>CM034535.1:16272608-16790580 GCA_020002185.1 Paraescarpia echinospica | reverse complement strand
AAAAGCCCTAGTTCCAATTTTAGTGTTGACTCTAGGAGATCACTCCTGTATTCCTAACCGAGGTTGCTGGCGTGATATACTGAATCAAATACGCGTTGGGAAAAAAACATCCAGTTTACTACGTGCTTTGGAGTACCAATAATGATCAATTCAGTTTTACTTGCATTTAATTTCATCTTGCTGTCTGTCATCCAGTGGAAGATATCTTGAAGGCAATCACTAAGTTGGTTAAGGGAGCGATTTGTATCCGTGATATCCAACGAAATGTAAATCTGATTATCACCAGCATAAACATGAAGATCCAAGTTATGTCTTTTGTATAATAGAGCTTAGTGGCGTGGTGTAAAGAGTAAAAAGCAAAGGCCCAAGAACAGAACCCTGGGGAACACCAAATATAGCCGGCAGTGCAGCTGAAAAGCAGTTCCCAGTAATTATAGATTGGTAGCTATCAGTTAGATATGAAGAAAACCATCTCAGAGCTGTGCCAGATTATGGATATGCCGTTCCACTTTAATAGGCGTTCAATGAGAATGTTGTGATCAATCTTGTCAAAAGCTGCAGAGAGATCTGGTAAGGTAAGTGCAGTCACTTTACCATTATTAATGTTCAAGTTAATGTCATTATGAACCTTTAAGAGGGCAGTTTCTGTTGAATGAAACTGTCTATATGCTGATTGTGACACGTTATTTTAGATATCTGTGCTAATGTGAGACCATAGACGACTTGCTACAACGTTTTCTGGTATTTTGGAAATAAAGCTGAGGTTAGAAATAGGTCTATAACTGTGTGTAAGTCTTGTTTAGGCAGAGACGACATCTTAAGAAATGGTGTGACATGGGCGTATTTGAAATCATCAGGAAAACAGCCACAGCAAAGTGATGCATTTATAATATTTGTTGTAGGTCCAATTAGTGTATCGAGACATGTTTTTAGCAGTATTGTTGGAAATGGATCATGTGCACAAGATTTATTTGGGGAGGACATAATTATTTTCCTAACATCATCAACTGTTGCAGGTACAAATGAGACAAGTAGAGAATTTACTTATGGAAAGTGCATTTAAGTAATGTCAATTACTTAAATTATGACGTGGGAAAGCAGCACGAATAATATTGATTTTATTCTTAGTGACTAGAGAACGAATCACATAGAGATTTAATTGACACATGATCAGGTAGCGATGGAGTAGGCCGTCTGTGTTGAATGTTATTGATGCAGTTCCATAACTGACGCGGGTTATCAGACTTATTTATGACCATATTTGTATAATAATCTGATTTAGCTTTGGCCATTTGTCTGTTGAAGAGATGACATTGCGTAAAGTCTCGCTACCTATCTAATGACGAGCACGATTTGCGTCGTACACGCTCTAAATAACTTTTAGATAGTATAATTACGGAAGTCATCCATGGAGCCGGTGGCCTTTCTGACACACGTTTGGATTTTATAGGTGCATGTTTGTTAAGTAATGCATTGAGTACTTGACAGTACTGTTTATATCAGTCAGATTGATGTTGTTTTGATCTGTGATAAAATCAGATATAAGGATATCAGCCATTAAAGCTGTAACGTCAATCCTATGAATGGCTCTGTAAGACAAATTGTGTTTCGATTCTAATGGGGTTATAGAAACGTTAACATTAGCAATGACAGTATGGTGGTCTGATAACCCATCTGAAACAGTAGGTACTTGGATATTATTACAAGTTGATCAAGAGGTCAAGCCAATGGCCATGTATATGTGTCGAAAAGGTAACATGTTGTTTCAAATCACAGTATGCCAGAATATCATCAAACGTAGTTGTAGAAGGTATATCCAAACGTAGATTAACATCACCAAAAATGGTCAATGCTGAATGAATAATTGCCAGATTTTCCAACATATCCTGAAAATCTTCAAAGAAATTTGCCGTATGTCCTGGTGGGCAATAAATACAAACACAGTATGCGGAGAAAGAAGAATCTGAAATTTCAGCACAGATGGACTCAAAACTTGGGTATTCCGGTTAGAATGAAATTTAACTTGGAACTGATATGATATAAGAAAGCCAACAGCATCTCCACGGCCGACTAAACGTGGTCGATGGTGAAAGGTGTAACCAGAAGGGGAAACTTCAGCAATACATGCAGGTGTATCAATGGTAACATCCCGTTTGTACTACTGTAGTGGATGGGGGCATTGTATTCGGATTGGACTCCTGTAGGCATGGAATGTTAATTCATGGCAATCTTTATAAATGCATTCCTATGTCTTAGCAATAAGAAAACTGATCTTGCCTTTTTGTTGTATGTATATATTCAGGCTTTATTATAACTACTTCTCTCGCATTACTTGTCTTCCTTGAGAAAATATACCTCAACGAACATTTGCATAAATATTAGTTTTGCAAAACTCAGTTACATCGTTGAATACCCCACATTCTAGTTACAGGTTATTGTTATTTATATATGCCTACATGATGGTGATGTGTTCCTTGTTTACAGGAAGCTCTTAATTAACGTTGTTCTCTTGATAAGACATCGCTTGGTTTGGAAGCACTAATTAGATTAAAAGACGAATCTGACGTATAATACATGTCTTAGACAACCTGATTTTGTAGCTCAACGAACGTTCGTGATTAATACAGCTTATGTAAAATTATGTGGCATGTTAATTACCAACCGACCAGCCGACCAGTCATTGTTTATTTCAAATTCTTCACACGTGACATTGTAGCGTTCAAATTTCACTGTTACTGCCGACACTTGTGCTCAATGGTTGTTGACCCTATTTTTTCTCGCGCGTAATTACTATCGATCTGATTGTGATGGTCTCAACTTCTTTCTTTTTTCATACTCTGTGTCCCAGTTTGTCACAGGCTGACAGAGCGTTTCCTCAAATTCCCACTGCACAATTTTTTTGTGCTAACAACAAATACAAACAGTCGTCGCAAACACAGTTCCCCGCCGCCTGGCAGAGGTTCTTAACAGTCTGATCTATGAAGATATGACGGATCAAGACACGTTCTACAACAATCTTGGCGTAGAGCAACATACGTCCATAGTTGCCACTGAACAGGATCGGATCAGATCTCATATACAATGCAATTACATTCATAACAGCACACAACAATATTATAGGCGAATGATTCATGGTGTAACTCTGTGAATTCAATACGCCTACTTAACTACGGGGAGTGGCGGATGGCCTAATTTCCGAGAAAATACATTGAAAGGCATGTCTCGCGTGCTTTCCACAAACCAGTGCTGTTTTCCGGAAAATGAAATAATTCTTCCAGTGAGAAAGCCGTATTAGTTCCAGAAAATTGGGTCGTATGACTTTTTCAACTGAGTGGCGCAGTAGCGCATCAGGGAGTGCTGCAGCACACACCAGACTCATTGTCTCCTAGTCTCTGACAGTATATAATTAATATATATATATATATATACGGCCTAATTTCCGAGAAAATACATTGATAGGCATGTCTCGCGCGCTATACAGGAATCAGGGCTGTTTTCCGGAAAACTAAATGATGGCTCCCACGAGAAAGCCGTACAAGTTCCAGAAAATTGCCAAAGAATTTATATATATATATATATACATATATACTTATACATATATGTATACATATATATATATATATACATATATATATGTGTGTACATACATATATGTATATGTATATATATATATATATATATATTATATATAAATATAAATTCTTTGACAATTTCTGGAACTTGTACGGCTTTCTCATGGAGCCATCATTTCGTTTTCCGGAAAACAGCCCTGATTTCTGTATAGCGCGCGCGAGACATGCCTATCAATGTATTTTCTCGGAAATTAGGCCAACCGCCACTGACGTAGTTAAATAGGCATAGGCCTACTGTCATCTGACAGTAGGCCTACATCTCCTAGACCGATAGTATATTCGTGGTTGTCTCCTAGACTGACAGCATGTCTCCGACAACATTAACTATATGTTTATTAGACCATGGTACCGCAAACCTTTTTAGATGTGGGCCCAATTAATGTTGTCCATTCTGCGGGCCAAACCTTTTAATTAGGTAAGACATAAAATGCACTTTTGTAAATGCTCGTAAAGGGTTATTTTGTGCTACCCTAAACCAAGTGTAAACAACACATAAATTACACATTAAATGCCACGTCTAAAATAATTTAAAAGTGACACGAACAGGTTGAAATGCTATAGTAAATAGAATATATATATAATAAGATAATCATGTAGTAAAAAAATATAAAAACATTAGTTTTCATAAAATCACGCAAATAAGAATGCTTCCTCACACACCGCCTCTGAAATTTTGCCTTCGGGAGTTTCCGTGAGTGTGACGTCATATGTGTTATAGAAGCTTGCGGCTGATCGAAGTTGTCCATGTTATTCAGCGGTTACCGCACTGTTGTCTTCGATTAATGGCAACCAGTCATTGTATATTGGATGATAGCTATGGAAATGCTTCGGCGAAGAGGTGTTTGTTTTCGATCGAATGCCAAAGACAAGAATTGAGAGGATCATAAACAGAAAAATCGACTGAATTTCATGACCGTCTCACCGAGACGAAGTTTGACGTCCCCAAAACAACGAAGCGATCTGCGAAGGCGAAGCAACTTGGTTTTTAGGCGAGGTAAGCCAAATCCAAGGAGAGTGACAAAACGTAGGCGTAGCTGCGATTTATTTGCTACACCTCATTTGTATTTATCAGTTGTACTTAATATATGTGTTATACGTTGTTAACCGTATACAAAATTACTTAGAATATTTCAATACTAGCAATGAACACTCAGTTTTTCAAGCGCTCATTTGCGAATGGAAAGGGACCGTTCGTTAACTGTAGCTGAGAACTTCGCCTTCGCTTAAAAATTACTGGCTCAGCAGTTCACAAACAAGTCTTTCTAGCGTGTATACAATATAACATTTGACCATGTTGTTGGATATTTATATTTTCTATAAACTGGACTGTTACTTCTTGTTTTGTCTGATATTTGGAGTGTGCATATATTATAAATGTGTAGAACTTTGCGTGTCATATCATCGCGTCCAATGGCAATGCTTAATTCCGTGGCACCTTTGTATTGTGTCGTTTTTTCTTCCGTCTAACTCCTTCAGTAAATGTCTATGTTGAACTGGCAACTACCATTCTTAATAAACCTGGTTGGCATGTCATCATTCAGTGTAAAATTGATATTGGAATATATGTTTTGACTATATTCACTACATCGTCGTATTTACATAAATAAGAAGGTGCAATAGAACTGTACACTGAATAGTTACTTTCTGCGCTGCAATTAAACTATCAAATAATATTAAGATATATTTATTTTAATTATGTATTTCTTGACTGCAACATAGTACGGTAAGGGGATACTTATTTCAATCCAACAACAATTATCATGTAGTATACCTCTGTGAGCTCAGATTTTAGTAATACCAACAAATATATAAGGTTATCTATTTTTATTATACTGATATATAGTTGGTTTGTATTTCAGTACTGATATTGCTGACAAATCAAGGGATGAGGAAACACTATCGTCTTCAACTCTTACATGTGAACACTTTCACATTCTCCATTTTGCATAGAACACTGTGATTCAGACAGTGCTGAATAGGAATTTTGAGACACTTGCTGAGAGTGAGCAGTCAAGCATACATGATTATGAATCAACATGAAAATGAAATGGAAAATGACAATACGCCTAATAATATTGCTTGCTTCATTGGACTGCAATATTGCAAAATACCTTGTATATATTGTATAGTAAAAACGTTTTTTGTGTTTACACAATTCTATGAATAATATTGTAGTCAAGTAAGTCAACAAACATTTGAAATTACCTCTAATTATGTTCCTTCATACATTATACATTATCATGATGTATATGCAAAATCGTGGTGTGGGTTTTTTGAAAAATGTTCTTGAAGAATGGTAACTGCACTGACATCATGTATATTTTGGATTTTTTACGTAAATCATCACATTAAAATGTGACTTGTAAACAACCTAGCACATTTACGAACCTATTTTGATAGGTATAGCCATTGGTGAGCAAGTTGGTGTGACTAATTACACAGAGATTGGATATTTCACAAGTGTACTACGGATTATGAACATACACAAATAACAGTCGGACAAAAGCAATGGCTGCTCCCGAAGCTGTCAGCGGCGAAATGTCGACTGGAGCGTGTCGGTCCCGCTTGTCAAAATGCACGTTGCACTGCGGCTATTGTGATGAATATAGGTTCCTGTTACCGAACATGGGGTCGCTTTATCATCTCTGAATGACATCATCGCAGCAGCCCAACCAAATTATTTAGTGTTTTAAAAAAAAGAGCCGCCTTGTCGTCGGGAGTAACTGAAATCTCTGAATCACTCAATGACATTGACAGCGACAGCGTCACGCTTGCACAGTTCTGTCAGTTGCGCGCATCATATTAATACTATTACAATATTATACAGTTATACGTATAAACGTTGTATTTGACATTAAAAATAATCCGTGTGATTCTGTATAATGTCATGAATGTATTGTCCGTTTCCAATAAAACTCGATGTTCGGTCCGTGAATCTGAAATTGTCGTTTGTCACCGGCGACAACGACAGTCTCAAAATGTTCCTTTTTACATCGTCGTCATCATCGTACATGTCATAAACTTTCCTGAGTGACGTCTATTGTCAATGGTTCATCGTTGTATGCGGCAACAGTCCTACAAGTCTTCACATTTGCGACACAACTCTCCAAATCGCCGTGTCTTCCACGTTTCCAGTGGTGAGACAGATTTGGGCTATAACACATATTACGTCACAGTACTTCACCAAGCGGCAATCAGGCACACTATTTCATTCGGGATTTCATTTGGAAATCGGTCAGATAGGCTGATTTTTACACATTAAACAGCGGGTATATAATAACCAAGGAACATGTCAGGTATTACACCTGTTTAAATTGCATTATGTTAGTATGTTATTTACGTGGTTAAAATAGAAAATTTATATGTTCATGTCACCTTTAAGGGAAATGGTGACACTGCACATAAACTGTTCTACCAACTAGACATAACCTACTACTGTCTGGATAAGACAGATAGATTGCAAGTCACAACATAACTTTCACAAGATATCGAAGGTGTTCTTGGTGTGATTCGTGTTAGGGAATTCCGATATCGCTCAACCAAATGATGTCGAAATGTACCAATCATCTCAAGCAATGCTGATGTGCTGTTTTATTGTACGAAGTTGTAGTTCATAATGAAACAATCTTATAAATACATATAATACATTGTTCTTCAAGCCCTATAATATTACACTCTGCAAAGATGCAAGCAGAGAAGTCTGCAAATCGACCACTGATGGCGATCTGTAGACTGTCCGGCGCACGGACAAACACCTGGTTGGCATCTTCGATGTCTTCGCCGCAAAATTATCTGGTGAACTTGAAATGTACATAGTTGTCGTTCTTGACGTGAACATTTTAAAAGTACGAAAGTGTTATGTTATGTTAATTTCACCCGCGGGCAAAGTTTTCGGAACGCTGTCTTAGACTGACAGCATATCCAGTTTGTTCTCCTACGCAGACAGTGTTTCTCTTAGATTGAGTGTATGTCTCCTAGACTGACAGAATACTTAGTAGTCTGACAGTATGTGTCCTAGTCAGTATATATATATATATATATATATATATATATATAATGCACAGCAGTCAAACGTACTTATTAATTTATCAATAAACACTTTGCCTTTTATAAGATTTATTTCATATTGTCATTGAGCATTTCCAAGGAATGGATACCGAGCTATATGATAACTTACCTGTTTTTGCTGTGACAATCTGATAAACAATATTAAGGCAAGCACCGTTCCCCGATTCACTGGCGTGATTCCTAATTTGCAATGTGCATTGAAGTTGAACGGGTTATGATTCGAACCTGTAGCAATGCTCTCGTAACACAACTGTCGTTCACAACTTCAACTGAGCAACGTTAGATCGAACCTATAACTTATGGGGTTGTCCTATTTTCTCACGATGTGATCACTTGTGCGAGACGGCAACATTCACCTCGTCATGTTTCTGGGAAATTGGGTCAATAGTATAGAATGTCTTTTAGCTGTATGCTGGCGCGGCGTGGTGGAAGGTCAAAAGTAGTTCCGGTCCCATGTTAAAATATAGGCAAGTAATACCGGTTGCACCAACGACGGCTCCGACCTGCGCCAAGGCTCTAAAAAGGTACCCGCCATTTCATTTGCGTCATTGAACATCCGGGCATTTTGTCCATGTTAAATGATAGAGGCTAAATCCCATTTAAACGATGGGAGCTAATTCCCTTGTTAAAATATATGGAAATTCCCTTGGTTAAAATAGAGGTTCGAAATCCCATGTTAAAAGATAGGGCTTTGTCACACACGACACCGGCTGGCCCTTAGGCCGAGGCTCCGACCGAGCGCTTGGAGGACTGATGATGACGTGTCTAAAATGTGGTGTTATATTAATGCGACATTTATAATAAAACATTGTAAATTCAACGGATGCCTATTTATCTGAAGTACTGTATACGACCTGTAGAATACATATAGGACGATGTTATACCAGAACCTATAGCCTCGTTTTTCCGAACAGAACTATCATCTTGGAATTATAACCTTGGTACTATTTCCGTACGGTACTGCTTAAATTCGTGCCTTTGATGAACTATAAAAATAAGTCATAGACGTTATGAAATAGGTCAATCATGTCATGCAATAGGTCATTACACATAATGACAGATCCATATACGTATTTCTAAAAGCTATGTATAGCTTATAATTATTATAAAATAGGAACATCTCTGCAAAATCAGTCAAACTGGCGGTATCTGCGTAGATACGATAGTATTTTGTACATCACGTGCTTGCATACGGTTTTGATTGGTTCATGGAAAATGACGGTAAATTGGTGAAACTTAGCGTGAATTCGGTGAATTAAATTATTGGTCCGCGTAGTAATTCGGTACACATGGTAATTAGGTAGAAATGATAAAAATTAGATTAGCAGACATTTTGAACTTTCACGCCTGTATATAGTTGTGTTCAATGACGTCATTAAATTGGTACGCGTGGTAAATTGGGCAAACCGATAATAATTCGGTTAGCCGACATTTTCAAAAACTATATTGAAGGTCCGCTACCATTCGTTGGAACTTCTCTGCTAATTTGGTCGAACTGGTAGCTATCTGCGTAGGTGTGCGTAGTAAATTAGTGAAACTGACGGCTATCTGCGTAGGTGCGCGTAGTAAATTAGTCAAACTGACGGCTATCTGCGTAGGTACGCGTAGTAAATTGGTCAAACTGGTAGTAATTTGGTCCAGACATTTGGAACTATTTTCTTCGGTACATTTGTCACTGTTGAATGACCACGAGTGTTTTTCTGTTTATGTGGGGGACTTATTAAAAACTATGAACTATTTTGTATACTTAAATTGCTGCGGAAATTGTGTCAATAAAAATGGTGGTAGCATACTGTCTAACAGTGACTGTGTCTGTGTAACATATACAGTCAGTTTGTATATAGTTAAGGTTTATAAGATTTTATAACATTGACACTTTCTCTTGGGTGTCTGACAAGGAGAATATATGTGTTGTAAGGGTAAGACACCCAAATAAATGTTTTCGTGAGTGTGCGACATGGCACCTTGCAGTATGGAAAACACCATCTGAATAAAATGTCATCAATGCAGAAATGGTGTCGACTTTATTGCTTAATTAAGAAACATTTCAAAATACATAACGTGCATGTTACTCTTAAAAAAATCAGATACACGACAGTCATTTTGTTTTACTAAATCCTAAACCGGTGCTATCTTTTTCCGTATTGTACTGCTTAAATTCGTGCTTCTTCGGCAAAAATCTCGGGCCTGTGAATAGTACTAAAATTCGTAACCTGGCATTCACAACCGAAAAAGGAAACAAATAACATTTTATTTTGATTATAATATTTATGTATCTTTTAGAGTACTTAGGCAATAATATATAAGTATAATATATATTCCACGCTATGAATAATACTAAAATTCATAACATTAACAACCGAAAAGGGACACAAATAAACATTATACTTTGATTATAATAATATTGCTGTAACTATTTAGAGTACGTAGGCAATAATAAATACTTTTTTACAGTTAGAAATTAATTCTTTTATGTGGTGAACTATGAAAATAGGTCAACCATTTCACGGAATAGGTCATTACATATGCTGATAGACTCGTATATATTCCTAAAACCTACGTATTGTTTACAAGCATTATAAAATAGTAACTTTTCTGTTAAATCAGTCAAACCAGCGGCGGCTATCTGCATAGGTACGACAGATATTTTTACATTACGCGCTTGCATACAGTTTTGATTTGTTCATAAAAAATTGCGGGAAATTAGTGAAAATGGCAGGAATCCAGTGAAAATAACGTCATTAAATAAATACACGTGGTAGTTCGGTCCATCTTATAGTAATTCGGCTAGCCAACATTCTGAACTTGCTCGTAGGTAAATAATCTCGTTGTATGACGTCATTAAATAACTAAGCGTGGTTGTTCGGTCAGACCGGTAGTAGTTAGGGTAGCAGACATTCGGAACTTGCGCGTATATAAATAATCTCGTTCAATGATGTCATTAAATAAGTATCCCATTTCCTTAATTTTAGTCTTACCTAGCATTCATGTCATAGTTTGACCTATTGGCCTAGCCAGAAGCACCACCTTGTGATTTCATGTCAGTTTGAGAGAAAAACTCTTAGACATCGAGGTGCCATGAACCAAACTTAGATCAACGATTTGCACGAGCTAATCTTAAACTTAGACCAGTGACTTTTAGGAACCAAACTGATACCAGCTAGTTCCAAAAACCAAACTTAGACCACCGAGTTGTACAACTAAACTTATTAGACACTAGGGCATGAAATTCACCTAGATACAAAAGGATTGGTCAATCTCAAAATCCATAAACAGTATACCAGTTGTCAACAGATGGGTCAAAGCGCTCGGGAGCTACGGCGGATAAGCAAGGTTGTAGAGATAAGTTTTTTAAATGACGTCGGAATTTTGTGATGTTTTCAACTGAACTAACACTAAGAGGGAGCATATTCCAAAGAGCTGGTGCAGCAACAGAAAAAAGCCCTAGTTCCAATTTTAGTGTTGACTCTAGGAGATCACTCCTGTATTCCTAACCGAGGTTGCTGGCGTGATATACTGAATCAAATACGCGTTGGGAAAAAAACATCCAGTTTACTACGTGCTTTGGAGTACCAATAATGATCAATTCAGTTTTACTTGCATTTAATTTCATCTTGCTGTCTGTCATCCAGTGGAAGATATCTTGAAGGCAATCACTAAGTTGGTTAAGGGAGCGATTTGTATCCGTGATATCCAACGAAATGTAAATCTGATTATCACCAGCATAAACATGAAGATCCAAGTTATGTCTTTTGTATAATAGAGCTTAGTGGCGTGGTGTAAAGAGTAAAAAGCAAAGGCCCAAGAACAGAACCCTGGGGAACACCAAATATAGCCGGCAGTGCAGCTGAAAAGCAGTTCCCAGTAATTATAGATTGGTAGCTATCAGTTAGATATGAAGAAAACCATCTCAGAGCTGTGCCAGATTATGGATATGCCGTTCCACTTTAATAGGCGTTCAATGAGAATGTTGTGATCAATCTTGTCAAAAGCTGCAGAGAGATCTGGTAAGGTAAGTGCAGTCACTTTACCATTATTAATGTTCAAGTTAATGTCATTATGAACCTTTAAGAGGGCAGTTTCTGTTGAATGAAACTGTCTATATGCTGATTGTGACACGTTATTTTAGATATCTGTGCTAATGTGAGACCATAGACGACTTGCTACAACGTTTTCTGGTATTTTGGAAATAAAGCTGAGGTTAGAAATAGGTCTATAACTGTGTGTAAGTCTTGTTTAGGCAGAGACGACATCTTAAGAAATGGTGTGACATGGGCGTATTTGAAATCATCAGGAAAACAGCCACAGCAAAGTGATGCATTTATAATATTTGTTGTAGGTCCAATTAGTGTATCGAGACATGTTTTTAGCAGTATTGTTGGAAATGGATCATGTGCACACTATTTATTTGGGGAGGACATAATTAGTTTCTTAACATCATCAACTGTTGCAGGTACAAATGAGACAAGTAGTGAATTTACTTATGGAAAGTGCATTTAAGTAATGTCAATTACTTAAATTATGACGTGGGAAAGCAGCACGAATAATATTGATTTTATTCTTAGTGACAAGAGAACGAATCACATAGAGATTTAATTGACACATGATCAGGTAGCGATGGAGTAGGCCGTCTGTGTTGAATGTTATTGATGCAGTTCCATAACTGACGCGGGTTATCAGACTTATTTATGACCATATTTGTATAATAATCTGATTTAGCTTTGGCCATTTGTCTGTTGAAGAGATGACATTGCGTAAAGTCTCGCTACCTATCTAATGACGAGCACGATTTGCGTCGTACACGCTCTAAATAACGTTTAGATAGTATAATTACGGAAGTCATCCATGGAGCCGGTGGCCTTTCTGACACACGTTTGGATTTTATAGGTGCATGTTTGTTAAGTAATGCATTGAGTACTTGACAGTACTGTTTATATCAGTCAGATTGATGTTGTTTTGATCTGTGATAAAATCAGATATAAGGATATC
This sequence comes from Paraescarpia echinospica, assembly GCA_020002185.1. NCBI lineage: Eukaryota > Metazoa > Annelida > Polychaeta > Sabellida > Siboglinidae > Paraescarpia > Paraescarpia echinospica. The sequence goes on along the minus strand of CM034535.1, from coordinate 16,777,891 downwards.
AGCCATTAAAGCTGTAACGTCAATCCTATGAATGGCTCTGTAAGACAAATTATGTTTCGATTCTAATGGGGTTATAGAAACGTTAACATTAGCAGTGACAGTATGGTGGTCTGATAACCCATCTGAAACAGTAGGTACTTGGATATTATTACAAGTTGAACGGGTTATCAAGAGGTCAAGCCAATGGCCATGTATACGTGTCGAAAAGGTAACATGTTGTTTCAAATCACAGGATGCCAGAATATCATCAAACGTAGTTGTAGAAGGTATATCCAAACGTAGATTAACATCACCAAAAATGGTCAATGCTGAATGAATAATTGCCAGGTTTTCCAACATATCCTGAAAATCTTCAAAGAAATTTGCCGTATGTCCTGGTGTGCAATAAATACAAACACAGTATGCGGAGAAAGAAGAATCTGAAATTTCAGCACAGATGGACTCAAAACTTGGGTATTCCGGGTTAGAATGAAATTTAACTTGGAACTGATATGATATAAGAAAGCCAACAGCATCTCCACGGCCGACTAAACGTGGTCGATGGTGAAAGGTGTAACCAGAAGGGGAAACTTCAGCAATACATGCAGGTGTATCAATGGTAACATCCCGTTTGTACTATTGTAGTGGATGGGGGCATTGTATTCGGATTGGACTCCTGTAGGCATGGAATGTTAATTCATGGCAATCTTTATAAATGCATTCCTATGTCTTAGCAATAAGAAAACTAATCTTGCCTTTTTGTTGTAAGTATATATTCAGGCTTTATTATAACTACTTCTCTCGCATTACTTGTCTTCCTTGAGAAAATATACCTCAACGAACATTTGCATAAATATTAGTTTTGCAAAACTCAGTTACATCGTTGAATACCCCACATTCTAATTACAGGTTATTGTTATTTATATATGCCTACATGATGTTGATGTGTTCCTTGTTTACAGGAAGCTCTTAATTAACGTTGTTCTCTTGATAAGACATCGCTTGGTTTGGAAGCACTAATTAGATTAAAAGACGAATCTGACGTATAATACATGTCTTAGACAACCTGATTTTTGTAGCTCAACGAACGTTCGTGATTAATACAGCTTATGTAAAATTATGTGGCATGTTAATTACCAACCGACCAGCCGACCAGTCATTGTTTATTTCAAATTCTTCACACGTGACATTGTAGCGTTCAAATTTCACTGTTACTGCCGACACTTGTGCTCAATGGTTGTTGACCCTATTTTTTCTCGCGCGTAATTACTATCGATCTCATTGTGATGGTCTCAACTTCTTTCTTTTTTCATACTCTGTGTCCCAGTTTGTCACAGGCTGACAGAGCGTTTCCTCAAATTCCCACTGCACAATTGGTTTGTGCTAACAACAAATACAAACAGTCGTCGCAAACACAGTTCCCCGCCGCCTGGCAGAGGTTCTTAACAGTCTGATCTATGAAGATATGACGGATCAAGACACGTTCTACAACAATCTTGGCGTAGAGCAACATACGTCCATAGTTGCCACTGAACAGGATCGGATCAGATCTCATATACAATGCAATTACATTCATAACAGCACACAACAATATTATAGGCGAATGATTCATGGTGTAACTCTGTGAATTCAATACGCCTACTTAACTACGGGGAGTGGCGGATGGCCTAATTTCCGAGAAAATACATTGAAAGGCATGTCTCGCGTGCTTTCCACAAACCAGTGCTGTTTTCGGAAAACGAAATAATTCTTCCAGTGAGAAAGCCGTATTAGTTCCAGAAAATTGGGTCGTATGACTTTTTCAACTGAGTGGCGCAGTAGCGCATCAGGGAGTGCTGCAGCACACACCAGACTCATTGTCTCCTAGTCTCTGACAGTATATAATTAATATATATATATATATATACGGCCTAATTTCCGAGAAAATACATTGATAGGCATGTCTCGCGCGCTATACAGGAATCAGGGCTGTTTTCCGGAAAACTAAATGATGGCTCCCACGAGAAAGCCGTACAAGTTCCAGAAAATTGCCAAAGAATTTATATATATATATATATACATATATACTTATACATATATGTATACATATATATATATATATATACATATATATATGTGTGTATATATATATATATATATATATAAATATACATACATATATGTATATATATATATAAATTCTTTGACAATTTCTGGAACTTGTACGGCTTTCTCATGGGAGCGAGCCATCATTTCGTTTTCCGGAAAACAGCCCTGATTTCCGTATAGCGCGCGCGAGACATGCCTATCAATGTATTTTCTCGGAAATTAGGCCAACCGCCACTGACGCAGTTAAATAGGCATAGGCCTACTGTCATCTGACAGTAGGCCTACATCTCCTAGACCGATAGTATATTCGTGGTTGTCTCCTAGACTGACAGCATGTCTCCGACAACATTAACTATATGTTTATTAGACCATGGTACCGCAAACCTTTTTAGATGTGGGCCCAATTAATGTTGTCCATTCTGCGGGCCAAACCTTTTATTTAGGTAAGACATAAAATGCACTTTTGTAAATGCTCGTAAAGGGTTATTTTGTGCTACCCTAAACCAAGTGTAAACAACACATAAATTACACATTAAATGCCACGTCTAAAATAATTTAAAAGTGACACGAACAGGTTGAAATAAATGCTATAGTAAATAGAATATATATATAATAAGATAATCATGTAGTAAAAAAATATAAAAACATTAGTTTCTATAAAATCACGCAAATAAGAATGCTTCCTGACACACCGCCTCTGAAATTTTGCCTTCGGGAGTTTCCGTGAGTGTGACGTCTTATGTGTTATAGAAGCTTGCGGCTGATCGAAGTTGTCCATGTTATTCAGCGGTTACCGCACTGTTGTCTTCGATTAATGGCAACCAGTCATTGTATTTTGGATGATAGCTATGGAAATGCTTCGGCGAAGAGGTGTTTGTTTTCGATCGAATGCCAAAGACAAGAATTGAGAGGATCATAAACAGAAAAATCGACTGAATTTGATGACCGTCTCACCGAGACGAAGTTTGACGTCCCCAAAACAACGAAGCGATCTGCGAAGGCGAAGCAACTTGGTTTTTAGGCGAGGTAAGCCAAATCCAAGGAGAGTACTTAGAATATTTCAATACTAGCAATGAACACTCAGTTTTTCAAGCGCTCATTTGCGAATGGAAAGGGACCGTTCGTTAACTGTAGCTGAGAACTTCGCCTTCGCTTCAAAATTACTGGCTCAGCAGTTCACGAACAAGTCTTTCTAGCGTGTATACAATATAACATTTGACCATGTTGTTGGATATTTATATTTTCTATAAACTGGACTGTTACTTCTTGTTTTGTCTGATATTTGGAGTGTGCATATATTATAAATGTGTAGAACTTTGCGTGTCATATCATCGCGTCCAATGGCAATGCTTAATTCCGTGGCACCTTTGTATTGTGTCGTTTTTTCTTCCGTCTAACTCCTTCAGTAAATGTCTATGTTGAACTGGCAACTACCATTCTTAATAAAACTGGTTGGCATGTCATCATTCAGTGTAAAATTGATATTGGAATATATGTTTTGACTACATTCACTACATCGTCGTATTTACATAAATAAGAAGGTGCAATAGAACTGTACACTGAATAGTTACTTTCTGCGCTGCAATTAAACTATCAAATAATATTAAGATATATTTATTTTAATTATGTATTTCTTGACTGCAACATAGTACGGTAAGGGGATACTTATTTCAATCCAACAACAATTATCATGTAGTATACCTCTGTGAGCTCAGATTTTAGTAATACCAACAAATATATAAGGTTATCTATTTTTATTATACTGATATATAGTTGGTTTGTATTTCAGTACTGATATTGCTGACAAATCAAGGGATGAGGAAACACTATCGTCTTCAACTCTTACATGTGAACCCTTTCACATTCTCCATTTTGCATAGAACACTGTGATTCAGACAGTGCTGAATAGGAATTTTGAGACACTTGCTGAGAGTGAGCAGTCAAGCATACATGATTATGAATCAACATGAAAATGAAATGGAAAATGACAATACGCCTAATAATATTGCTTGCTTCATTGGACTGCAATATTGCAAAATACCTTGTATATATTGTATAGTAAAAAAGTTTTTTGTGTTTACACAATTCTATGAATAATATTGTAGTCAAGTAAGTCAACAAACATTTGAAATTACCTCTAATTATGTTCCTTCATACATTATACATTATCATGATGTATATGCAAAATCGTGGAGTGGGTTTTTTGAAAAATGTTCTTGAAGAATGGTAACTGCACTGACATCATGTATATTTTGGATTTTTTACGTAAATCATCACATTAAAATGTGACTTGTAAACAACCTAGCACATTTACGAACCTATTTTGATAGATATAGCCATTGGTGAGCAAATTGGTGTGACTAATTACACAGAGATTGGATATTTCACAAGTGTACTACGGATTATGAACATACACAAATAACAGTCGGACAAAAGCAATGGCTGCTCCCGAAGCTGTCAGCGGCGAAATGTCGACTGGAGCGTGTCGGTCCCGCTTGTCAAAATACACGTTGCACTGCGGCTATTGTGATGAATATAGGTTCCTGTTACCGAACATGGGGTCGCTTTATCATCTCTGAATGACATCATCGCAGCAGCCCAACCAAATTATTTAGTGTTTTAAAAAAAAGAGCCGCCTTGTCGTCGGGAGTAACTGAAATCTCTGAATCACTCAATGACATTGACAGCGACAGCGTCACGCTTGCACAGTTCTGTCAGTTGCGCGCATCATATTAATACTATTACAATATTATACAGTTATACGTATAAACGTTGTATTTGACATTAAAAATAATCCGTGTGATTCTGTATAATGTCATGAATGTATTGTCCGTTTCAAATAAAACTCGATGTTCGGTCCGTGAATCTGAAATTGTCGTTTGTCACCGGCGACAACGACAGTCTCAAAATGTTCCTTTTTACATCGTCGTCATCATCGTACATGTCATAAACTTTCCTGAGTGACGTCTATTGTCAATGGTTCATCGTTGTATGCGGCAACAGTCCTACAAGTCTTCACATTTGTGACACAACTCTCCAAATCGCCGTTTCTTTCACGTTTCCAGTGGTGAGACAGATTTGGGCTATAACACATATTACGTCACAGTACTTCACCAAGCGGCAATCAGGCACACTATTTCATTCGGGATTTCATTTGGAAATCGGTCAGATAGGCTGATTTTTACACATTAAACAGCGGGTATATAATAACCAAGGAACATGTCAGGTATTACACCTGTTTAAATTGCATTATGTTAGTATGTTATTTACGTGGTTAAAATAGAAAATTTATATGTTCATGTCACCTTTAAGGGAAATGGTGACACTGCACATAAACTGTTCTACCAACTAGACATAACCTACTACTGTCTGGATAAGACAGATAGATTGCAAGTCACGACATAACTTTCACAAGATATCGAAGGTGTTCTTGGTGTGATTCGTGTTAGGGAATTCCGATATCGCTCAACCAAATGATGTCGAAATGTACCAATCATCTCAAGCAATGCTGATGTGCTGTTTTATTGTACGAAGTTGTAGTTCATAGTGAAACAATCTTATAAATACATATAATACATTGTTCTTCAAGCCCTATAATATTACACTCTGCAAAGATGCAAGCAGAGAAGTCTGCAAATCGACCACTGATGGCGATCTGTAGACTGTCCGGCGCACGGACAAACACCTGGTTGGCATCTTCGATGTCTTCGCCGCAAAATTATCTGGTGAACTTGAAATGTACATAGTTGTCGTTCTTGACGTGAACATTTTAAAAGTACGAAAGTGTTATGTTATGTTAATTTCACCCGCGGGCAAAGTTTTCGGAACGCTGTCTTAGACTGACAGCAAATCCAGTTTGTTCTCCTACGCAGACAGTGTTTCTCTTAGATTGAGTGTATGTCTCCTAGACTGACAGAATACTTAGTAGTCTGACAGTATGTGTCCTAGTCAGTATATATATATATATATATATATATATATATAATGCACAGCAGTCAAACGTACTTATTAATTTATCAATAAACACTTTGCCTTTTATAAGATTTATTTCATATTGTCATTGAGCATTTCCAAGGAATGGATACCGAGCTATATGATAACTTACCTGTTTTTGATGTGACAGTCTGATAAACAATATTAAGGCAAGCACCGTTCCCCGATTCACTGGCGTGATTCCTAATTTGCAATGTGCATTGAAGTTGAACGGGTTATGATTCGAACCTGTAGCAATGCTCTCGTAACACAACTGTCGTTCACAACTTCAACTGAGCAACGTTAGATCGAACCTATAACTTATGGGGTTGTCCTATTTTCTCACGATGTGATCACTTGTGCGAGACGGCAACATTCACCTCGTCATGTTTCTGGGAAATTGGGTCAATAGTATAGAATGTCTTTTAGCTGTATGCTGGCGCGGCGTGGTGGAAGGTCAAAAGTAGTTCCGGTCCCATGTTAAACTATAGGCAAGTAATACCGGTTGCACCAACGACGGCTCCGACCTGCGCCAAGGCTCTAAAAAGGTACCCGCCATTTCATTTGCGTCATTGAACATCCGGGCATTTTGTCCATGTTAAATGATAGAGGCTAAATCCCATTTAAACGATGGGAGCTAATTCCCTTGTTAAAATATATGGAAATTCCCTTGGTTAAAATAGAGGTTCGAAATCCCATGTTAAAAGATAGGGCTTTGTCACACACGACACCGGCTGGCCCTTAGGCCGAGGCTCCGACCGAGCGCTTGGAGGACTGATGATGACGTGTCTAAAATGTGGTGTTATATTAATGCGACATTTATAATAAAACATTGTAAATTCAACGGATGCCTATTTATCTGAAGTACTGTATACGACCTGTAGAATACATATAGGACGATGTTATACCAGAACCTATAGCCTCGTTTTTCCGAACAGAACTATCATCTTGGAATTATAACCTTGGTACTATTTCCGTACGGTACTGCTTAAATTCGTGCCTTTGATGAACTATAAAAATAAGTCATAGACGTTATGAAATAGGTCAATCATGTCATGCAATAGGTCATTACACATAATGACAGATCCATATACGTATTTCTAAAAGCTATGTATAGCTTATAATTATTATAAAATAGGAACATCTCTGCAAAATCAGTCAAACTGGCGGTATCTGCGTAGATACGATAGTATTTTGTACATCACGTGCTTGCATACGGTTTTGATTGGTTCATGGAAAATGACGGTAAATTGGTGAAACTTAGCGTGAATTCGGTGAATTAAATTATTGGTCCGCGTAGTAATTCGGTACACATGGTAATTAGGTAGAAATGATAAAAATTAGATTAGCAGACATTTTGAACTTTCACGCCTGTATATAGTTGTGTTCAATGACGTCATTAAATTGGTACGCGTGGTAAATTGGGCAAACCGATAATAATTCGGTTAGCCGACATTTTCAAAAACTATATTGAAGGTCCGCTACCATTCGTTGGAACTTCTCTGCTAATTTGGTCGAACTGGTAGCTATCTGCGTAGGTGTGCGTAGTAAATTAGTGAAACTGACGGCTATCTGCGTAGGTGCGCGTAGTAAATTAGTCAAACTGACGGCTATCTGCGTAGGTACGCGTAGTAAATTGGTCAAACTGGTAGTAATTTGGTCCAGACATTTGGAACTATTTTCTTCGGTACATTTGTCACTGTTGAATGACCACGAGTGTTTTTCTGTTTATGTGGGGGACTTATTAAAAACTATGAACTATTTTGTATACTTAAATTGCTGCGGAAATTGTGTCAATAAAAATGGTGGTAGCATACTGTCTAACAGTGACTGTGTCTGTGTAACATATACAGTCAGTTTGTATATAGTTAAGGTTTATAAGATTTTATAACATTGACACTTTCTCTTGGGTGTCTGACAAGGAGAATATATGTGTTGTAAGGGTAAGACACCCAAATAAATGTTTTCGTGAGTGTGCGACATGGCACCTTGCAGTATGGAAAACACCATCTGAATAAAATGTCATCAATGCAGAAATGGTGTCGACTTTATTGCTTAATTAAGAAACATTTCAAAATACATAACGTGCATGTTACTCTTAAAAAAATCAGATACACGACAGTCATTTTGTTTTACTAAATCCTAAACCGGTGCTATCTTTTTCCGTATTGTACTGCTTAAATTCGTGCTTCTTCGGCAAAAATCTCGGGCCTGTGAATAGTACTAAAATTCGTAACCTGGCATTCACAACCGAAAAAGGAAACAAATAACATTTTATTTTGATTATAATATTTATGTATCTTTTAGAGTACTTAGGCAATAATATATAAGTATAATATATATTCCACGCTATGAATAATACTAAAATTCATAACATTAACAACCGAAAAGGGACACAAATAAACATTATACTTTGATTATAATAATATTGCTGTAACTATTTAGAGTACGTAGGCAATAATAAATACTTTTTTACAGTTAGAAATTAATTCTTTTATGTGGTGAACTATGAAAATAGGTCAACCATTTCACGGAATAGGTCATTACATATGCTGAAAGACTCGTATATATTCCTAAAACCTACGTATTGTTTACAAGCATTATAAAATAGTAACTTTTCTGTTAAATCAGTCAAACCAGCGGCGGCTATCTGCATAGGTACGACAGATATTTTTACATTACGCGCTTGCATACAGTTTTGATTTGTTCATAAAAAATTGCGGGAAATTAGTGAAAATGGCAGGAATCCAGTGAAAATAACGTCATTAAATAAATACACGTGGTAGTTCGGTCCATCTTATAGTATTTCGGCTAGCCAACATTCTGAACTTGCTCGTAGGTAAATAATCTCGTTGTATGACGTCATTAAATAACTAAGCGTGGTTGTTCGGTCAGACCGGTAGTAGTTAGGGTAGCAGACATTCGGAACTTGCGCGTATATAAATAATCTCGTTCAATGATGTCATTAAATAAGTATCCCATTTCCTTAATTTTAGTCTTACCTAGCATTCATGTCATAGTTTGACCTATTGGCCTAGCCAGAAGCACCACCTTGTGATTTCATGTCAGTTTGAGAGAAAAACTCTTAGACATCGAGGTGCCATGAACCAAACTTAGATCAACGATTTGCACGAGCTAATCTTAAACTTAGACCAGTGACTTTTAGGAACCAAACTGATACCAGCTAGTTCCAAAAACCAAACTTAGACCACCGAGTTGTACAACTAAACTTATTAGACACTAGGGCATGAAATTCACCTAGATACAAAAGGATTGGTCAATCTCAAAATCCATAAACAGTATACCAGTTGTCAACAGATGGGTCAAAGCGCTCGGGAGCTACGGCGGATAAGCAAGGTTGTAGAGATAAGTTTTTTAAATGACGTCGGAATTTTGTGATGTTTTCAACTGAACTAACACTAAGAGGGAGCATATTCCAAAGAGCTGGTGCAGCAACAGAAAAAAGCCCTAGTTCCAATTTTAGTGTTGACTCTAGGAGATCACTCCTGTATTCCTAACCGAGGTTGCTGGCGTGATATACTGAATCAAATACGCGTTGGGAAAAAAACATCCAGTTTACTACGTGCTTTGGAGTACCAATAATGATCAATTCAGTTTTACTTGCATTTAATTTCATCTTGCTGTCTGTCATCCAGTGGAAGATATCTTGAAGGCAATCACTAAGTTGGTTAAGGGAGCGATTTGTATCCGTGATATCCAACGAAATGTAAATCTGATTATCACCAGCATAAACATGAAGATCCAAGTTATGTCTTTTGTATAATAGAGCTTAGTGGCGTGGTGTAAAGAGTAAAAAGCAAAGGCCCAAGAACAGAACCCTGGGGAACACCAAATATAGCCGGCAGTGCAGCTGAAAAGCAGTTCCCAGTAATTATAGATTGGTAGCTATCAGTTAGATATGAAGAAAACCATCTCAGAGCTGTGCCAGATTATGGATATGCCGTTCCACTTTAATAGGCGTTCAATGAGAATGTTGTGATCAATCTTGTCAAAAGCTGCAGAGAGATCTGGTAAGGTAAGTGCAGTCACTTTACCATTATTAATGTTCAAGTTAATGTCATTATGAACCTTTAAGAGGGCAGTTTCTGTTGAATGAAACTGTCTATATGCTGATTGTGACACGTTATTTAAGATATCTGTGCTAATGTGAGACCATAGACGACTTGCTACAACGTTTTCTGGTATTTTGGAAATAAAGCTGAGGTTAGAAATTGGTCTATAACTGTGTGTAAGTCTTGTTTAGGCAGAGATGACTTCTTAAGAAATGGTGTGACATGGGCGTATTTGAAATCATCAGGAAAACAGCCACAGCAAAGTGATGCATTTATAATATTTGTTGTAGGTCCAATTAGTGTATCGAGACATGTTTTTAGCAGTATTGTTGGAAATGGATCATGTGCACAAGATTTATTTGGGGAGGACATAATTATTTTCCTAACATCATCAACTGTTGCAGGTACAAATGAGACAATTAGAGAATTTACTTATGGAAAGTGCATTTAAGTAATGTCAATTACTTAAATTATGACGTGGGAAAGCAGCACGAATAATATTGATTTTATTCTTAGTGACTAGAGAACGAATCATATAGAGATTTAATTGACACATGATCAGGTAGCGATGGAGTAGGCCGTCTGTGTTGAATGTTATTGATGCAGTTCCATAACTGACGCGGGTTATCAGACTTATTTATGACCATATTTGTATAATAATCTGATTTAGCTTTGGCCATTTGTCTGTTGAAGAGATGACATTGCGTAAAGTCTCGCTACCTATCTAATGACGAGCACGATTTGCGTCGTACACGCTCTAAATAACTTTTAGATAGTATAATTACGGAAGTCTTCCGTGGAGCCGTTGGCCTTTCTGACACACGTTTGGATTTTATAGGTGCATGTTTGTTAAGTAATGCATTGAGTACTTGACAGTACTGTTTATATCAGTCAGATTGATGTTGTTTTGATCTGTGATAAAATCAGATATAAGGATATCAGCCATTAAAGCTGTAACGTCAATCCTATGAATGGCTCTGTAAGACAAATTGTGTTTCGATTCTAATGGGGTTATAGAAACGTTAACATTAGCAATGACAGTATGGTGGTCTGATAACCCATCTGAAACAGTAGGTACTTGGATATTATTACAAGTTGATCAAGAGGTCAAGCCAATGGCCATGTATATGTGTCGAAAAGGTAACATGTTGTTTCAAATCACAGTATGCCAGAATATCATCAAACGTAGTTGTAGAAGGTATATCCAAACGTAGATTAACATCACCAAAAATGGTCAATGCTGAATGAATAATTGCCAGATTTTCCAACATATCCTGAAAATCTTCAAAGAAATTTGCCGTATGTCCTGGTGGGCAATAAATACAAACACAGTATGCGGAGAAAGAAGAATCTGAAATTTCAGCACAGATGGACTCAAAACTTGGGTATTCCGGGTTAGAATGAAATTTAACTTGGAACTGATATGATATAAGAAAGCCAACAGCATCTCCACGGCCGACTAAACGTGGTCGATGGTGAAAGGTGTAACCAGAAGGGGAAACTTCAGCAATACATGCAGGTGTATCAATGGTAACATCCCGTTTGTACTACTGTAGTGGATGGGGGCATTGTATTCGGATTGGACTCCTGTAGGCATGGAATGTTAATTCATGGCAATCTTTATAAATGCATTCCTATGTCTTAGCAATAAGAAAACTGATCTTGCCTTTTTGTTGTAAGTATATATTCAGGCTTTATTATAACTACTTGTCTCGCATTACTTGTCTTCCTTGAGAAAATATATCTCAACGAACATTTGCATAAATATTAGTTTTGCAAAACTCAGTTACATCGTTGAATACCCCACATTCTAGTTACAGGTTATTGTTATTTATATATGCCGTCATGATGGTGATGTGTTCCTTGTTTACAGGAAGCTCTTAATTAACGTTGTTCTCTCGATAAGACATCGCTTGGTTTGGAAGCACTAATTAGATTAAAAGACGAATCTGACGTATAATACATGTCTTAGACAACCTGATTTTTCCAGCTCAACGAACGTTTGTGATTAATACAGCTTATGTAAAATTATGTGGCATGTTAATTACCAACCGACCAGCCGACCAGTCATTGTTTATTTCAAATTCTTCACACGTGACTTTGTAGCGTTCAAATTTCACTGTTACTGCCGACACTTGTGCTCAATGGTTGTTGACCCTATTTTTTCTCGCGCGTAATTACTATCGATCTGATTGTGATGGTCTCAACTTCTTTCTTTTTTCCTACTCTGTGTCCCAGTTTGTCACAGGCTGACAGAGCGTTTCCTCAAATTCCCACTGCAAAATTTGTTTGTGCTAACAACAAATACAAACAGTCGTCGCAAACACAGTTCCCCGCCGCCTGGCAGAGGTTCTTAACAGTCTGATCTATGAAGATATGACGGATCAAGACACGTTCTACAACAATCTTGGCGTAGAGCAACATACGTCCATAGTTGCCACTGAACAAGATCGGATCAGATCTCATATACAATGCAATTACATACATAACAGCACACAACAATATTATAGGCGAATGATTCAAGGTGTAACTCTGTGAATTCAGTACGCCTACTTAACTACGGGGAGTGGCGGATGGCCTAATTTCCGAGAAAATACATTGAAAGGCATGTCTCGCGTGCTTTCCACAAACCAGTGCTGTTTTCCGGAAAACGAAATAATTCTTCCTGTGAGAAAGCCGTATTAGTTCCAGAAAATTGGGTCATATGGCTTTTTCAACTGAGTGGCGCAGCAGCGCATCAGGGAGCGCTGCAGCACACACCAGACTCATTGTCTCCTAGTCTCTGACAGTATATAATTAATATATATATGCGGCCTAATTTCCGAGAAAATACATTGATAGGCATGTTTCGCGCGCGCTATACAGAAATCAGGGCTGTTTTCCGGAAAACTAAATGATGGCTCCCATGAGAAAGCCGTACAAGTTCCAGAAAATTGCCAAAGAATTTATATATATATATATATACATATATACTTATACATATATGTATACATATATATATATTTATATATACATATATATATGTGTGTATATATATATATATATATACATACATATATGTATATGTATATATATAATATATAAATTCTTTGACAATTTCTGGAACTTGTACGTCTTTCTCATGGGAGCCATCATTTCGTTTTCCGGAAAACAGCCCTGATTTCTGTATAGCGCGCGCGAGACATGCCTATCAATGTATTTTCTCGGAAATTAGTGCAACCGCCACTGACGTAGTTAAATAGGCATAGGCGTACTGTCATCTGACAGTAGGCCTACATCTCCTAGACCGATAGTATATTCGTGGTTGTCTCCTAGACTGACAGCATGTCTCCGACAACATTAACTATATGTTTATTAGACCATGGTACCGCAAACCTTTTTAGATGTGGGCCCAATTAATGTTGTCCATTCTGCGGGCCAAACCTTTTAATTAGGTAAGACATAAAATGCACTTTTGTAAATGCTCGTAAAGGGTTATTTTGTGCTACCCTAAACCAAGTGTAAACAACACATAAATTACACATTAAATGCCACGTCTAAAATAATTTAAAAGTGACACGAACAGGTTGAAATAAATGCTATAGTAAATAGAATATATATATAATAAGATAATCATGTAGTAAAAAAATATAAAAACATTAGTTTTCATAAAATCACGCAAATAAGATTGCTTCCTCACACACCGCCTCTGAAATTTTGCCTTCGGGAGTTTCCGTGAGTGTGACGTCATATGTGTTATAGAAGCTTGCGGCTGATCGAAGTTGTCCATGTTATTCAGCGGTTACCGCACTGTTGTCTTCGATTAATGGCAACCAGTCATTGTATATTGGATGATAGCTATGGAAATGCTTCGGCGAAGAGGTGTTTGTTTTCGATCGAATGCCAAAGACAAGAACTGAGAGGGTTATAAACAGATAAATCGACTGAATTTGATGACCGTCTCACCGAGACGAAGTTTGACGTCCCCAAAACAACGAAGCGATCTGCAAAGGCGAAGCAACTTGGTTTTTAGGCGAGGTATGCCAAATCCAAGAAGAGTGACAAAACGTAGGCGTAGCTGCGATTTATTTGCTACACCTCATTTGTATCTATTAGTTGTACTTAATATATGTGTTATACGTTGTTAACCGTATACAAAATTACTTAGAATATTTCAATACCAGCAATGAACTATCAGTTTTTCAAGCGCACATCTGCGAATGGAAAGGGACCGTTCGTTAACTGTAGCCGAGCGCTTCGCCTTCGCTTCAAAGAATGTCGTTCAACTCCTCGGCTCAACTGTTGTTAATTACTGGCTTAGTAGTTCGCGAACATGTCTTTCTAGCGTATATACAATATAACATTTGACCATGTTGTTGGATATTTATATTTTCTCTAACCTGGACTGTTACTTCTTGTTTTGTTTGATATTTGGAGATGCGTATATTATAAATGTGTAGAACTTTGCGCGTCATAACATCGCGTCCAATGGCAATGCTTAATTCCGTGGCACCTTTGTATTGTGTCGTTTTTTCTTCCGTCTAACTCCTTCAGTAAATGTCTTTGTTGAACTGGCAACTATCATTCTTAATAAACCTGGTTGGCATGTCATCATTCAGTGTAAAATTGTTATGGGAATATATGTTTTGACTATATTCACTCAAGGTGCAATAGAACTGTACACTGAATAGTTACTTTCTGCGCTGCAATTAAAGTATCATATAATATTAAGATATATTTATTTTAATTATGTATTTCTTGACTGCAACATAGTACGGTAAGGGGATACTTATTTCAATCCAACAACAATTATTATGTAGTATACCTCTGTGTGCTCAGACTTTAGTAATACCAATACATATATAAGGTTATCTATTTTTATTATACTGATGTATAGTTTGTTTGTATTTCAGTATTGCTATTGCTAACAAATCAAGGAATGTGGAAACACTATCATCTTCAACTCTTACATGTGAACCCTTTCACATTCTCCATTTTGCATAGAACACTGTGAATCAGACAGTGCTGAATAGGAATTTTGAGACACTTGCTGAGAGTGAGCAGTCAAGCATACATGATTATGAATCAACATGAAAATGAAATGGAAAATGACAACATGCCTAATAATATTGCTTGCTTCATTGGACTGCAATATTGCAAAATACCTTGTATATATTGTATAATAAAAAAGCTTTTTGTGTTTACACAATTCTATGAATAATATTGTAGTCAAGTAATTCAACAGACATTTGAAATTATCTCTAATTCTGTTCCATCATACATTATACATTATCATGATGTATATGCAAAATCGTGGTGTGGGTTTTAAAAAAAATGTTCTTGAAGAATTGTAACTGCACTGACATCATGTATATTTTGGATTTTTTACGTAAATCATCATATTAAAATGTGACTTGTAAACAACCTAACACATTTACGAACCTATTTTGATAGATATAGCCATTGGTGAGCAAATTGGTGTGACTAATTACACAGAGATTGGATATTTCACAAGTGTACAACGGATTATGAACATACACAAATAACAGTCGGACAAAAGCAATGGCTGCTCCCGAAGCTGTCAGCGGCGAAATGTCGACTGGAGCGTGTCGGTCCCGCTTGTCAAAATACACGTTGCACTGCGGCTATTGTGATGAATATAGGTTCCTGTTACCGAACATGGGGTCGCTTTATCATCTCTGAATGACATCATCGCAGCAGCCCAACCAAATTATTTAGTGTTTTAAAAAAAGAGCCGCCTTGTCGTCGGGAGTAACTGAAATCTCTGAATCACTCAATGACATTGACAGCGACAGCGTCACGCTTGCACAGTTCTGTCAGTTGCGCGCACCATATTAATACTATTACAATATTATACAGTTATACGTATAAACGTTGTATTTGACATTAAAAATAATCCGAGTGATTCTGTATAATGTCATGAATGTATTGTCCGTTTCCAATAAAACTCGATGTTCGGTCCGTGAATCTGAAATTGTCGTTTGTCACCGGCGAAAACGACAGTCTCAAAATGTTCCTCTTTAAATCGTCATCATCATCGTACATGTCATAAACTTTCCTGAGTGACGTCTATTGTCAATGGTTCATCGTTGTATGCGGCAACAGTCCTACAAGTCTTCACATTTGCGACACAACTCTCCAAATCGCCGTGTCTTCCACGTTTCCAGTGGCGAGACAGATTTGGGCTATAACACATATTACGTCACAGTATTTCACCAAGCGGCAATCAGGCACACTATTTCATTCGAGATTTCATTTGGAAATCGGTCAGATAGGCTGATTTTTACACATTAAACAGCGGGTATATAATAACCAAGGAACATGTCAGGTATTACACCTGTTTAAATTGCATTATGTTAGTATGTTATTTACGTGGTTAAAATAGAAAATTTATATGTTCATGTCACCTTTAAGGGAAATGGTGACACTGCACATCAACTGTTCTACCAACTAGACATAACCTACTACTGTCTGGATAAGACAGATAGATTGCAAGTCACAACATAACTTTCACACGATATTGAAAGTGTTCTTGGTGTGATTCGTTTTAGGGAATTCCGATATCGCTCAACCAAATGATGTCGAAATGTACCAATGCTGATGTGCTGTTTTATTGCACGAAGTTGTAGTTCATAGTGAAACAATCTTATAAATACATATAATACATTGTTCTTCAAGCCCTATAATATTACACTCTGCAAAGATGCAAGCAGAGAAGTCTGCAAATCGACCACTGATGGCGATCTGTAGACTGTCCGGCGCACGGACAAACACCTGGTTGGCATCTTCGATGTCTTCGCCGCAAAATTATCTGGTGAACTTGAAATGTACATAGTTGTCGTTCTTGACGTGAACATTTTAAAAGTACGAAAGTGTTATGTTATGTTAATTTCACCCGCGGGCAAAGTTTTCGGAACGCTGTCTTAGACTGACAGCATATCCAGTTTGTTCTCCTAGGCTGACAGTGTTTCTCTTAGATTGAGTGTATGTCTCCTAGACTGACAGAATACTCAGTAGTCTGACAGTCTGTCTCCTAGTCAGTATATATATATATATATATATGTATATATATATATATATATATATATATATATAATGCACAGCAGGTCAACGTACTGATTAATTTATCAATAAACACTTTGATTTTTATAAGATTTTTTTCATATTGTCATTGAGCATTTCCAAGGAATGGATACCGAGCTATATGATAACTTACCTGTTTTTGCTGTGACAGTCTGATAAACAATATTAAGGCAAGCACCGTTCCCCGATTCACTGGCGTGGTTCCTAATTTGCAATGTGCATTGAAGTTGAACGGGTTATGATTCGAACCTGTAGCAATGCCCTCGTAACACAACTGTCGTTCACAACTTCAACTGAGCAACGTTAGATCGAAACTATAACTTGTGGGGTTGTCCTATTTTCTCAAGAAATTATCACTTGTGCGTGACGGCGACATTCACCTAGTCGTGTTTCTGGGAAATTGGGTCAGTAGTATAGAATGTCTTTTAGCGCGTATGCTGGCGCGGCGTGGTGGAAGGTCAAAGGTAGTTCCGGTCCCATGTTAAAATATAGGGAAGTAATTCCGGTTGCACCAACGACGGCTCCGACCTGCGCCAAGGCTCCAAAAAGGTACCCGCCATTTCAATTGCGTCATTGAACATCCGGGCATTTTGTCCATGTTAAAAGATAGGAGCTAAATCCCATTTAAAAGATAGGAGCTAATTCCCATGTTAAAATATATGGAAATCCCCCTGGTTAAAATAGAGGGTCGAAATCCCATGTTAAAAGATAGGGCTATTCAACACACGACACCGGCTGGCCCTTAGGCAGAGGCTTCTCCACGGGACCGAGCGCTTGTAGGACTGATGATGACGTGTCTAAAATGTGGTGTTATATTAATGCGAAATTTATAATAAAACATTGTAAATTCAACGGATGCCTATTGATCTGAAGTACTGTATACGAAATGTAGAATACATATAGGACGATGTTATACCAGAACCTAAAGCCTCGTTTTTCCGAACAGAACTATCATCTTGGAATTATAACCTTGGTACTATTTCCGTACGGTACTGCTTAAATTCGTGCCTTTGATGAACTATAAAAATAAGTCATAGACGTTATGAAATAGGTCAATCATGTCATGCAATAGGTCATTACACATAATGACAGATCCATATATGTATTTCTAAAAGCTATGTATAGCTTATAATGGTTATAAAATAGGAACATCTCTGCAAAATCAGTCAAACTGGCGGCTATCTGCGTAGATACGATAGTATTTTGTACATCACGTGCTTGCATACGGTTTTGATTGGTTGATGGAAAATGACGGTAAATTGGTGAAACCTAGCGTGAATTCGGTGAAAATGACGTAATTAAATTATTGGTCCGCGTAGTAATTCGGTACACATGGTAATTAGGTAGAAATGATAGTAATTAGATTAGCAGACATTTTGAACTTGCACGCCTGTATATAGTTGTGTTCAATGACGTCATTAAATTGGTACGCGTGGTAAATTGGGCAAGCCGATAATAATTCGGTTAGCCGACATTTTCAAGAACTATATTGAAGGCCCGTTACAATTCTTTGGAACTTCTCTGATAATTTGGTCAAACTGGCAGCTATAAGCGTAGGTGTGCGTAGTAAATTAGTGAAACTGACGGCTATCTGCGTAGGTGCGCGTAGTAATCTAGTCAAACTGACGGCTATCTGCGTAGGTACGCGTAGTAAATTGGTCAAATTGGTAGTAATTTGGTCCAGACATTTGGAACTATTTTCTTCGGTACATTTGTCACTGTTGAATGACCACGAGTGTTTTTCTGTTGATGTGGGGGTCTTATTAAAAACTATGAACTATTTTGTATACTTAAATTACTGCGGAAATTGTGTCAATAAAAATGGTGGTAGCATACTGTCTAACAGTGACTGTGTCTGTGTAACATATACAGTCAGTTTGTATATAGTTAAGGTTTATAAGATTTTATAACATTGACACTTTCTCTTGGGTTTCTGACAAGGAGAATATATGTGTTGTAAGGGTAAGACACCCAAATAAATGTTTTCGTGAGTGTGCGACATGGCACCTTGCAGTATGGAAAACACCATCTGAATAAAATGTCATCAATGCAGAAATGGTGTCGACTTTATTGCTTAATTAAGAAACATTTCAAAATACATAACGTGCATGTTACTCTTAAAACAATCAAATACACGACAGTCATTTTCTTTTACTAAATCCTAAACCGGTGCTATCTTTTTCCGTATTGTACTGCTTAAATTCGTGCTTCTTCGGCAAAAATCTCGGGCCTGTGAATAGTACTAAAATTCGTAACCTGGCATTCGCAACCGAAAAAGGAAACAAATAACATTTTATTTTGATTATAATATTTATGTATCTTTTAGAGTACATAGGCAATAATATATAAATATAATATATATTCCACGCTATGAATAATACTAAAATTCATAACATTAACAACCGAAAAGGGACACAAATAAACATTATACTTTGATTATAATAATATTGCTGTAACTATTTAGAGTACGTAGGCAATAATAAATACTTTTTTACAGTTAGAAATTAATTCTTTTATGTGGTGAACTATGAAAATAGGTCAATCATTTCACGGAATAGGTCAATACATATGCTGAAAGACTCGTATATATTCCTAAAACCTACGTATAGTTTACAAGCATTATAAAATAGTAACTTTTCTGTTAAATCAGTCAAACCAGCGGCGGCTATCTGCATAGGTACGACATATATTTTTACATTACGCGCTTGCATACAGTTTTGATTTGTTCATAAAAAATTGCTGGAAATTAGTGAAAATGGCAGGAATCCAGTGAAAATAACGTCATTAAATAAATACACGTGGTAGTTCGGTCCATCTTATAGTAATTCGGCTAGCCAACATTCTGAACTTGCTCGTAGGTAAATAATCTCGTTGTATGACGTCATTAAATAACTAAGCGTGGTTGTTCGGTCAGACCGGTAGTAGTTAGGGTAGCAGACATTCGGAACTTGCGCGTATATAAATAATCTCGTTCAATGATGTCATTAAATAAGTATCCCATTTCCTTAATTTTAGTCTTACCTAGCATTCATGTCATAGTTTGACCTATTGGCCTAGCCAGAAGCACCACCTTGTGATTTCATGTCAGTTTGAGAGAAAAACTCTTAGACATCGAGGTGCCATGAACCAAACTTAGATCAACGATTTGCACGAGCTAAACTTAAACTTAGACCAGTGACTTTTAGGAACCAAACTGATACCAGCTAGTTCCAAAAACCAAACTTAGACCACCGAGTTGTACAACTAAACTTATTAGACACTAGGGCATGAAATTCACCTAGATACAAAAGGATTGGTCAATCTCAAAATCCATAAACAGTATACCAGTTGTCAACAGATGGGTCAAAGCGCTAGGGAACTACGGCGGATAAGCAAGGTTGTAGAGATAAGTTTTTTAAATGACGTCGGAATTTTGTGATGTTTTCAACTGAACTAACACTAAGAGGGAGCATATTCCAAAGAGCTGGTGCAGCAACAGAAAAAGCCCTAGTTCCAATTTTAGTGTTGACTCTAGGAGATCACTCCTGTATTCCTAACCGAGGTTGCTGGCGTGATATACTGAATCAAATACGCGTTGGGAAAAAAACCATCCAGTTTACTACGTGCTTTGGAGTACCAATAATGATCAATTCAGTTTTACTTGCATTTAATTTCATCTTGCTGTCTGTCATCCAGTGGAAGATATCTTGAAGGCAATCACTAAGTTGGTTAAGGGAGCGATTTGTATCCGTGATATCCAACGAAATGTAAATCTGATTATCACCAGCATAAACATGAAGATCCAAGTTATGTCTTTTGTATAATAGAGCTTAGTGGCGTGGTGTAAAGAGTAAAAAGCAAAGGCCCAAGAACAGAACCCTGGGGAACACCAAATATAGCCGGCAGTGCAGCTGAAAAGCAGTTCCCAGTAATTATAGATTGGTAGCTATCAGTTAGATATGAAGAAAACCATCTCAGAGCTGTGCCAGATTATGGATATGCCGTTCCACTTTAATAGGCGTTCAATGAGAATGTTGTGATCAATCTTGTCAAAAGCTGCAGAGAGATCTGGTAAGGTAAGTGCAGTCACTTTACCATTATTAATGTTCAAGTTAATGTCATTATGAACCTTTAAGAGGGCAGTTTCTGTTGAATGAAACTGTCTATATGCTGATTGTGACACGTTATTTTAGATATCTGTGCTAATGTGAGACCATAGACGACTTGCTACAACGTTTTCTGGTATTTTGGAAATAAAGCTGAGGTTAGAAATAGTTCTATAACTGTGTGTAAGTCTTGTTTAGGCAGAGACGACATCTTAAGAAATGGTGTGACATGGGCGTATTTGAAATCATCAGGAAAACAGCCAGAGCAAAGTGATGCATTTATAATACTTGTTGTAGGTCCAATTAGTGTATCGATACATGTTTTTAGCAGTATTGTTGGAAATGGATCATGTGCACAATATTTATTTGGGGAGGACATAATTATTTTCCTAACATCATCAACTGTTGCAGGTACAAATGAGAAAAGTAGTGAATTTACTTATGGAAAGTGCATTTAAGTAATGTCAATTACTTAAATTATGACGTGGGAAAGCAGCACGAATAATATTGATTTTATTCTTAGTGACAAGAGAACGAATCACATAGAGATTTAATTGACACATGATCAGGTAGCGATGGAGTAGGCCGTCTGTGTTGAATGTTATTGATGCAGTTCCATAACTGACGCGGGTTATCAGACTTATTTATGACCATATTTGTATAATAATCTGATTTAGCTTTGGCCATATGTCTGTTGAAGAGATGACATTGCGTAAATTCTCGCTATCTATCTAATGACGAGCACGATTTGCGTCGTACACGCTCTAAATAACTTTTAGATAGTATAATTACGGAAGTCATCCATGGAGCCGGTGGCCTTTCTGACACACGTTTGGATTTTATAGGTGCATGTTTGTTAAGTAATGCATTGAGTACTTGACAGTACTGTTTATATCAATCAGATTGATGTTGTTTTGATCTGTGATTAAATCAGATATAAGGATATCAGCCATTAAAGCTGTAACGTCAATCCTATGAATGGCTCTGTAAGACAAATTATGTTTCGATTCTAATGGGGTTATAGAAACGTTAACATTAGCAGTGACAGTATGGTGGTCTGATAACCCATCTGAAACAGTAGGTACTTGGATATTATTACAAGTTGAACGGGTTATCAAGAGGTCAAGCCAATGGCCATGTATACGTGTCGAAAAGGTAACATGTTGTTTCAAATCACAGGATGCCAGAATATCATCAAACGTAGTTGTAGAAGGTATATCCAAACGTAGATTAACATCACCAAAAATGGTCAATGCTGAATGAATAATTGCCAGATTTTCCAACATATCCTGAAAATCTTCAAAGAAATTTGCCGTATGTCCTGGTGTGCAATAAATACAAACACAGTATGCGGAGAAAGAAGAATCTGAAATTTCAGCACAGATGGACTCAAAACTTGGGTATTCCGGGTTAGAATGAAATTTAACTTGGAACTGATATGATATAAGAAAGCCAACAGCATCTCCACGGCCGATTAAACGTGGTCGATGGTGAAAGGTGTAACCAGAAGGGGAAACTTCAGCAATACATGCAGGTGTATCAATGGTAACATTCCGTTTGTACTACTGTAGTGGATGGGGGCATTGTATTCGGATTGGACTCCTGTAGGCATGGAATGTTAATTCATGGCAATCTTTATAAATGCATTCCTATGTCTTAGCAATAAGAAAACTGATCTTGCCTTTTTGTTGTATGTATATATTCAGGCTTTATTATAACTACTTCTCTCGCATTACTTGTCTTCCTTGAGAAAATATACCTCAACGAACATTTGCATAAATATTAGTTTTGCAAAACTCAGTTACATCGTTGAATACCCCACATTCTAGTTACAGGTTATTGTTATTTATATATGCCTACATGATGGTGATGTGTTCCTTGTTTACAGGAAGCTCTTAATTAACGTTGTTCTCTTGATAAGACATCGCTTGGTTTGGAAGCACTAATTAGATTAAAAGACGAATCTGACGTATAATACATGTCTTAGACAACCTGATTTTGTAGCTCAACGAACGTTCGTGATTAATACAGCTTATGTAAAATTATGTGGCATGTTAATTACCAACCGACCAGCCGACCAGTCATTGTTTATTTCAAATTCTTCACACGTGACATTGTAGCGTTCAAATTTCACTGTTACTGCCGACACTTGTGCTCAATGGTTGTTGACCCTATTTTTTCTCGCGCGTAATTACTATCGATCTGATTGTGATGGTCTCAACTTCTTTCTTTTTTCATACTCTGTGTCCCAGTTTGTCACAGGCTGACAGAGCGTTTCCTCAAATTCCCACTGCACAATTTTTTTGTGCTAACAACAAATACAAACAGTCGTCGCAAACACAGTTCCCCGCCGCCTGGCAGAGGTTCTTAACAGTCTGATCTATGAAGATATGACGGATCAAGACACGTTCTACAACAATCTTGGCGTAGAGCAACATACGTCCATAGTTGCCACTGAACAGGATCGGATCAGATCTCATATACAATGCAATTACATTCATAACAGCACACAACAATATTATAGGCGAATGATTCATGGTGTAACTCTGTGAATTCAATACGCCTACTTAACTACGGGGAGTGGCGGATGGCCTAATTTCCGAGAAAATACATTGAAAGGCATGTCTCGCGTGCTTTCCACAAACCAGTGCTGTTTTCCGGAAAATGAAATAATTCTTCCAGTGAGAAAGCCGTATTAGTTCCAGAAAATTGGGTCGTATGACTTTTTCAACTGAGTGGCGCAGTAGCGCATCAGGGAGTGCTGCAGCACACACCAGACTCATTGTCTCCTAGTCTCTGACAGTATATAATTAATATATATATATATATATACGGCCTAATTTCCGAGAAAATACATTGATAGGCATGTCTCGCGCGCTATACAGGAATCAGGGCTGTTTTCCGGAAAACTAAATGATGGCTCCCACGAGAAAGCCGTACAAGTTCCAGAAAATTGCCAAAGAATTTATATATATATATATATACATATATACTTATACATATATGTATACATATATGTATATATATATACATATATATATGTGTGTATATATATATATATATATATATAAATATACATACATATATGTATATATATATATAAATTCTTTGACAATTTCTGGAACTTGTACGGCTTTCTCATGGGAGCGAGCCATCATTTCGTTTTCCGGAAAACAGCCCTGATTTCCGTATAGCGCGCGCGAGACATGCCTATCAATGTATTTTCTCGGAAATTAGGCCAACCGCCACTGACGCAGTTAAATAGGCATAGGCCTACTGTCATCTGACAGTAGGCCTACATCTCCTAGACCGATAGTATATTCGTGGTTGTCTCCTAGACTGACAGCATGTCTCCGACAACATTAACTATATGTTTATTAGACCATGGTACCGCAAACCTTTTTAGATGTGGGCCCAATTAATGTTGTCCATTCTGCGGGCCAAACCTTTTATTTAGGTAAGACATAAAATGCACTTTTGTAAATGCTCGTAAAGGGTTATTTTGTGCTACCCTAAACCAAGTGTAAACAACACATAAATTACACATTAAATGCCACGTCTAAAATAATAAATGCTATAGTAAATAGAATATATATATAATAAGATAATCATGTAGTAAACAAAATATAAAAACATTAGTTTTCATAAAATCACGCAAATAAGAATGCTTCCTCACACACCGCCTCTGAAATTTTGCCTTCGGGAGTTTCCGTGAGTGTGACGTCATATGTGTTATAGAAGCTTGCGGCTGATCGAAGTTGTCCATGTTATTCAGCGGTTACCGCACTGTTGTCTTCGATTAATGGCAACCAGTCATTGTATATTGGATGATAGCTATGGAAATGCTTCGGCGAAGAGGTGTTTGTTTTTAATCGAATGCCAAAGACAAGAACTGAGAGGGTTATAAACAGATAAATCGACTGCATTTGATGACCGTCTCACCGAGACGAAGTTTGACGTCCCTAAAACAACGAAGCGATCTGCGAAGGCGAAGCAACTTGGTTTTTAGGCGAAGTATGCCAAATCCAAGAAGAGTGACAAAACGTAGGCGTAGCTGCGATTTATTTGCTACACCTCATTTGTATCTATCAGTTGTACTTAATATATGTGTTATACGTTGTTAACCGTATACAAAATTACTTAGAATATTTCAATACCAGCAATGAACTATCAGTTTTTCAAGCGCACATCTGCGAATGGAAAGGGACCGTTCGTTAACTGTAGCCGAGCGCTTCGCCTTCGCTTCAAAGAATGTCGTTCAACTCCTCGGCTCAACTGTTGTTAATTACTGGCTTAGTAGTTCGCGAACATGTCTTTCTAGCGTATATACACAATATAACATTTGACCATGTTGTTGGATATTTATATTTTCTCTAACCTGGACTGTTACTTCTTGTTTTGTTTGATATTTGGAGATGCGTATATTATAAATGTGTAGAACTTTGCGTGTCATATCATCGCGTCCAATGGCAATGCTTAATTCCGTGGCACCTTTGTATTGTGTCGTTTTTTCTTCCGTCTATCTCCTTCAGTAAATGTCTATGTTGAACTGGCAACTACCATTCTTAATAAACCTGGTTGGCATGTCATCATTCAGTGTAAAATTGTTATTGGAATATATGTTTTGACTATATTCACTCAAGGTGCAATAAAACTGTACACTGAATAGTTACTTTCTGCGCTGCAATTAAAGTATCATATAATATTAAGATATATTTATTTTAATTATGTATTTCTTGACTGCAACATAGTACGGTAAGGGGATACTTATTTCAATCCAACAACAATTATTATGTAGTATACCTCTGTGTGCTCAGATTTTAGTAATACCAATACATATATAAGGTTATCTATTTTTATTATACTGATGTATAGTTTGTTTGTATTTCAGTATTGATATTGTAAACAAATCAAGGAATGTGGAAACACTATCATCTTCAACTCTTACATGTGAACCCTTTCACATTCTCCATTGTGCATAGAACACTGTGAATCAGACAGTGCTGAATAGGAATTTTGAGACACTTGCTGTGAGTGAGCAGTCAAGCATACATGATTATGAATCAACATGAAAATGAAATGGAAAATGACAACATGCCTAATAATATTGCTTGCTTCATTGGACTGCAATATTGCAAAATACCTTGTATATATTGTATAATAAAAAAGCTTTTTGTGTTTACACAATTCTATGAATAATATTGTAGTCAAGTAATTCAACAGACATTTGAAATTATCTCTAATTATGTTCCTTCATACATTATACATTATCATGATGTATATGCAAAATCGTGGTGTGGGTTTTTTGAAAAAATTTCTTGAAGAATGGTAACTGCACTGACATCATGTATATTTTGGATTTTTTACGTAAATCATCATATTAAAATGTGACTTGTAAACAACCTAACACATTTACGAACCTATTTTGATAGATATAGCCATTGATGAGCAAATTGGTGTGACTAATTACACAGAGATTGGATATTTCAAAAGTGTACTACGGATTATGAACATACACAAATAACAGTCGGACTAAAGCAATGCCTGCTCCCGAAGCTGTCAGCGGCGAAATGTCGACTCAAGCGTGTCGGTCCCGCTTGTCAAAATACACGTTGCACTGCGGCTATTGTGATGAATATAGGTTCCTGTTACCGAACATAGGGTCGCTTTATCATCTCTGAATGACATCATCGCAGCAGCCCAACCAAATTATTTAGTGTTTTAAAAAAAGAGCCGCCTTGTCGTCGGGAGTAACTGAAATCTCTGAATCACTCAATGACATTGACAGCGACAGCGTCACGCTTGCATAGTTCTGTCAGTTGCGCGCATCATATTAATACTATTACAATATTATACAGTTATACGTATAAACGTTGTATTTGATATTAAAAATAATCCGTGTGATTCTGTATAATGTCATGAATGTATTGTCCGTTTCCAATAAAACTCGATGTTCGTTCCGTGAATCTGAAATTGTCGTTTGTCACCGGCGACAACGACAGTCTCAAAATGTTCCTTTTTAAATCGTCATCTTCATCGTACATGTCATAAACTTTCCTGAGTGACGTCTATTGTCAATGGTTCATCGTTGTATGCGGCAACAGTCCTACAAGTCTTCACATTTGCGACACAACTCTCCAAATCGCCGTGTCTTCCACGTTTCCAGTGGTGAGACAGATTTGGGCTATAACACATATTACGTCACAGTACTTCACCAAGCGGCAATCAGGCACACTATTTCATTCGGGATTTCATTTGGAAATCGGTCAGATAGGCTGATTTTTACACATTAAACAGCGGGTATATAATAACCAAGGAACATGTCAGGTATTACACCTGTTTAAATTGCATTATGTTAGTATGTTATTTACGTGGTTAAAATAGAAAATTTATATGTTCATGTCACCTTTAAGGGAAATGGTGACACTGCACATCAACTGTTCTACCAACTAGACATATCCTACTACTGTCTGGATAAGACAGATAGATTGCAAGTCACAACATAACTTTCACACAATATCGAAGGTGTTCTTGGTGTGATTCGTGTTAGGGAATTCCGATATCGCTCAACCAAATGATGTCGAATTGTACCAATGCTGATGTGCTGTTTTATTGCACGAAGTTGTAGTTCATAGTGAAACAATCTTATAAATACATATAATACATTGTTCTTCAAGCCCTATAATATTACACTCTGCAAAGATGCAAGCAGAGAAGTCTGCAAATCGACCACTGATGGCGATCTGTAGACTGTCCGGCGCACGGACAAACACCTGGTTGGCATCTTCGATGTCTTCGCCGCAAAATTATCTGGTGAACTTGAAATGTACATAGTTGTCGTTCTTGACGTGAACATTTTAAAAGTACGAAAGTGTTATGTTATGTTAATTTGACCCGCGGGCAAAGTTTTCGGAACGCTGTCTTAGACTGACAGCATATCCAGTTTGTTCTCCTAGGCTGACAGTGTTTCTCTTAGATTGAGTGTATGTCTCCTAGACTGACAGAATACTCAGTAGTCTGACAGTATGTCTCCTAGAGAGTATATATATATATATATATATATATATATATATAATGCACAGCAGGTCAACGTACTGATTAATTTATCAATAAATACTTTGCTTTTTATTATATTTTTTTCATATTGTCATTGAGCATTTCCAAGGAATGGATACCGAGCTATATGATAACTTTCCTGTTTTTACTGTGACAATCTGATAAACAATATTAAGGCAAGCACCGTTCCCCGATTCACTGGCGTGGTTCCTAATTTGCAATGTGCATTGAAGTTGAACGGGTTATGATTCGAACCTGTAGCAATGCCCTCGTAACACAACTGTCGTTCACAACTTCAACTGAGCAACGTTAGATCGAACCTATAACTTGTGGGATTGTCCTATTTTCTCACGATGTGATCACTTGTGCGAGACTGCAACATTCACCTCGTCATGTTTCTGGGAAATTGGGTCAGTAGTATAGTATGTCTTTTAGCGCGTATGCTGGCGCGGCGCGGTGGAAGGTCAAAGGTAGTTCCGATCCCATGTTAAACTATATGATTCGAACCTGAAGAAATGCCCTCGTATCACAATTGTCGTTCACAACTTCAACTGAGCAACGTTAGATCGAACCTATAACTTGTGGGATTGTCCTATTTTCTCACGAAGTGATCACTTGTGCGACACGGCAACATTCACCTCGTCATGTTTCTGGGAAATTGGGTCAGTAGTATAGAATGTCTTTTAGCGCGTATGCTGGCGCGGCGTGGTGGAAGGTCAAAGGTAATTCCGGTCCCATGTTAAAATATAGGGGAGTAATTCCGGTTGCACCAACGACGGCTCCGACCTGCGCCAAGGCTCCAAAAAGGTACCCGCCATTTCAATTGCGTCATTGAACATCCGGGCATTTTGTCCATGTTAAAAGATAGGAGCTAAATCCCATTTAAAAGATAGGAGCTAATTTCCATGTTAAAATATATGGAAATCCCCCTGGTTAAAATAGAGGGTCGAAATCCCATGTTAAAAGATAGGGCTTTTCAACACACGACACCGGCTGGCCCTTAGGCAGAGGCTCCGCCACGGGACCGAGCGCTTGTAGGACTGATGATAACGTGTCTAAAATGTGGTGTTATATTAATGCGAAATTTATAATAAAACATTGTAAATTCAACGGATGCCTATTGATCTGAAGTACTGTATACGAAATGTAGAATACATATAGGACGATGTTATACCAGAACCTAAAGCCTCGTTTTTCCGAACAGAACTATCATCTTGGAATTATAACCTTGGTACTATTTCCGTACGGTATTGCTTAAATTCGTGCCTTTGATGAACTATAAAAATAAGTCATAGACGTTATGAAATAGGTCAATCATGTCATGCAATAGGTCATTACACATAATGACAGATCCATATATGTATTTCTAAAAGCTATGTATAGCTTATAATGGTTATAAAATAGGAACATCTCTGCAAAATCAGTCAAACTGGCGGCTATCTGCGTAGATACGATAGTATTTTGTACATCACGTGCTTGCATACGGTTTTGATTGGTTCATGGAAAATGACGGTAAATTGGTGAAACTTAGCGTGAATTCGGTGAAAATGACGTAATTAAATGATTGGTCCGCGTAGTAATTCGGTACACATGGTAATTAGGTAGAAATGATAGTAATTAGATTAGCAGACATTTTGAACTTGCACGCCTGTATATAGTTGTGTTCAATGACGTCATTAAATTGGTACGCGTGGTAAATTGGGCAAGCCGATAATAATTCGGTTAGCCGACATTTTCAAGAACTATATTGAAGGCCCGTTACAATTCTTTGGAACTTCTCTGATAATTTGGTCAAACTGGTAGCTATCTGCGTAGGTGTGCGTAGTAAATTAGTGAAACTGACGGCTATCTGCGTAGGTGCGCGAACTATTTTGTATACTTAAATTGCTGCGGAAATTGTGTCAATAAAAATGGTGGTAGCATACTGTCTAACAGTGACTGTGTCTGTGTAACATATACAGTCAGTTTGTATATAGTTAAGGTTTATATGATTTTATAACATTGACACTTTCTCTTGGGTGTCTGACAAGGAGAATATATGTGTTGTAAGGGTGAGACACCCAAATAAATGTTTTCGTGAGTGTGCGACATGGCACCTTGCAGTATGGAAAACACCATCTGAATAAAATGTCATCAATGCAGAAATGGTGCCGACTTTATTGCTTAATTAAGAAACATTTCAAAACACATAACGTGCATGTTACTCTTAAAAAAATCAAATACACGACAGTCATTTTGTTTTACTAAATCCTAAACCGGTGCTATCTTTTTCCGTATTGTACTGCTTAAATTCGTGCTTCTTCGGCAAAAATCTCGGGCCTGTGAATAGTACTAAAATTCGTAACCTGGCATTCCCAACCGAAAAAGGAAACAAATAAAATTTTATTTTGATTATAATATTTATGTATCTTTTAGAGTACATAGGCAATAATATATAAGTATAATATATATTCCACGCTATGAATAATACTAAAATTCATAACATTAACAAACGAAAAGGGACACAAATAAACATTATACTTTGATTATAATAATATTGCTGTAACTATTTAGAGTACGTAGGCAATAATAAATACTTTTTTACAGTTAGAAATTAATTCTTTTATGTGGTGAACTATGAAAATAGGTCAACCATTTCACGGAATAGGTCATTACATATGCTGAAAGACTCGTATATATTCCTAAAACCTACGTATAGTTTACAAGCATTATAAAATAGTAACTTTTCTGTTAAATCAGTCAAACCAGCGGCGGCTATCTGCATAGGTACGACAGATATTTTTACATTACGCGCTTGCATACAGTTTTGATTTGTTCATGAAAAATTGCGGGAAATTAGTGAAAATGGCAGGAATCCAGTGAAAATAACGTCATTAAATAAATACGCGTGGTAGTTCGGTCCATCTTATAGTAATTCGGCTAGCCAACATTCTGAACTTGCTCGTAGGTAAATAATCTCGTTGTATGACGTCATTAAATAACTAAGCGTGGTTGTTCGGTCAGACCGGTAGTAGTTAGGGTAGCAGACATTCGGAACTTGCGCGTATATAAATAATCTCGTTCAATGATGTCATTAAATAAGTATCCCATTTCCTTAATTTTAGTCTTACCTAGCATTCATGTCATAGTTTGACCTATTGGCCTAGCCAGAAGCACCACCTTGTGATTTCATGTCAGTTTGAGAGAAAAACTCTTAGACATCGAGGTGCCATGAACCAAACTTAGATCAACGATTTGCACGAACTAAACTTAAACTTAGACCAGTGACTTTTAGGAACCAAACTGATACCAGCTAGTTCCAAAAACCAAACTTAGACCACCGAGTTGTACAACTAAACTTATTAGACACTAGGGCATGAAATTCACCTAGATACAAAAGGATTGGTCAATCTCAAAATCCATAAACAGTATACCAGTTGTCAACAGATGGGTCAAAGCGCTAGGGAGCTACGGCGGATAAGCAAGGTTGTAGAGATAAGTTTTTTAAATGACGTCGGAATTTTGTGATGTTTTCAACTGAACTAACACTAAGAGGGAGCATATTCCAAAGAGCTGGTGCAGCAACAGAAAAAGCCCTAGTTCCAATTTTAGTGTTGATTCTAGGAGATCACTCCTAGATTCCTAACCGAGGTTGCTGGCGTGATATACTGAATCAAATACGCGTTGGGGAAAAAACCATCCAGTTTACTACGTGCTTTGGAGTACCAATAATGATCAATTCAGTTTTACTTGCATTTAATTTCATCTTGCTGTCTGTCATCCAGTGGAAGATATCTTGAAGGCAATCACTAAATTGGTTAAGGGAGCGATTTCTATCCGGGATATCCAACGAAATGTAAATCTGATTATCACCAGCATAAACATGAAGATCCAAGTTATGTCTTTTGTATAATAGAGCTTAATGGCGTGGTGTAAAGAGTAAAAAGCAAAGGCCCAAGAACAGAACCCTGGGGAACACCAAATATAGCCGGCAGTGCAGCTGAAAAGCAGTTCCCAGTAATTATAGATTGGTAGCTATCAGTTAGATATGAAGAAAACCATCTCAGAGCTGTGCCAGATTATGGATATGCCGTTCCACTTTAATAGGCGTTCAATGAGAATGTTGTGATCAATCTTGTCAAAAGCTGCAGAGAGATCTGGTAAGGTAAGTGCAGTCACTTTACCATTATTAATGTTCAAGTTAATGTCATTATGAACCTTTAAGAGGGCAGTTTATGTTGAATGAAACTGTCTATATGCTGATTGTGACACGTTATTTAAGATATCTGTGCTAATGTGAGACCATAGACGACTTGCTACAACGTTTTCTGGTATTTTGGAAATAAAGCTGAGGTTAGAAATAGTTCTATAACTGTGTGTAAGTCTTGTTTAGGCAGAGATGACTTCTTAAGAAATGGTGTGACATGGGCGTATTTGAAATCATCAGGAAAACAGCCACAGCAAAGTGATGCATTTATAATATTTGTTGTAGGTCCAATTAGTGTATCGAGACATGTTTTTAGCAGTATTGTTGGAAATGGATCATGTGCACAATATTTATTTGGGGAGGACATAATTATTTTCCTAACATCATCAACTGTTGCAGGTACAAATGAGACAAGTAGAGAATTTACTTATGGAAAGTGCATTTAAGTAATGTCAATTACTTAAATTATGACGTGGGAAAGCAGCACGAATAATATTGATTTTATTCTTAGTGACTAGAAAACGAATCACATAGAGATTTAATTGACACATGATCAGGTAGCGATGGAGTAGGCCGTCTGTGTTGAATGTTATTGATGCAGTTCCATAACTGACGCGGGTTATCAGACTTATTTATGACCATATTTGTATAATAATCTGATTTAGCTTTGGCCATTTGTCTGTTGAAGAGATGACATTGCGTAAAGTCTCGCTACCTATCTAATGACGAGCACGATTTGCGTCGTACACGCTCTAAATAACTTTTAGATAGTATAATTACGGAAGTCATCCATGGAGCCGGTGGCCTTTCTGACACACGTTTGGATTTTATAGGTGCATGTTTGTTAAGTAATGCATTGAGTACTTGACAGTACTGTTTATATCAGTCAGATTGATGTTGTTTTGATCTGTGATAAAATCAGATATAAGGATATCAGCCATTAAAGCTGTAACGTCAATCCTATGAATGGCTCTGTAAGACAAATTATGTTTCGATTCTAATGGGGTTATAGAAACGTTAACATTAGCAGTGACAGTATGGTGGTCTGATAACCCATCTGAAACAGTAGGTACTTGGATATTATTACAAGTTGAACGGGTTATCAAGAGGTCAAGCCAATGGCCATGTATACGTGTCGAAAAGGTAACATGTTGTTTCAAATCACAGGATGCCAGAATATCATCAAACGTAGTTGTAGAAGGTATATCCAAACGTAGATTAACATCACCAAAATTGGTCAATGCTGAATGAATAATTGCCAGATTTTCCAACATATCCTGAAAATCTTCAAAGAAATTTGCCGTATGTCCTGGTGTGCAATAAATACAAACACAGTATGCGGAGAAAGAAGAATCTGAAATTTCAGCACAGATGGACTCAAAACTTGGGTATTCCGGTTAGAATGAAATTTAACTTGGAACTGATATGATATAAGAAAGCCAACAGCATCTCCACGGCCGACTAAACGTGGTCGATGGTGAAAGGTGTAACCAGAAGGGGAAACTTCAGCAATACATGCAGGTGTATCAATGGTAATATCCCGTTTGTACTACTGTAGTGGATGGGAGCATTGTATTCGGATTGGACTCCTGTAGGCATGGAATGTTAATTCATGGCAATCTTTATAAATGCATTCCTATGTCTTAGCAATAAGAAAACTGATCTTGCCTTTTTGTTGTAAGTATATATTCAGGCTTTATTATAACTACTTGTCTCGCATTACTTGTCTTCCTTGAGAAAATATACCTCAACGAACATTTGCATAAATATTAGTTTTGCAAAACTCAGTTACATCGTTGAATACCCCACATTCTAGTTACAGGTTATTGTTATTTATATATGCCTACATGATGGTGATGTGTTCCTTGTTTACAGGAAGCTCTTAATTAACGTTGTTCTCTTGATAAGACATCGCTTGGTTTGGAAGCACTAATTATATTAAAAGACGAATCTGACGTATAATACATGTCTTAGACAACCTGATTTTTGTAGCTCAACGAACGTTCGTGATTAATACAGCTTATGTAAAATTATGTGGCATGTTAATTACCAACCGACCAGCCGACCAGTCATTGTTTATTTCAAATTCTTCACACGTGACATTGTAGCGTTCAAATTTCACTATTACTGCCGACACTTGTGCTCAATGGTTGTTGACCCTATTTTTTCTCGCGCGTAATTACTATCGATCTGATTGTGATGGTCTCAACTTCTTTCTTTTTTCATACTCTGTGTCCCAGTTTGTCACAGGCTGACAGAGCGTTTCCTCAAATTCCCACTGCACAATTTGTTTGTGCTAACAACAAATACAAACAAATACAAACAGTCGTCGCAAACACAGTTCCCCGCCGCCTGGCAGAGGTTCTTAACAGTCTGATCTATGAAGATATGACGGATCAAGACACGTTCTACAACAATCTTGGCGTAGAGCAACATACGTCCATAGTTGCCACTGAACAGGATCGGATCAGATCTCATATACAATGCAATTACATACATAAAAGCACACAACAATATTATAGGCGAATGATTCATGGTGTAACTCTGTGAATTCAATACGCCTACTTAACTACTGGGAGTGGCGGATGGCCTAATTTCCGAGAAAATACATTGAAAGGCATGTATCGCGTGCTTTCCACAAACCAGTGCTGTTTTCCGGAAAACGAAATAATTCTTCCAGTGAGAAAGCCGTATTAGTTCCAGAAAATTGGGTCGTATGGCTTTTTCAACTGAGTGGCGCAGTAGCGCATCAGGGAGTGCTGCAGCACACACCAGACTCATTGTCTCCTAGTCTCTGACAGTATATAATTAATATATATATATATATATACGGCCTAATTTCCGAGAAAATACATTGATAGGCATGTCTCGCGCGCTATACAGGAATCAGGGCTGTTTTCCGGAAAACTAAATGATGGCTCCCACGAGAAAGCCGTACAAGTTCCAGAAAATTGCCAAAGAATTTATATATATATATATATATATATACATATATACTTATACATATACGTATACATATATGTATATATATATATATATACATATATATATGTGTGTATATATATATATATAAATATACATACATATATGTATATATATATATAAATTCTTTGACAATTTCTGGAACTTGTACGGCTTTCTCATGGGAGCCATCATTTCGTTTTCCGGAAAACAGCCCTGATTTCTGTATAGCGCGCGCGAGACATGCCTATCAATGTATTTTCTCGGAAATTAGGCCAACCGCCACTGACGCAGTTAAATAGGCATAGGCCTACTGTCATCTGACAGTAGGCCTACATCACCTAGACCGATAGTATATTCGTGGTTGTCTCCTAGACTGACAGCATGTCTCCGACAACATTAACTACATGTTTATTAGACCATGGTACCGCAAACCTTTTTAGATGTGGGCCCAATTAATGTTGTTCATTCTGCGGGCCAAACCTTTTATTTAGGTAAGACATAAAATGCACTTTTGTAAATGCTCGTAAAGGGTTATTTTGTGCTACCCTAAACCAAGTGTAAACAACACATAAATTACACATTAAATGCCACGTCTAAAATAATAAATGCTATAGTAAATAGAATATATATATAATAAGATAATCATGTAGTAAACAAAATATAAAAACATTAGTTTTCATAAAATCACGCAAATAAGAATGCTTCCTCACACACCGCCTCTGAAATTTTGCCTTCGGGAGTTTCCGTGAGTGTGACGTCATATGTGTTATAGAAGCTTGCGGCTGATCGAAGTTGTCCATGTTATTCAGCGGTTACCGCACTGTTGTCTTCGATTAATGGCAACCAGTCATTGTATATTGGATGATAGCTATGGAAATGCTTCGGCGAAGTCTAAGAGGTGTTTGTTTTTAATCGAATGCCAATGACAAGAACTGAGAGGGTTATAAACAGATAAATCGACTGAATTTGATGACCGTCTCACCGAGACGAAGTTTGACGTCCCCAAAACAACGAAGCGATCTGCGAAGGCGAAGCAACTTCGTTTTTAGGCGAGGTAAGCCAAATCCAAGGAGAGTGACAAAACGTAGGCGTAGCTGCGATTTATTTGCTACACCTCATTTGTATCTATCAGTTGTACTTAATATATGTGTTATACGTTGTTAACCGTATACAAAATTACTTAGAATATTTCAATACCAGCAATGAACTATCAGTTTTTCAAGCGCACATCTGCGAATGGAAAGGGACCGTTCGTTAACTGTAGCCGAGCGCTTCGCCTTCGCTTCAAAGAATGTCGTTCAACTCCTCGGCTCAACTGTTGTTAATTACTGGCTTAGTAGTTCGCGAACATGTCTTTCTAGCGTATATATACAATATAACATTTGACCATGTTGTTGGATATTTATATTTTCTCTAACCTGGACTGTTACTTCTTGTTTTGTTTGATATTTGGAGATGCGTATATTATAAATGTGTAGAACTTTGCGCGTCATAACATCGCGTCCAATGGCAATGCTTAATTCCGTGGCACCTTTGTATTGTGTCGTTATTTCTTCCGTCTAACTCCTTCAGTAAATGTCTTTGTTGAACTGGCAACTACCATTCTTAATAAACCTGGTTGGCATGTCATCATTCAGTGTAAAATTGTTATGGGAATATATGTTTTGACTATATTCACTCAAGGTGCAATAAAACTGTACACTGACTAGTTACTTTTTGCGCTGCAATTAAAGTATCATATAATATTAAGATATATTTATTTTAATTATGTATTTCTTGACTGCAACATAGTACGGTAAGGGGATACTTATTTCAATCCAACAACAATTATTATGTAGTATACCTCTGTGTGCTCAGATTTTAGTAATACCAATACATATATAAGGTTATCTATTTTTATTATACTGATGTATAGTTTGTTTGTATTTCAGTATTGATATTGTAAACAAATCAAGGAATGTGGAAACACTATCATCTTCAACTCTTACATGTGAACCCTTTCACATTCTCCATTGTGCATAGAACACTGTGCATCAGACAGTGCTGAATAGGAATTTTGAGACACTTGCTGAGAGTGAGCAGTCAAGCATACATGATTATGAATCAACATGAAAATGAAATGGAAAATGACAACATGCCTAATAATATTGCTTGCTTCATTGGACTGCAATATTGCAAAATACCTTGTATATATTGTATAATAAAAAAGCTTTTTGTGTTTACACAATTCTATGAATAATATTATAGTCAAGTAATTCAACAAACATTTGAAATGATCTCTAATTCTGTTCCATCATACATTATACATTATCATGATGTATATGCAAAATCGTGGTGTGGGTTTTTTGAAAAATGTTCTTGAAGAATTGTAACTGCACTGACATCATGTATATTTTGGATTTTTTACGTAAATCATCATATTAAAATGTGACTTGTAAACAACCTAACACATTTACGAACCTATTTTGATAGATATAGCCATTGATGAGCAAATTGGTGTGACTAATTACACAGAGATTGGATATTTCACAAGTGTACTACGGATTATGAACATACACAAATAACAGTCGGACTAAAGCAATGGCTGCTCCCGAAGCTGTCAGTGGCGAAATGTCGACTCAAGCGTGTCGGTCCCGCTTGTCAAAATACACGTTGCACTGCGGCTATTGTGATGAATATAGGTTCCTGTTACCGAACATGGGGTCGCTTTATCATCTCTGAATGACATCATCGCAGCAGCCCAACCAAATTATTTAGTGTTTTAAAAAAAGAGCCGCCTTGTCGTCGGGAGTAACTGAAATCTCTGAATCACTCAATGACATTGACAGCGACAGCGTCACGCTTGCACAGTTCTGTCAGTTGCGCGCATCATATTAATACTATTACAATATTATACAGTTATACGTATAAACGTTGTATTTGACATTAAAAATAATCCGTGTGATTCTGTATAATGTCATGGATGTATTGTCCGTTTTCAATAAAACTCGATGTTTGGTCCGTGAATGTGAAATTGTCGTCTGTCACCGGCGACAACGACAGTCTCAAAATGTTCCTTTTTACATCGTCATACCTTACCTAAAGGATACCTTAGGACTGTTCTGATCGCAGGATTCTCTCGGTTCCTCAATGATCAGATCTTCTTCTTCGGGGTCTAGTATTAAGATTTTGTGTTTTCCGGTTCCAGTGTTTAATGTTAGTGGGGCTTCATAGTCGTATAATATCTCCTGGGTTGACCAGAATTTATCAAGGCGGTTTTTAAATGAGTTTATTGATTTTGCTTGTTTTACTGAATCAGGTAAACTGTTCTATGGTTCAACCACTCTAAGCGGGAATGCATTTTTTCTTATGTTTAGTTTTGCTCTTTGGTTGAACAGTTTAAGGGAGTGTCCTCTGTTACTGGATCGTGATGCCACATCCTCCCATTTAGGAAGGTTTGGTGCAGATTTGTTGTCATACATGTTATGCATTATTTTATACACTTCAATCATATCTCCCCTTAATCTACGATATGTTCATGTGGGTAACTTAAGTAATTTTAGTCTTTCAATATATGATAAGTCCCTCATACCAGGTAGTTCTTTTGTGGCTCTTCTCTGGACATTTTCTATGGCTATTTTATGTTTCGTCTTAAATGGATACCATATTGCTATTGCATAATCTAGGTGGGATCTAACCATAGTCTTGTATAGTGGCAAGAAAGTGTATGTATCTAAGAATTGAAAAGTTCTTCTGATTATTTTTGTCATTCTGGTTGCTTTATTAACCACTTGGTTGATGTGATCATCAAAAGAAAGTTTTGAATCAATAATTACTCCTAAATATTGTTGTTTGTCTGTGGTGACAAGAGCATGTTTGACATTATTTGTTGCCATAAAATATTTACTTTCACCGATATTATTTTTCCCAATTTCCATGTGTACACATTTATCGGGATGGAATTTTAACAACCACTTGTCGCTCCATTGTTCTAGTATGCTTAAATCATGTTGAAGTACATCCTGATCATCTATATGTGTTATTGTTCTAAATATCTTTACGTCATCAGCAAATAGAAATGTATTTGAATTTGTTAGATCTGGGAGGTCATTAATATATAGAACAAAAAGTAAGGGTCCTAGAACGGAACCCTGGGGTATCCCTGATATTACCTCTTTCCAGCTAGACTCATCTCCATTTACTGAAACTTTTTGTTTTCTATCTGTGATGAATTATTCTATCCAGTTAATCAGTTCTTCTGAAATGTTGAAGCTTTTTAATTTGCTAATTAATCTTTTGTGTGGCACGGTGTCAAAGGCTTTTTGGAAATCCATATATATAACATCAGTGTGGTTGCCCTTATCCATTTCTTTAGTCCAGTCATCTATTATTTTGATTAGTTGTAGAACTGTTGATCGGCCAGATATAAATCCATATTATTTTTGACTAAATAGATTATTTACTTTCATGTAGTTTGTAATGTGATTTCTAATAATTGTTTCCATACATTTACAAACTATGCTTGTTAAACTTATTGGGCGGTAGTTACTAGCTAGTTTTTTGTTTCCTTTTTTATAAATTGCTGATATTTTAGCCTCTTTCCAGTCACTGGGAATGCAGGAAGTTTTAATCGACGTTTCAAAAAATTGTTTTAAGGGTTGACATATACTTGCAGACAACTCATTTAGTACCATGGCGCCTATTCCATCTGGGCCAGGCGATTTGCTAATATTAAGTTGTTTTAACGTCAGTAGTATTATATTTTCAGTTAGTTTTAATTTGTCCATCACATGTTTATTGTTTACTTTAGGTATGGTTGGTATAGGCCCTGACTGTTCTTTGGTGAATACGCTGGAGAAATAGTCAGCAAGTATATTTGCTTTTTCTTCATCTTCATTTGTTGTTTGAGATTTTAGGTTGATGGGGTCTGTGTTCAGTTCCCCAATTCCTTGTTTGATGGTAGTTTTTGATTTATTTTCGATCATCATCGTACATGTCATAAACTTTCCTGAGTGACGTCTATTGTCAATGGTTC
The DNA here is from genome assembly GCA_020002185.1 of Paraescarpia echinospica. NCBI lineage: Eukaryota > Metazoa > Annelida > Polychaeta > Sabellida > Siboglinidae > Paraescarpia > Paraescarpia echinospica. Next base: position 16,737,391 of record CM034535.1, on the reverse strand, counting down.
ATCGCTGTATGCGGCAACAGTCCTACAAGTCCTCACATTTGCGACACAACTCTCCAAATCGCCGTGTCTTCCATGTTTCCAGTGGTGAGCCAGATTTGGGCAATGGCACATATTACGTACACATATTACAGTACTTTACCAAGCGGCAATCAGGCACACTATTTCATTCTGGATTTCATTCGGAAATCGGTCAGATAGGCTGATTTTTACACATTAAACTGTTAGTGTGTTATTTACGTGGTTACAATAGAAAATTTATGTTCATGTCACCTTTAAGGGAAATGGTGACACTGCACGTACACTGTTCTACCAACTAGACCTAACCTACTACTGTCTGGATAAGACAGAGATATTGCAAGTCACAACACAACTTTCACACGATATCGAAGGTGTTCTTGGTGTGATTCGTCTTAGGGAATTCCGATATCTCACAACCAATTAAATGCTGTCGAAATGTATAAATCATCTCGAGCAATGCTGTTCGAAAATCTGCTGTTTTATTGCACGAAGTTGTAATTCATAGTGAAACAATCTTATAAATACATATAATACATTGTTCTTCGAGCCCTATAATATTGCACTCTGCAAAATTGCACGCTGAGAAGTCTGCAAATCGACCACTGATGGCGATCTGTAGACTGTCCGGCACACGGACAAACACCTGGTTGGTATCTTCGATGTCTTCGCCGCAAAATTATCTGGTGAACTTGAAATGTACATAGTTGTCGTTCTTGACGTGAACATTTTAAAAGTACGACAGTGTTATGTTATGTTAATTTGACCCGCGGGCAAAGTTTTCGGAACGCTGTCTTAGACTGACAGGGTATCCATTTTTTTTCATAGGTTGACAGTGTATCTCTTAGATTGAGTGTACGTCTTCTAGACTGACAGAATACTCAGTAGTCTGACAGTCTGTCTCCTAGTCAGTATATATATATATATATATATATAATGCACAGCAGGTCAACGTACTGATTAATTTATCAATAAACACATTGCTTTTTATAAGATTTTGTTTCATCTTCTCATTGAGCAGTTCGAAGGAATGGATATTGAGCTATATCATAACTTACCTGTTTTTGCTGTGACAGTCTGATCAACAATATTAAGGCAAACACCGTTCCCCGATTCACTAGCCTAGTTCCTAATTTACAATGTGCATTGAAGTTGAACGGGTTATGATTCGAACCTATAGCAATGCTCTCGTAACACAACTGTCGTTCACAACTTCAACTGAGTAACGTTAGATCGAACCTATAACTTGTGGGGTTGTCCTATTTTCTCACGAAGTAATCACTTGTGCGAGACGGCAACATTCACCTCGTCGTGTTTCTGGGAAATTGGCTCAGTAGTATAGTATGTCCTTTAGCGCGTATGCTGGCGCGGCGCGGTGGAAGGTCAAAGGTAGTTCCGGTCCCATGTTAAAATATAAGGAAGTAATTCCGGTTGCACCAACGACGGCTCCGATATTCGCTAAGGCTCCAAAAAGGTACCCGCCATTTCAGTTGCGTCATTGAACATCCGGGCAATTTGTCCATGTTAAAAGATAGGGGCTAAATCCCATTTTAAAGATAGGAGCTAATTCCCATGTTAAAAGATATGGAAATCCCCCTTGTTAAAATAGAGGGTCGAAATGCCACGATAAAAGATAGGGCTTTGTCACACACGACACCGGCTGGCCCTTAGTCCGAGGCTCCGCAACGGGACCGAGCGCTTGTATGACTGATGATGACGTGTCTAAAATGTGGTGTTATATTAAGGCGAAATTTGTAATAAAACATTGTAAATTCAACGGATGCCTATTTATCTGAAGTACTGTATACGAAATGTAGAATACATATAGGACGATGTTATACCAGAACCTAAAGCCTCGTTTTCCCGAACAGAACTACCATCTTGTAATTAGAACCTTGGTACTATTTATGTACGGTACTGCTTAAATTCGTGCCTTTGATGAACTTTAAAAATAAGTCATAGACGTTATGAAATAGGTCAATCATGCCATGCAATAGGTCATTACCCATAATGATAGATCCATATATGTATTTCTAAAAACTATGTATAGCTTATAATGGTTATAAAATAGGAACATCTCTGAAAAATCAGTAAAACTGGCGGCTATCTGCGTAGATACGATAGTATTTTTTACATCACGTGCTTGCATACGGTTTTGATTGGTTCATGGAAAATGACGGTAAATTGGTGAAACTTAGCGTGAATTCGGTGAAAATGACGTCATTAAATTATTGGTCCGCGTAGTAATTCGGTACACATGGTAATTAGGTAGAAATTATAGTAATTAGATTAACAGGCATTTTGAACTTGCACTATACTCTATATAGTTGTGTTCAATGACGTCATTAAATTGGTAGGCGTGGTAAATTGGGCAACTGATAATAATTCGGTTAGCCGACATTTTCAAGAACTATATTGAAGGCCCGCTACCATTCGTTGGAACTTCTCTGCTAATTTGGTCAAACTGGCAGCTATCTGCGTAGGTGTGCGTAGTAAATTAGTGAAACTGACGGCTATCTGTGTAGGTACGCGTAGTAAATTAGTCAAACTGACGGCTATTTGCGTCGGTACGCGTGGTGACTCAGTCAAGCTGGCGGTTATATGCGTAGGTACGCGTAGTAAATTGATCAAATTGGTAGTAATTTGGTCCAGACATTATTTTCTTCGATACACTTGTTTGTATACTTAAATTGCTGCGGAAATTGTGTCAATAAACAAAGATTGTAGCATACTGTCTAACAGTGACTGCGTCTGTGTAACATATATAGTCAATTTGTATATAGTTCAGGTTTATAAGATTTTAAAATATTCACACTTTCTCGTGGGTGTCTGACAAGGAGAATACATGTGTTGTTAGGGTAAGACAACCAAATATACGTTTTCGTGAGTGTGCGACATGGCACCTTGCAGTATGGAAAACACCATTTGTATAAAATTTCATCACTGCAGAAATGGTGTGGACTTTATTGCTTAATTAAGAAACATTTCAGACTACATAACGTGCATGTTACTCTTAAAAAATCAAATACATGACAGTCACTTTGTTTTATTAAATCCTAGACCGGTGCTATCTTTTTCCGTTTTGTATTGCTTAAATTCGTGCTTCTTCGGCAAAAAACTCGGGCCCGGTCTACGCTATGAATAATACTAAAATTCGTAACCTGGCATTCACATCCGAAAAGGGAAACAAATAACATTATACTTTGATTATAATATTTCTGTATCTTTTAAAATACATAGGCAATAACTTATAAGTATAATATAAATTCCACGCTATGAATAATGCTAAAATTCATAACCTGGCATTGACAACCGAAAAGGGACACAAATAAACATTATACTTTGATTATAATAATATTGCTGTAACTGTTTAGAGTACATAGGCAATAATAAATACGTTTTTACAGTTAGAAATTAATTCTTTTACGTGGTGAACTATGAAAATAGGTCAATCTTTTTATGGAATAGGTGATTACATATGCTGACAGACCCGTGTATATTCCTAAAACCTACGTATAGTTTACAATCATTATAAAATAGTAACTGTTCTGTTAAATCAGTCAAACCGGCGGCGGCTATCTGCATAGGTACGACAGTTATTTTTACATTACGCGCTTGCATACAATTTTGATTTGTTCATGATAAATTGCGGGAAATTAGTTAAAATGGCAGGAATCCAGTGAAAATAACGTCATTAAATAAATACGCGTGGTAGTTCGGTCCAACTTATAGTAATTCGGCTAGCCAACATTCTGAACCTGCTCGTAGGTAAATAATCTCATTGTATGATGTCATTAAATAACTAAGCGTGGTTGTTCGTTCAAACCGGTAGAAGTTAGGGTAGCAGACATTCGGAACTTGCGCGTATGTAAATAATCTCGTTCGAGGCTATATTTGGCGGAGATACATCGTAGAAATTGGTGGTGCAGATAAGTCGATAAACAAGTGGAATTACAGATTAATAAGTATAATTCTTGCCTTAATATAATTCATAAAGTTGCAATAAACACATATTGAGTAGCAGCTGTGCTTAAAGTTAGTTAAAGTATTTTAGAACACCTTAGTATAGTGAGTGATAATAGGGTAACTCACTTAGCCTTCGGTAAGTTGTAAACAAGATTTAACAAACCTGATTATGTGGTAGAATATATAGAAGATAAAGTAACAACCATCAAACTTCTTACCTAATATAATATCTGTGTAAGCCAGCACTCGCTAGATATGTTGATTAGGTAGCATTGTTGTTAAAACTAAGCAAGGGCGATAGTCGGGCGGCGTAACATAACGTAATTGATTGTATTTAAATTAGGTCACTACCGGTAATGTTAGCGTTCGTGACCGGATAAATAGTCGGCTGTGTAACTGAAATTTGTAACCTAAAGTGTGCTGTAGTACACAGGAAACAGTCTTTATAAAGACTAAGTTAGTTAAGTTATTAAATAAATTCTGATCGGGATATGGCGCCTTGCAAACGGCAAGTGAAGGCAAAGCGACACTTGGTGTGTGATCACTGCCACAGCTGGGTAGATTTTGCATTGTCCGGCTGTGGGAAGTCATGGGCAGAAACCATGGAGGAAGGATTCACCTTTCAGTGCATTGGGTGTTGGAAGGTGGAGTGTCTGCAGCAGGAGATAGTTAGGTTGACAGATATTGTGAAGGGAATGGAGATGGGAATTAGCAAGGAGGCAGGTCGAATGGAGAGAGACGACAGGGAGAGAGGTGAGAATACTGCAAGACTGAAGGAGAATAGCAGTGGCAAGAAAACTGATGAAAGGAGATTGAGAGGAGGGAAGGTGATTGGAGGGGAAGACATTGGAAAATCGACAACAGAAAACGTGACAAGCGTGAAGGTGACAGGGAAGAAAGTGACCGTAGAGAAGGAGGGAGGGAAGATGGGACGGGAGAGGAAAGAAGAAAATGAGATGGGACGAAAGATGAAGGGACGAAAGGAAGTGAGAGCAAATGTGATAGAAGAGAAGTCGATAAAAGGGACGCTGACAGGAGGAAAGGTGACAAGAGAAAAAGCGACAGGAAAGAATGGATCGGAAGAGAATGGGACAGGAGAGAAGACGACAGGGGGGAAAGACAACAACCAGACAGATGCAAACCGAAGAAGGAGCTATTCTAAGGCAGTGATTGAGGGGGCAATGAGGAAAGAGAGGGTGTTTATGGGCGACTCCATTATGAGAAAGACGGACAAGACACTGAGCAAGGGGAAAGACGTCGTTGTTTGTCTACCGGGGGCTAGAATTGAACATGTCACTGACAGGGTAGAGAAGGTATTGGGACATAGCAAGGGGGGGTCTATACTGGTACATGTAGGAAAAATAATGCAGACAGGGAGGGAACAACTGCGATAGTACAGAAGTATAGACAGTTAGTGAGGAAGCTAAAGAAGACAAGAGTTGAACAGGTTATTCTGTCAGGAATTTTGCCAGTAATGGGAGGAAGGGGGGCGACGTATAGAAACTGCAAGAGGATGGCGATCAATGCACTAGTTCAGCAGATGTGTGAAGAAGAGGGGGGGGGGGATTCACAGATTTATGGGGATACTTTTTTGGGAGGGAAGATATGTACATGAGAGATGGCCTCTTTCTTAGTGGAAAGGCGGCAGCAGTTTTCTCAGAGAACCTGCTGCGATCTGCTGACAGTGGGACAGGTTGCAACTATTTAAACTAGATTCGCAGGGGGGACTCACAGAAAAGCCTGAAAATGAAGGCAAAGATAAAGACAGCACAAATAAATCAGCAAATAATAGTCTGGAAAACTCTTCTGAAGCTGGATATAAATGTGTGTGTTTAAATGCAAGGAGTATAGTAAACAAAATAAATGAACTAAACATTATGGTAGAAGATATTGACCCTCATATAATAGGTATAACCGAATCCTGGACCACCACCGATATATCAGATGCCGAATTGAGATTGACAGGATATGTAATGTTTAGAAAAGATAGAATAGGAAGAAAGGGAGGTGGAGTTATTTTACATATTAAAGAATCTATCCAGGCTTATGAAATAAAATTAGAAAGAGAAGCAGATTGCGAAGAAGCTGTTTGGTGTAACATAGTTACAGGTAACTCAACGTTAACAGTTGGGTTAGTTTATCGAAGTCCAAACATAAGCATAGAAGAGAATGAAAAAATAAAAACGCTATAAGGGAAGTAAGCAAACGGTACTGTATTATTATGGGGGATTTTAACCACAGGCATATACAATGGAAATCTCTTCAGAGTATGGGGAGTGAGGACCACAAGTTTTTAGTGTTAGTTCAAGATACTTTCCTTTCTCAACATGTGCTAGAACCAACCAGGGGTGAGAATGTGTTAGACATAGTTTTGTCCTCACAGAATGAATTAGTTGACAATGTCAAGATACGTGAGCCACTGGGGAGTAGCGATCACAACCAGATACATTTTACCATCAAAGTAAAATCAGAAAGGAATAGTAAAAAGCAGTATAGGAGAAATTTCTACAAAGGAAGGTATAAGGACATGAGAAAATATTTAGCAAAGATAGACTGGAATAACACACTGCAAAATAAGACAGCAACAGATTGCTGGAATATATTAAAGAGTGAAATTAAGTGCATAGTCGACAAATTTGTACCCTTCTCAAAACAAGGGAAACGGTCCAAAAAGAAACACTTATCGAAAGAAGCCATTAGAAAAATTAAGTATAAACAAATGATGTGGAAGTCATATAGATGTACTGGAAATGATGAAGACTACAACAGTTATAAAGAAGCACTTAACCAAGCTACAGCTGAAATTAGAAATTCAAAGAGAAGCTATGAACAACAATTAGCTAGTAATATAAAACATGACAGCAAGAGTTTTTATGCATATGTTCGAAGCAAACAGAAAGTTCAAGATAAGGTCGGTCCTCTAGAAGATAGTGCTGGAAATATAATATCAGAGGGATTCTTAATGGCAGAAGAAATGAATGAGTACTTTAGTTCAGTGTTTACCAGAGAGGATATTAGTTCACTGCCAGTACCAGAGGCTAAGTTCAAGGGGGCAGATTCAGACTATTTAGGACAATTAATTGTAACCCCAGAAATGGTAGCTAAGAAAATAAGGGCTATGAAGGATAATAAATCACCTGGAATGGATGGGATTCCGCCCAAACTACTATTGGAAATTGTAGAACAAATTAACGTACCGCTTGCAACAGTTTTCAATTTGTCATTAGAAGAGGGAGTGGTTCCTTTAGAATGGAAAGAGGCAAACATTATACCGTTATTTAAAAAAGGTTCGAGAAACAAGTCAGAGAACTATAGACCAGTGAGTTTAACATCAGTGATTTGCAAATTATTAGAAAGATTAATTAAAGATCACATGGTGGATTTTCTTGTTAAACAAAACTTGATCAACCCATCTCAACATGGTTTTTCTAAAGCAAGGTCATGCTTAACAAATATGTTATGTTTTTTGGAAGACATCACTAAGTGGGTAGATGAGGGATCACCAGTAGATATCGTCTACTTAGATTTTCAAAAAGCTTTCGACAAAGTACCACATCAAAGATTACTGCTGAAACTAAAGGCCCATGGCATAGGAAATGGTATAATAAACTGGATAGAACAATGGCTGATTGACAGAAGACAACGTGTAGTAGTTGATGGGGAGGCTTCAAACTGGAAATCGGTATTGAGTGGGGTACCACAGGGATCAGTATTAGGACCTATATTATTCTTAATATATATCAACGATTTGGATGATGAAATAACAAGCAAGGTGTTGAAATTTGCGGATGATACAAAAGTGTTTAGAAGGATTAAAAGTGATGGAGATAGACAGCATTTACAAGATGATCTTGACAGGTTGATCAAATGGTCTGAAAAGTGGCAAATGCTGTTCAATTTTGGGAAATGTAAATGCCTCCACACAGGACATGGGAACGAAGAGGTAGAATATACAATGGGGGTACTGTACTAAGTACTACTGTAAAAGAAAAGGACTTAGGGTTAACCATTAGTGCTGATATGAAGGTTTCAAAGCAGTGCGGAATTGCAGCTTCAAAGGGAAATCAAATCCTTGGATTAATTAGGCGAAACATTGCGTATAAGGAAACAGAGCTAATAATACCGCTGTACAAAACAATAGTTAGGCCTCATTTAGAATATTGTATTCAAGCGTGGAGGCCATATCGCAGGAAGGACATAGATATGCTAGAAAGAGTACAGAGGAGAGCAACTAAAATGATATCAAAACTGAGGGATCTTAGTTACGAAATACGCCTACAAAATGCGGTTTAACAACACTGGAGACCAGGAGATTGAGAGGAGATCAGATAGAAGTGTTTAAAATATTGAAGGGTTATGAAAATATTGATAGAAATATATTTTTTTCAATTAAGAAAGATAGAAGGACTAGAGGACATGAAGTTACATTAGCAAAGGAGCAGAGTAGATTAGATATAAGAAAGTTTTCATTTTCACAAAGGACTGTAAATGAATGGAACATATTATCTGCTGATTGTGTGGGTGCTAGTAGCGTGAATATGTTTAAAAATAAAATCGACACATACCTCAGACGGGCGGGATACACATAGATAAAAGGGTCGGACTCTCGATAAGCCAAAGGGCTTCCTTGTCCACCTGCCACCTAGAGTTAATTCTCTGGGTGGCAATCTTGTTAAATCTTGTTAAATCTCGTTCAATGACGTCATTAAATAAGTATCCCATTTCCTTAATTTTAGTCTTACCTAAAATTCATGTCATAGTTTGACCTATTGGCCTGGCCAGAAGCACCACCTTGTGATTTTATGTGTCAGTTTGAGAGAAACAACTCTTAGACAGCGAGGTGCCATGAACCAAACTTAGACCAGTGACTTGCAGGAACCAAACTAATACCAGCTAGTTCCAAAAACCAAACTTAGACCACCGAGTTGTACAACCAAATTTATTAGACACTAGGGCATGAAATTCATCTAGATACAGAGGTCAATTCAGCAAATTCATCTAGAAAAATGACTAAGTTACGACTTTGAAAAATGTTCTATGTTCTGATTTTGAAAAATTACTAAGACCTGCCTGAATAATATTCCAAGTTACGACTTGAACATAATGGACAAATTACTAAGTACTGATTTTGAAAAATGTCTAAGTACCGAAACATTTCTAAGTTCCAAGTTTGAATTTTTTTAAAGTATATACTTTTAAAAAATATCTTAAGTACCAAGTTTCCAAATTATTCTAAGTTACGAATTGAGCATTACAGAAAAATTACCAAGTCCTGACTTTCAAAAATATTCTAAGTACTGACTTTGAAAAAAGTCTAAATGCCGACTTTGAAAAATGTATAAGTACTGACTTTGAAAACAATATCTAAGTACTAAGTTTCAAAAATATTCTAAGTACTGACTTGGAAAAAATTACCGAAAAATTTCTAAGTACCGACTTTCACAAATATCCTAAGTACCAACCAAAATAATGTCTACATAGCAAGTTTAAAAAAATTCTATCATTCAGCAAACAAACTTACAAACACACTTTTAAGCTTACAAAGAAAAAAAACTTACACTTACAAACTTGCAAACAAACCTACAAGCACACTTTAAACTTGCAAAGTTGCAAACTTACACTTACAAACTTGCAAACAAACTTACAAACACACTTTTAAACTTAGAAAGACGCGAACTTACACTTACAAACTTGCAAACAAGCCTATAAAACACTTGAAAAATCTATAACGTTGCAAACTTACACTGACAAACTTGCAAACAAACTTACGAGCACATTTTTAACCTTGTAAAGTTGCAAAATTACACAAATTTATCGCGCTAAAACACTAACAATGAGAAGGATGTAATATCAGCGAATGTCATAAACCAAACTATGTGTGATGGGAGCTCACTCACTCAAATCACTCAAATCACACAATCAACTCACTCACTCACTCACTCAAATCACCCAAATCACTCAACTCACACAAATCATTCAATCACTCAAATCACTCACTCAACACAATCAACTCATTCAACCCATTCACTCAACTCAGACAACTCACTCACTCAACTCACTCATTCAACTCACTCACTCGCTCACTCGCTCACTTACTCACTCACTCACTCACTAACTCACTCACTAACTCACTCACTTACTTGCTCAAATCACTCACACAAATCAATCAACCCAATCAACTCACAAAAATCACTCAGCTCACTCACTCAACTCACGTAATCACTCACTTAACTCACTCAACTCACTCTACTCACTCAACTCACTCAACTCAGCAACATACAGCGGTTAATTAAGCAAATTCACCTAGATACAGAAGTCATTTCAGCAAATTCAGCAAGATACACAGGATACGTAACTTCGAAACAAACTTACAAACACACTTTTAAACTAACAAAGACGCGAACTTAACTTGCCATATTACACAAATCTACCGCGCTGAAACGCTAAAATTGAGGAGGGGGATGGGATATCAGCGAGTGTTAGGAACCAAACTACGTGTGATGGGGGCTCACTCACTCAAATTATTCAAATCACTCACTCAACTCACTCACGCAACTCATTCAAATCACTCAATCAACTCACTCACTCATTCAACTGACTGACTGACTCACTCACTTAAATCACTCAAATGACTCACTCAATTCCGTCAACTCACTCACTCAACTCACTCAACTCAACACTCACTGAACTCACTCAACTACCTCACTCAATTCAGCGAGATACAGAGGTTAGCTCAGCAAATTCACCTAGAAACATAGGTCAATTCAGCAAATATATACACAGGTAAATTGACCAAGATTCACATGTAAATTCAACAAACGCAGCAAGATACATATGTCAATTCAGCAAATCCACCTAGATACAGAAGTCAGGTAAGCAAAGTTACCAAGATATAGAGGTAAATTCAGCACGAGACAACGCCCGAGACAACGGCCATGACAACGTACGAGACAACAGACGAGATAACAGGAAACAACAGTTGGACCAATGGATGAGACCACGGACGAGACATCGGAGGAGATAACTGAAGAGACAACAGAAGACAACATACGAGACTACAGACGAGACAACGGCCGATATAACGTACGAGACAATGGACGACACATCGGAGGAGACAACAGGAAACAATAGATGGCACAATTGACGAGACATCGGGCGAGAGCACAGACGACACAATAAGAAACAACAGATTGAACAATGAATGAAACATCGAACGAGACAACTTACGAGATAACAGACGAGACAACGGGTGAGATAACATACGACAACAGACGAGACATCGGATAAGACAACGGACGATATAACAGACGGGACAACAGACGAGACAACAGACCAGGAAATGGCTCGGCTTGTGTCGGGCACTCTTCTATTTATCGAGTTGTGGTCTTCGACACCGTGGTCGCGCGGACAAGTCGCGTCCGGCAATTTTCACATCGTAGTTTCAGCTATTGACCTACCGAGAAGCTCCACCTAGTGACTTCACGTGTCAGTTTTGGAGCGACCGGTTCGGATAAGTAACTTTAAAAAAGGTTATTATCAAAAAATATCTATGTCCAAACCATCTACGGAAAACCACGTCATGTACCTTCATTTCAAGAGGAACCCGTCTGTTCGGGTTCACGTCCAACGACGCGGCCGTGAGACTCGTAAGACGTATCGCTTCATTTAACAGAAAGCATATGTATATGAAGCAGCCATATTTTCAGCGACACACTTCCATATTTCCAAATATCGGGAGCGACCTGACACAATATGCAGTTCACGAGAGCTCAAAACGGAAACACCAGAATCATCTGAATCAAGGTACTAGTTTCTATCGTCATCTCATTTGTATGACCAATCAGACCCTACGTCCATCACGTGAATTCCCTTAATATAAAAAATGCGCGCGGCCATGAGATAGGGGACATCTCGCGCCACCCAACTGACACCAATGTAACTAGTTATAGTAACGCACTCTACCAAACATGTGGGATCTCTATTCGTCGACACACTTCCGGGAAGGTGGAACCGTAAAGGCCGCCATAACAGTCACGTTACGACGGCACTTCCGGTGTAGCGCGCCCTTGTGGATAATGGGAGTACTACGTTACATGGTGGCGCCATCTATGGAATAAAAAATAACTAATTAGGGTTAGATAGAGAACAAAGTTGGGGTTAATCTCGCGAAAATTTAAACAACCCACCGTGTTGTATAAATTTTCTGAAAACTTAATATTTTTGTCCCTGTTTTATAAACCACCAACCGCAACTTTCCGCTACACCGGAAGTGATGTCGTACCGTCGTTCCACCATTCCCAGAAGTGTGTCGCCGAATAGAGATCCGACATATCTGGTAGAGATAAATAGGCATCCGTTCAACTTACAATGTTTTTATTATAAATTACGCCTTATTATAACACCACGTTTTAGACACGTTATCATCAGTCATACAAGCTCTCGGTCCCTTGGCGGAGCCTCGGCCTACGGGCCAAACGGGGTCGTGTGTGACTAGGCCCTCCCTATCTTTTAAGATGGGGGAATTTTCGCTATCTTTTAATGTGGGATTTAGACCATATATTTTAACTTGTGGAAATTTCCCTATCTTTTATCGTGGGACTTAGGCCGTATCTTTTAACAATGGAATAAGCCCCTATCTTATAACATGGGATTTAGCCCCTCTTTTAACATGGACAAAATGCCTGGATGTTCAATGACGTTACTGAAATGGAGGTTACCTCTTTGGAGCCTTGGTGCAGGTCGGAGCCGCAGTTGGTGCAACCGGAATTATTTCCCTATCTTTTAACATGGGACCGGAACAACTTTTCACCTTCCATTCCCACCGCGCAGCGCCAGAATACGCGCTAATAGACATACTATACTACTTGGGTCAATTCAATTTTTATTCGTTTGAGTGACGATATTTTCTCTCAAATGATTCCTCGTTCGACTCGAGACGGCTCCGTATGTGTAGTCGCCTTTCTTGGAAATTAGGCCATTTCTGTTTCCATTCGTTGAGAGAATTTTTTTATATATGGATGGGGTAGACAATTCCTATGTGATCTAGCGCGCCCACATGGGTAGTTCATATATTTAGACTTTTCGAAATTCCCCGGGGGTGGGGATCTGCGGGTTTCACAATTTTTAAATGGCACTTATATCCGTCATTCAAAGATTCAGTATGGGGCTGACATTTGATATGTGATCTAGTATATGGGTGGTGATTTGCCACGCTGTTTCATGCAGTCACAGCGTCATGATTTATAAGACCATTTATTAGCGATTGTACATACAGTTAGCGATCATAACGGTCCGCGATATCTTCCACGAATCTTCAGAAACGGAAACACATAACATCCTTCCCTTTAAGAGAAGTTATTGATCAGCATATTTCAGCAATGATGAGTCGCTGCATGAACACATGATCGTGCCGAAAGTTCTACTGTTCGATCTGTAGGGCAATGTCAGAATCGGGTAGCATTAATTAAATGAAAAAGACTAACAACTAACTAGCATACTATACAAACGGTTCAGAGAGAACTAACTACATGACAACAGATTACCGTGTCATTTTGATTAGTCTGTATATATGGCCGGCAATTCGATTGCTCTGCCAGAACGGGTAGTTGTGTCGACTTGCTCGCATAGGCGCGTCACTTGGTAGCACGGGCGCGTCACTTTCTCGCACGGGCGGCTGCGTTGTCGGCTTGTTCGCATGGGTGTATTGTTTGCTCGCGTAGGTGGCTGCACAGTTGGGCTGTCTGACGTACCGACGTTACTCGGCTTTTTCGCTGGATGACTGTTCGCATGAACAAACGGCGCCGGTGTTGCATCGTAACCTCTTTCGACATCAAGCACGTTGCTTGCTTGCTGCGGTGTAGCTCGCTCCCATGTCTTTTTCAGGTGTAGCCGGTTGCGTCTCACAACACCCGCAGGCATGTCTACGACGTACGATCTTTCATCAAGCCGTTTGACGATGGATGTCTTCGACCAGTCCTCCCTGCCCAGTCTGAAAGGTTGTAGTCGCATAATGTCGCCTTCGTCTAGGTCACGTTTGTCTGTGGCACCTCGGTTGAAATAGGTGGCCTGTTTGATCTGACCACGTTTGATGTCACGTTTCGTATGCCTTACGTCGACGACCTCTGGTCTGAGCAACACTGACGCAGTGGGTAGCAATGTCTTTGTTCTGCTCATCAAACACTGAACCGGGCCGTACAGCAGTCCTTGAGTTGGAGTGTTCATTTGGTCCAATATAGTGAGAAAACAATCACTTCCAGGGTCTTTGCACTTTCGCATGATTTGCTTGATGGTTTTCACTCCGCCTTTCCGTTTGCCTTGCTTTTGCCAGGGCTGCTCGTTACGTGGACAATGGCCCGTGACTTGCAGAATTTCGCAAATTCCTGGCACGCATATTGCAGACCATTACCCGAGACAACAGTTTCTTGAATGTCATGTCGTGCAAAGTGGTTCTTGAGTTTGCAAATGACAGACACGGCTTCTGTGTTTGGGAGTAAGTCGACTTCCCAAAAGTTGTTGTAATAGTCGACGGTGATGAGATAGTCTCTTTCGTCCTCTGTGAACAAGTCGGTGCCGACCTTTTCCCGGGATCGGTCTTGTATGTCATGACTCATCATGGTTTCCTTCTGATTTGCTGTTTTGTATGTTCTGCATACGCAGCAAGCAGATATGTTCTCTCTTATCTCTGAGGTCATGTTCGGTCAAAACAGACACTCTTTTGCTCTCCGTAGGCATCCGTCGACACCTCGGTGCGATGAGTGTATTCGTTCTTTAAGGACGCTCCTCTGGCGTGCTGGAATAACGACTCTTTCTCCCCGTCGTATATTGTCAGTTCATCTTTGAACGCAAACTAAGGCTGAACTAGGGTTTATATATGGACCCTCTCTTCTCGCCAGCCCTATAAAATGACTCGCTTGAATGTTTTCATCACCTGGTCTGCTTCTGTGGCTGTGCATATTGCCTCGAGCCTAGATTTTGTCATAGCCACATATTCATTGGAGTGAACACTGCTGGCAAATGCCAATGGCTGTCCTTCTTGGAAGAGGGTTGCACTAAACACTGTCTGGCTGGCATCGCATGCACTACACGGTGAGCTCCTTGCTGGGGTCGTAGGAGTACTGGTGCTTCGCTCAATAGTTTCTTCATTTGACGTAGAGGTCTCTTTTG
Source organism: Paraescarpia echinospica (assembly GCA_020002185.1). Taxonomy (NCBI): domain Eukaryota; kingdom Metazoa; phylum Annelida; class Polychaeta; order Sabellida; family Siboglinidae; genus Paraescarpia; species Paraescarpia echinospica. The sequence continues at coordinate 16,722,247 of CM034535.1, read as the reverse complement.
CGCCTTTGATCAGTTCCATGGGACATCCTTTTTGGTCAACTGTCGTGTTGGTTTCATCACATCGGATAAACCTGGCAGGAATTTCACGAATCCGTTCAAACGTAGTTCACGAATCCGTTCAAACCTTGCACGTCTGCGACCTATTTAGAACTTGGCATGTCCTTTATGGCCTCTACCTTGGCGGGGTCGGGTTTTAGACTTTCCTTCGTGATGACATGGTCAAGGAACATCACGAAGTTTTGTCGGAGCTTCATCTTGCTAGCATTGAGGCGTATGCCGACGTCGAGGCATCATTGCAGCAGGTTTGCTAGCTTGACATCGTGATCTGTGGTAGCTCTTCTTCGTCAGTATCACCTACGCCGTAGATAACCACATCATCAGCAACGCCAGGTAAGTCGTGGACGCAAGTAGTGATTCAAGCGCCGCGATCAACGGAAGTGACCTAAGATCAAAGGCTTTTGAGTTTTTTATAAGTAGAATTCCGACGTTTTTTTAGCACTAATGTTTTAGTAAACGTCAAAGTGATTGATGGGGGTCATGAGAAAGAGGGTGTCGCCATCTACTAATTAATGAGGCACTAATAAGGAAATAGATAGGGTGATTGTCGACCTCTAGTGACTAATCAGGTACTAAATAGGTAAACAATTAGGGTAATTAATTAAGTACAATTAGGGTAATTAATTAAGTACTAATTAGTAACAAATGAGTAGCGCAATTAGTGGAGGAGAACGATAGCAATGACTAAAAATAGTAAATAACGACCAATTAGTATTAAATAGGTGCACGGGGGAGGTGGGAAATATTTTAGAGTGAAGTGACGTCCCTGGGGATCAACGAGGTTAATATCATGACGCCCGGGAAGGTTCTAGAAGGTTTGACGGAATGCCGGATAAATGTTTTTCGTGTCGCATAGGCGCGCTTGTATTAAGGTTGTGGCTGTCAGTGCTGGCTGCGGTACAGCTGATTTTTGGTAACAGCTGATGCACGTGCATAGGCGGTGCAATATCGTTATAGCAGCTGGCGGCCGGAGCTGTCAGAATGGCCTGTGCGCGTGTATTAAGCTTGTGGCTTTGGCGGTCGCTGGTGTTTGGTGTTGCAACGACGAATAGGTGGAAATATAGGCATTATTCGTGTGTTATTTGGAATGCTGGTGGAGTTGGTCAAATGTGTAGGCGGAAATATAGGCATTATTCGTGTGTGAGTTGGAATTCGAAAGGAAACACAGAAACAGCAATAAACGGTTAGAGATAAATTTTATTGGTATACAGATGAATTTATTATGAAGCGGTCGCTGGTGTTTGGTGTTGCAAAGACGAATAGGTGGAAATATAGGCATTATTCGTGTGTTATTTGGAATGCTGGTGGAGTGGGTCAAATGTGTAGGCGGAAATATAGGCATTATTCGTGTGTGAGTTGGAATTCGAAAGGAAACACAGAAACAGCAATAAACGGTGAGAGATAAATTTTATTGGTATACAGATGAATTTATTATGAAGACGGAAAGGGGTCATGGGGGTCGGGTGGGGGTGGGCCAAAGCCGTGGCGGCCTGGGGCCTGTGGAGGATAGCCTAAATGAACGGAAAGATGTGCTGGGATGGGTGGCGCGAATGAGGGGAGGAGAATTTGTGGACGTGGAAAGATGTCAGCAAATGAGAATGGTTGTGTGAAAGTCTCTTCTGGTAGGGGGTTGTCTGCATCTAGAAATTGTAAATCGGGGGTACCACTGTAGCCGTCGTCGAAGTTTTCTTCTGTGTCGTCCTGTTGTTGTTCTTCGTCGCTGTCGTATTGTTGTTCTTGTTGTCGTCGCGGCTCGACGGCTAAGAGGGGCCGGTGGTGGCGTCGTGACGAGGCGAAGCTGATTGTGTGGGGGTCAGGTCCGACGAAGTGAATTATAACACTCCGTCCGATGGCGTGGCGTCGATGCGTTAGGCCAGGTTCGATCACGTAGATGTGTCTGCTGTGGGGGGAGGAAAAGTTCAATTAGCGTCGGGGTGGCGACTACTGGCGCGCGGGGCTCGACCTGCCGGGTGGCCATTCCGATGAGTGTGGTTGGGTTGTCCCATAAGGAGCCGATTGACCAGTTCGGGGCCACGATCAATAGGCGATATCTGTGGAGAAGGAAAAAGTGTTAAGGGGTGTGATGTGGTCGGCGACGTCCAAGGTACAATGTGGCCCCAGGCCTATCGGCGCGCGGCCTTCTATCAATCATAATCAGATCGCCTGGGCTCAAATTTATTCTAGATCTATTAATGAAGCCGTTTCGGTGCGAGGGCCTCGCAAGGGTTTGCCCGCGCCCTATATGCAGTGTATCGAAGCCGGCGATGTTTCGTCTGCAAGTATGAAAAAAGTATTAAAGTAACGGCGCGTCTCTTTTTAGGTGGGGGCCTGTAAAAAAGCATTAAGTCTGTAGCGGGGCGTTTGTAAATAGTGGGGCGCACGGAAAAGCAGCTATAGCCTTTATGGAAAGTCCGTAATAGGCGTCTGCAAATAAAGGTAAATTAAAAAAAAGCGCTATTTAGTTAGTATCGTTAAACGTACCTTTCGCCGGGGCGGTGTTGGGGTGGGGATAGACGCATAGATGGTGGCGGCGGAACAGCACTATTCCCGGCGGCTTGGGGATTCCCAATTCCTGCGTTTTGGGGAGGCAGCTCGCTGTAAAAAAATAGTTAGTTAGTTAGTGAACGTTATAAAAGAAAGCAGTAATGTGAGTGAGGAAAGTCAGTGTTAGTTGAGTTAGCAAAACGTACCTGTTTGTGCTTGTTGAGAATTGGCCGCATAATTGCCAACTTGATCGGTCGGCTCCATAGTGAGAAATGAATTGCGCAGTTGTTGCGCCGCTGTTTTGCGCGCGGTAACATGTTGCGGCCTAGACACGTACGCCATAGCCTTACATAAGGGGCTGACGTCACTGTTTATATAAAGCGCTTATGTAACTGTTTGTACGTCTTTAAAACGACCGTTAAAGGTGAAATGTGAGCAAACTAAGCGGCCTATAATAGTCAGTGGGGACTAGAGAATCTTATGGTAACTTTATATTAGGAAATAAAAGTGGCGTTCTGTTAGTGCACTAGGCTGACCGAGAGGTTTTTTTCAGTTTTAGTAACCTTGTAAGAGTCGGCTGATTCGCGGCTCGCGTGCTCTCGCTCACGGGGGCCGCGTGCGGGCCGCGTGCAAAGCGCTTATATAGGGACTGGGCGGAGAACGTCTAAGTATCGTCGCTGTCGTGTTGCTACCGTTGCAGTAACTTTGTGTGTTGCAGAGCGTTGTTGTTGATCATGTCGCCGCCTGTCGCGCACGGAGAGACACCGCCAAAGAGGGGCAGCAAGCTGAGGGATGTGCCAACGGTGGCGTCTGGTGGCAAAACGAAGCCGGCGTCGGAGGCCAGCGCGAAGGAGCTTCCGACGGCCGACGTGGCGCCTACTTTCGGGGCCGTGGTGAGTGCGTCCGAGGTATCGTTGAAAGAGTTCGTGCTGGCGTGCGATGGCACGTATAAGATTGTTACGCCCGTAGCAATCGTTAGCGTGGCTTGGAAAAGCAAATGCACGTACATCGGCTGTGGCGTTTGCAAGCGCAAAGTGAGAGGTCTAGAAAGCGGTGGCCGGGTGTGCGCTGTACACGGTGTACAGGCAAATGCGAAGACGTATTTTTCGGTGCGCGTTTTGGTGGAAGACGAAAAGGACGCCGTCACGGAGGCCGGCATTTGGGTCACCCTGTTCGACGAAGCCATTTCGGTGATAGGCGATTACAATGCCGATCATGTGTCAGGCCTGTTGCCCGACCAGTTGCGCAGTAGCTTTGTGGCGAGCCTGGTTGGCACAGTCTTGGAGCTGACCGTGCACAAGGTCGTGTGGGGTGGCATACTGGACACTTATACGGTCCGTGAGGCGCGGGTCGTGACGAAGAAGGCCAGCGAGGCCGGCGAGTCCGTTTGAATGACTAACGTTTGGCTAGTGTTCTGTAGATCGTTGTAATTGCTGCTTTGGTTATTCTTCTGTAGGACGCTGTAATTGCTGCTGCGTTGCGCGGACTTATCGACGCTGCTGACGAGTGCGCACCCCCTGCCGAGAAGAGCGCTAAGAAGGAAACGGCGCCGCCACGCCTCGCCGGCCCTCCACCGCTGGCGAGAGAAGAAGAAGAAGGGATATCGTACTGGCCTGAGGCGGAAGACGCGCAGCCCATGCCACCGCACGACCTGGTGAGCGACGCCGGGACGCCCACGTACGTTGCATTAACCCCGGTGGTGGTGGTGGTGGCGCCAGACGAAGCAGCAGCTGTGCCATTAACCCCGGCGGCGACAGCGGACGCCGCAGCAGCCGTGCCATCGTCGCCACTGCCTCTGGCCGTGCTGTCAGTTTCGTCGGAGGACTTCATACCGTGGGCCCGCAACAAACGCCCTGTGATCGTGGGCACGCTTCAGGCCGATTCGGAGTGGAGCGTTCTGCACTCGTACGCCGGTCGTCAGCGATGTATGATGGCCACGTTTGCCGAACTAATCGGCGAGCGCGTGATGGACACCGCGCGCCAAGAATGTGGTGAGTGCCCCCCTGAGGAGGGGTGCCCCTTCGTTCACATGTGCGGCTACAGGGGAAGGAAGCCGAGCCGGCGGTACAACATTCTGCACGAAAACGTGGCGGCCCTGAATGTGTGCTTTTTTTCAACATCGCTCGACAGCTTTCTACAGCAGACGTTGTTGCTCCCCGCTATTCGTATACTCTCGGTACTGGAGGAGCGTTGCGTGCGCGGCGATCGCGCATCGGAGGGCGCACTCATGCACCAGGTGGCCGACTGGCTCATGGGGACGGATTGGACGGCGCCATTCGACCGTGCTCTGTTGGAGGTCGCCGTGCAGTATTACCTGTTGAAAAGGGGATGCCTCGACATCTGACGTATTCTCCGCTGAACGCTTAATTTTTGCCTATGAACATTTAGTAATTGAACATTGCATTTCGCTATGGCATAAAGCCTTATTATTATTAGTAGGTACGCCGATGAACATTAGCAGGAAATTGAATAGTAAAGCCGATGAACTTAATCGGGCGGCCTATAGTCCGCTGTTGCGCCCCTAAAGCGTTATTATTTACTCCGCTGTGGCATAAGCCCCGCCGAACACTTAGTGGCGATGAACATTTTCATTTTGCTATAGGCCGTTGTTGGAGTCGCAAAGCCTTATTATTTACTCTGCTGTGGCATGAAGCCTCTTTACTGTTTACCGTGGCATAAAGCCTTACTGTGGTGGTGATGTAGTAGTACGAGACTGCTTAATAAAACGTATGAAAACAAAATCAATTCCCGCCTCCTGTTGTTGCCATCCAAAAAACACGCACGTCGCTGACATTCAATGCCTGTCCAACTGCTGCGCACAAAAACTCCGGGAGCCGCTGACAGCCGAAATTTCTACTACAAAACGTAAACAAAAACTTCGCCGCCGTATCCGGGCGCCGCTGGTAGGCGAACCGGGAGCAGCTGACAGCCGAAAATTCTACTACAAAACGTAAACAAAAACTTTGCCGCCGGGCGCCGCTGACAGGCGAAGTGCCAAACGTAAAACTATCCCTCGTCGGGGGCAGCGCTGCCACCTGTCAGCCACCACAAAAACGTTGCTCCCCTGTCGCCACCTCGGCGGTCCACGGACGACGGGGGCAGCAGTGCCGCCACCTGACGGTGCGAGAAAACCGCCGCCGCCGCCGTCGTTTAGAAAGCCCCTAGCGGGGGATAGGGCGGCCATATAAGTGGCGTCGACGCGCCTCGTCGTAGTTAATAGCGCGCCGCCTAGACCGACGATGCACGTGTGTCCGAAATGCGATTGATCGTTCGTCCATCTTTGGCATTTGTCGAAGCATCTAAAAACATGCGGCAGCGATGAATACGTATGCCCGAAATGCGATCGATCGTTCGCGCTGCGCGCCCAAATGTTGCGGCGTCTGCGAATTTGCGGCGGCGTCGCCGATGAGGTGTGTCCAAAATGCAATCGACCGTTCGACGGCCACGCCGATAGCCATTTATGTCGCGATGACGACGTCGTCGACGACGACCTACAGAGCGTCGTGCGCGACTACTGGGCGAGCATCCGTACGTCTGTGGCGCGCGGACCCGTTCAATCTAGGTATAATTTCCATTTGTCCGGCCACGGGGATACGGCCGCGCACGAAGCCCAACTACGACTGATGTTCGAGGCGCAGACTCGGGCCTTTAAAATAAACTTATCGTACGGGTTTATTCTGCGGCACAGGGAGACGGGCCGACTACGTTACTACCATTCTTCGTGTAACTGTTGCGGCCGCTATCTCGAGTCGCCCGTCCTCCTTTCCGACGCCGCGTCATTCGAACGCTTCCTCGACCCCACCCGACAGCCCGACGTTCTGCAGTACGTGATCGCGCAGCGCCCCGACTCGGGGTGGATCGCCGAGTTGGTAACGAACGTTACGTACTTCCTCAACGCCATCATCCACCATCCTATCGGGTGCGCCCGTCAGCAGCCCCTCCCCGCCTATCTGCGCCGCAACGCGGGGCTCGTCAGCCTAGTGAACGATCGCTACGGGCATCCGTACGCCGACAACCTGTGCCTCTTCCGCTGTCTGGCGCTGCATCGAGGCGCCGACTTTCGCGCTGACGATTTGACGGCCGCCGCCTTAAGGCTCTACGCCGACTACGGCGGCGAACCCTACTGCGCGTTCGCCGGCGTCCCGCTGAACGAACTCGGCCGGGTGGAGGCGGCCTTCGAAACGAATGTGACCGTGTATCGGCTGTCGGCGGAGGACGCCACCGCCGAAGTGATCCGCCGCGCCCTCCATCGCTACCCGACCACCATGAGCGTCAATCTGTTCGAAACGCACTATTCCTTCATAGCCGACGTGTCGCTGTTCTGTCGTTCGTAGCGATGCGGCAAGTGCGGCGCTGCGCTGTGGCGCACCGCCAATCGGCTGCGGCGTCACGAGGCGACGTGCGAGGGCGGCGTTCGTCACATCTTTCCCGGCGGCGTCTACCATCCGAAGCCGTCCGTGTTTCAACAGCTGGAGGACGAGGGCGTCTACGTGGACGAACGCCTGCGCTACTAACCGTACAGGGCGACGTACGATTTTGAGTGCTACTTCGACGATCACGATCTGCCGGCGGACAGCGCCAAATGCCGGTGGATCGCGCGACACGAACTACTCAGCGTGAGCGTCGCCTCGAACGTCCCCGGGCACGAGACGGCGCGCTGCTTCGTGACGTCCGGCGATTCGGGCGACCTCGCGAAACGCCTGATCGACGCCCTGGAGGCCATGAGCGAGGCGGCGTGCGCGGCTCTGCGGCCGTCGTTCGACGCGACCTTCGAGGCGATCGACGTGCTCGACGCCGAATAGCGGGCGCACGCGACGGTGGCGGAGGCGGCGGGCGATAAGAGCCCGTAAACTGTGCTCGGCGACCGTCTGTGGCAGCACCTGCGCCGACTCCCCGTCGTCGGCTTCAATTCGGGGAAGTACGACTTGAACGTCGTTAAGAAATATCTGACGCCCCTGTTCATGACCGACGAGGCGCAGAGCATCTCGTCGGCGTTCAAGATCAAGCGTCAGAACAACTTCATGTGCCTGGCGACGGCGACGCTCACGTTCCTGGACATCACCAACTACCTGGCCCCCGGCGTCAGCTACGCCCGGTTTCTGAAGGCCTACGGCTGCGACGCGACGAAGGGGCACTTCCCCTACGAGTACCTCGACGACCCGCGTAAACTGGCCGAGACCCGGCTGCCGCCGCGCGAGGCCTTCTACAGCCGCCTGAAGCGCGAAGGCATCTCCGCCGCCGAATACGAGGGTTGCGCGCGGGTATGGCGCGACGAGGGGATGACGACGCTGCGGGACTACCTCGTGTGGTATAACAATAGGGACGTGGCGCCGTTCCTGGAGGCCGTCGACAAGGAGTTCGCCTTCTATCGGCAGCGCCGCATCGACATGTTCAAGGACGCCATCAGCGTGACGGGCCTGACGCTGCTGTATCTGTTTAACGATCTGCCGTCGTCGCTCCACTTCACGCTCTTCAACGAGTCGAACAAGGACCTGCACCGGCTCCTACAGTCGCAGACCGTCGGCGGCCCCTCGATCATTTTCGCGCGCTATCACGAGGCCGGCGTGACCGCCCTTCGGCGCGAGGAGTACGGCGAATCGGCGCGCCCCTGCCGCTCTATTGTCGGCTTCGACGCAAACGGCCTCTACCTATGGGCGATCACGCAGGAGATGCCGACGGGGTGGTACACGCGCCGGCGCGCGGAAAACGCCTTTCAGCCGGAACGCGTACACCGCTACGGCCGCCTGGCCGTCGAGTGGCTGACGTGGGAGGCGGCGCGGACGGGGGCCCACATACGTCACCAGCTCAACGGGCGCGAGAAGCGCGTCGGCAAGTACCGGGTCGACGGCTGGTGTGGCGCGACGCGGACGGCGTACCAGTTCCAAGGGTGCTTCTTCCACGGCTGTCCGTGCACGGGGAGGGAGACGAACGCGGTGAACGGTAAGCCGATGAGCCAACTGTACGCCGAGACGATCGCCGTCACGGCCTACCTTCGCCGCTTCGTCGCCGTCGTCGAGATGTGGGAGTGCCAGTGGCGCTCGACGAGACCGCCGCCGCCGCCGCCGCCGCGGAGCTGGGCCGGCGGCGGCGTCGTGACGCGGCCGACGATCCTGAAGGCCGTGCTCGACGGCACGCTGTTCGGCCTCGTCGAGTGCGACATCGCCGTTCCGGCGGCGCTGCGCGACGCCTTCGCCGAGATGCAGCCGATCTTCAAGAACGCCTACATCGGGCGCGACGATCTCAGCCCGTTCATGCGTCGCTACGCCGAAACGCACGACCTTCTCGGCCGGCCTCAGCGCACGCTCGTTGGGAGCTTCTTCGGCGTCAAGATTCTGCTCGCGACGCCGCTACTGCGGTGGTATCTGCGGCACGGCCTCGAAGTCGAGCGCGTCTACCAGATCGTCGAGTACGAGCCGGTCGCGTGCTTTCGCCGCTTCGGCGAAACGGTCTCCGCCGCGCGACGCGCGGGCGACGACGACCCCGACAAGGCCTTCATCGCCGACACGTTTAAACTGCTCGGCAACAGTTCCTACGGGAAAACGATCACGCGCGTCGACCTGCACCGCAACATCAAGTTCTGCACGGCCGCCGGCGCGTCGACGCTGATCAATAATCGCCGCTTCCGTCAGCTCGACGTCGTCGTCCCCGGCGGTCTCTACGAGGTGGCGCTCAACAAGCGAACCGTCCGGTACGCGCTGCCCGTCCAGATCGGCTACTTCGTCTATCAGTACGCCAAACTGCGCATGCTGGAGTTTTATTACGACTTCATCGCCGCCTACATTCCGCGCCCCCTGTTCCAGTACTGCGCGATGGACACGGACTCGGCGTATTTGAGCCTCGCGGGGCGCCGACTCGACGAGCTCGTGGCGGCGGCCAAGCGCAAACAGTACTTTCGACACCGCGGCGAGTAGTTCCCGTCGGAACACTGCGACGCGCACGCGGAGGAGTACTTGCGGTGCCGGCTCGCCGGCCGAGCGTGGGACGCGCCCGACGAGTGTTGCGCGCGTCGGCGCCGGTACGACAAGCGAACGCCGGGTTTCTTCAAAGAGGAATGGTCCGTCCGCGGAATCGTCGCTCTCTGCAGCAAGACGTACTACTGTTTCGGCGGCGACGACGGCGACAAGTACAGTACGAAGGGGCTGAGCAAGCGTCAGAACGACGTCGACAAGGACGCCTTCCTCGACGTGCTGCGCCGCCAGCGGAGCGGCGGGGGCCGGAACCGCGGCTTCCAAGTGAAGGAGTCGTCCGTGCTGACGTACGTTCAGAAGCGCGCGGCGTTGAGCTACTTCTACGCCAAACGGCGCGTACTCGACGACGGTGTCACCACGGCGCCGATACTCGTATAACGTGGGACCTCCCTCCCTCCCTCCCTACCCCCAAGGGGTAGGGACCTAAGGGGTAGGGACCCCTACCTAGGGACCCCTACCTAGGGGACAATGTATGTATGTATGTATGCGTGCGAATAAAAATGCGAACACTCGGTACAGTTTTCATCGTTTATTTAACTTCGGTAATAGCAAGCGATAGCGCAATAATACAACCTCACTACTTCGGTCTTGCCTGTCTAGCGCGGCGAGGAGCCCGCGACCGGCGGGTCCGACAAAGTCGGTTCGGATTCTCGGTCGTCTAATAATAACAACAAGCGATAATAGGCAGCGTTCAATGAGGCTTTATCCAGTCGAATACGAGACAGTCGTTGGCCACCCTACCGGGGCCGAACAGGCACTGGAAGCCGCTTAGCGGCATTCCGCGGCACCGTAAGAGCAGGTAGGTGACGCAATATTGTCCGCACACGTTAGATACGCCGCTCTGCAGTCGCTTGTCGTTGTGCGTCCACGAGTCGCAGTTGCGGTTCAGGAAGTCGCGGAAGTCGGCTTGCAGCGGCGGACGGCCGTACGAATCGAAGTACTCGCCTCGCCGGTCGGCGCCCACGTAGACGGCCACCCAGTGCTCTCCCGGTTCGTCGCCGTCGTCGGTGTTGCACACGAACGCCGTCGGGTAGGCGGTGAGCCGCCGCCCGGCAGCTCGTCTTTGGGCAGGACGCCGACGACGATGTTTTTAGTGTACGCGTCGATCGCCAGGCGACGCATCAGCTGAAACGTGTCCATCTCAGAAGTCGTACACGACGTTCCGGTTCTTGTCGATTTCGAGCACCGTCTCGAACTCCCCGTACACGACGACGTTCACCGTCCGGGCGAGCGCGAGCGCGAAGTGGATCTCGGCGCGCAGGTTCCCCGTACGCACGACGTTGAAGTGTTCGCCGTCGCAGCAGTCGGGCGACAGGTCGAAGCCGAATATGGTGTAGCCGCTGCCGAACTCGCCGCGCATCACATCGAACCCCTCATCCTCGTACGCCTTCCCCGTCGCGGCGAACAGGTTCATATAGCTTCTGATGTAGCGCTGATGCGCGAAGTCCGGCTGCAGCGGCTTGCTCGGCACCTGGCGTCCGTCGACGTAGAGGGCGAAGAAGTTTATGTCGTTGTGCTTCGCGTTGAACGGGTTTTTATCGTAGGCCCCGTTGTAGGCGTCGTTGTCGATCAGGCACATGAACACGCGTCTCGGGAGCGTGCCCAGATAGACGTTCTCGTGCGTGTGCATCATAGTACCCTGCGGTATCAAGAACACCTTGTAGTCGACGCGGCGCATCGGATACTTGGCCGTCCCGTGCGTCAGCGCCTTGATGTGGCCGAGCTGGACGGCCGGGTTCAACTTGACCTTGCGCGCCTGCAGGTAGGCCTCCAGCAGAACGATCTTGAACCCCGGATCGACGACGTCGCCCATGAGCGCGAAGGCGTCCTTGCTTCGCACCAGTCGCATCTTAAGTCGACGCCGTTCACCAGGCACCGGTTTTGCATTAGCACGTCGACGTGCAGGCGTCCTATCATGTCGAACTCGCGGCTACCGTGTACGAAATCGTGCCGATGCGCGAAGCCGCCGTTGTTGTTGTTGGTCGCCTCCATGCGCCCGGCGGTGTCCTTGCACCACAGGTCGGCCTCGAGCTGCGAATTTTTGGCGTCGGGCCCGTAACTGAGCAGGGTCTCGAGGTAGGCCCGAAACGGGTACGTATTCGACGACGGCGTCACGAGCGTGCCGTTCAGCGTCACGTCGACCTGACTGAACATGGAATGCAGGAAATTGTTGACGGGCGCCACGACGCTGTCGTTCGCGAGCGCGGTACCGTCCCCCTTCACCACCTTGGCGCGCACGTACAGTCTAACGGACGAAAGGTCCAGATAGTCGTCTCCGGATCCCGGAATGAGAAACTCGATAGGGCCGCCAGCGTCGAGGGCCGTCAGCGGATGGTGATCGATCCACTGGCCGCTCTCGATGCTCGTCTGCGTCGTCGGCACGCTGAACAGGTCCAGTTCGGACTTTACGCCCTCGCACGACTGCCGATGCACGAACGCCATCCTACTACGTCTGCTTCGTTCGACGGCGCCTCCCCTTGCTGTCAGGCGCCGCCTTGCCGGTCGGCCTTATGTATCGTCGCTTTTTTCGTAGGCGACCCCGACGAGAAGGGCGCCGAGGTAAAGCTCTTTACGACTACCACCGATGCACTACTACTACTACTACGCGGGGAATACGTCATCGCTCGGCCTCTTTCGACGGCGCCTCTTTTTGCTGGCCGTCGCCGGCTTGCCGGGCGGCTTTATGCGTCGTCGTCGCTTTTTCGGCGGCGGGGGCCTATCCAGCAGCCCGTCGAGAAGGTCGGCGCCCGCCTCCCTCGCGCGCCTCTTTACCGCCTGTTTCAGATTGCCGCCGGCGCCGACGTCCTGCGCGACGCGCACGCCCGTCTCGAGCGCGCGCTTGCCCAGCGCCATGGCCCCTCTCTTCATAAGCATCATGGCGCTTCGAAACAGGCTGCCGAAGAGATTACCCAGTCCGTGACCCCGCTGCGATCGGGCGCCTACGAACACCGGCAGGCCACCGCCGACCTGCCGCGTGTAGTAGTCCTCGTACACGTTTCGCGTCATCGTCAGAACAGTTTCGACTTGCGGCGTCGGACGTGAAGCGTCGTCACGACTTTTCCGTTCTCGAATGGTATCGACTGACCGAGGTCGTCTCTTATATCTATCTCGATCGAATCGAATTGGCGCCGCAGGAGCGGCGCGTATTGGACGCGGTCGAAGATGTTCGATACGATGCTGCCGTTCAAACCGTGGACGGGGACGGCTCGGATGAGGGGGGCAAATACGTCGCCGACGATGCGCGTCTCCACGATGTCCGTGTACACGAACAGGGTGTCGACGCCGCCGCTCAGGTCCACCGGGTGGAGCGCCTCGCACTCGAACAGGTACCCCGGGGGCAGGGAGCCGCCGTCCGCGGGCGACCCGTAACTCGCGATATAGTTCGACTCGAAGCCTAGTATCTGTTTCAGGCGCCCGTCCCGCGGCATGTTAATTTCGACGCCCGGCGATAGAAGCAACGTCATCCGATTAGTGATGGCATTGTACACTATTCGCACCTTGACCGTGTCGGTGCTCAGTTTCGCCAACGCCTCGTTGATTTTGCGCATCAGCTTTTTGGCGTTGCTGTAAAAGCCGTGCGGAATGTTGGCCTGACGGGCAATTTTTCCCCCGTCCTCGGTGGTGAAAAAGCCCACCTCCCCACTCTCGCACGCCACGAAGAAGTAGGAGTCCACCGGCCTCACATGGTACCAGCTACGCGTGTACTGTAGCGACACCAGGCCGCATTCCCACTCCCCCGACAGGTCGACGCGCTGCGGCAGATTCGTCGTGTAGTGCGTCAACGTGTTTTCGGGGTGCGCCTTCATAGACGCGTTGCTCGGCAACGTGACGTAAAAGTCAGACGACGACGCCATCGCGCCTCCTCATAGACGGACTCGGCAGTAGGTAGCCGAGGCAACTACTCAGCAGCGCCGTCCACAGTTTGGAGTCGACCGTGCCGCGCGTTAGATTGTATATACTGACGACGATCACCGTGTACAGGACGACGATCTGGCACAGGAAGACGATCTCGGCCTTAGGGCATTCGTTGCCGCAGAGACGCCAAGGAACGCTCGTGACGGAGGAGGCGTCGACGGCATCGGGCGCACCCACAGAGACGCATGAGTCGTCGACGGGTGTAGCGACAAATGCGCCTGAGTCGACGGCGGTGGGCGGCTTCTGCATTGGCTGCTGCTGCTGCTGCTGCTGCTGCTGCTGCTGCTGTCGTCTCGTCCGTACACATCGCGCTACTGCCGTCCGACGCTACGGCGTCGTTCCTTTATCCGCGCAGGCACACCATAGAGCGAGTTCGTCGACGGGCGTGGGGGCGACGGTGGTGTTGGTGGCGCGGCTCTCTTCTCCTCTGCAGTCTACTAATACAGCACGGTCCCCTTATAAAAAAAAAACGAAAAGCCGTTGCACAGCCCCGCCTCGTGCAGTCGCCAGCACCCCGCGTGGCGCATCCAACGCGTCGTCATCCCTTATAGGTCACGCAGATATATCATAGAGCGAGTTCGCCGACGTTGCGGGCGACGTCGATAGCATCGGTCGCAGCGACAATGGTAGCGGCGCCGGCCGTCGGAAGAAAGTCTCCAGCGCTCTGCGTATTCCGTCCAACAGCGCGTCGCCATCAGCCCTTGTAGTCCACGAGCTCCTTGGCGTCGATCCAGCTATTGAACGAGGCCGGATAGCCGAACCATTTGACGAGCACCTCTTCGCCCTTACCGCGTCGTCGACGACGTCTCTGTAGAACAGCTTCCACCCGATATAGTTTGTCCTTCTCAACGATCACTTTTTGTAGCTCCGGCCCGTAGAAGGTGCCTTCCAGTATCGTGCCGGCGTCGTCCATCAGTCGGTAAACAGGAGAGTCGGTCGGGTGCGAATCTACGACGGTGAAGAGCTCTTCGCTCCAGTTAGCCATGTACCCCTTCTTGAAGACGCCCTTCGCCTTGCTGATGCGTACGCGATCCCCCGCTCGCAGTTTCGGTTTGCTTTTGTTTTTTTGACACCCTCCTCCGCCGCCGTACAGACGCTGCCACACGCTCTCCTGATTCGACGCGTCGACGCTCGCCGGCGTCCTACCGATGCTTCGATGGTAGGCGTTGTTGTACGACCGCACGAAGTCCTGCAACGGCTCCACGAACCTCAGCGTCTGATGCTTCGTGAAGTACCGCCACATGCGCGTCTTCAGCGTACGATTGAATCGCTCCACGACGCTCGCCTTCGTCTCCTCGTTGTGCGTCACGAAATGGTGGACGCCGCGCGCCTTCAAAAGCGCCTGAAGGGGCCTGTTCAGAAACTCCGTCCCCTTATCGGTCTGCAGGACGTGCTGCGGCGACGACAGCAGCCCCTCGAAGGCCGCGACGAGCGCCGGACCGGATTTGCGCTTCAACGGAACGCACCACGCCCGCTTCGAGAAGACGTCGATGACCGTCAATAGGAACGCTATGCCGTCGTTGTGCTTTTTCAGTTTAGCCACGTCGACGAGATCGGCTTGCCACTGCTGGTTTCGGCCGCCCACGATAACGCGACGTCGCTTAAATCGGCGCCTAACCGGCTTGTGAAGCGTATAGGCGTCCTGCGCCGCCAGCCACCGCCCGACGACCGGCTTGGGCAACGCGGCCGACCGGTGCAACGCGTCGACGCCGCCATAACTGCCTGCCCGTTTCGGGTCGAAGTAGGCGCGCTTCAGTAGGCCGTCGCGTTGTTGGCGCTATTGTTGCGCACCACGAGTCCGCCGGGGCACCACCGCCATGGAGCGCGCGGCGCCGACGACGATACGGGGAACAAGAGGGCGGCGACGATGACCGCCGCAATTACGACGGCTACGACGACGACGAGTACTGATCTTCGGGCGGGGGGCATCCTCTACGGGGGGCGCTAAAAGCTGGACCACGGCATACGCTCGACGGACCGAGTGCGCCCCTTTCGCTTATGATCGCGCTCGACGGACCGAGTGCGCCCCTTTCGCTTCTGCTCGCGCTGTATATACGCCAGACGCTGGGGGTTGCCGACGAATTCCATAGGGACGTTCAGGCGCCTTATATGGTCGCCGAACGCTTCCCAGCCAACCGGCGCGGGGGACCTCTTACGCGTTCGCATGAGATCGTTCACGAGATCTACCGTATTGCTTCCGGCGATAGGCGTACCGTCGTACACGAGCTCCGCTCGATCGTTCCAGCGAATCAGCGGGTCGGCCTTCAGTCGCGTCAACAGGAGGCGGGCCTTTTCTTTCAGCACTTTCGGTACGCTCTTCACGGCCTCGCTCTCCATCTCCCCCGTAATTGATCAGACGTAGGCGGCGGCGGCGGCGACTGATCGGACGACGACGACTCGTTCTTCAATACGGACACGCGCATCGGCTTCTGCGCGCGAGACGCCTCCATGGCGTTGTAACGACTCAGCAGTTGATTGTACGCCACCACCTTTTCGCCTTCGGATAAATCTGCACGCTCGAGAACGGCTTTCATATCTCTGTCCAGGCTACTCATCACACGCGACGTGGTCGTGGTCGGTTGCGATAGTAACGGAAGTAGGCGCTCCACCAACCGGGGGTCTACCAGCGCCATCTTCTTCGCGTGCTGCATCAACCGAAAGCCTGCCTGAGGAGGGGTAGAAAGGTGCTCGCCAACGGCGCCAGCAGCGCCGTCAGAAAAGCGCCCGAACCCGTCTGCAGGACGGCCCTCTTCCGTTTGATGGCTACTTTTTTCGACGCTAACTTGCGCAAATTGTTCCTGTACTTTATCAGCACTTTTCGGTTTTTAGGCGTCAATTTCACGTTCCCTCGCAGAATGTTATACGCGCAGTCGGCCAGACCGCAGATGAGGTCGGCGTCCGCGTGAGTGATTACCGCCTTTCTCAGATTCGTATTCCCCTTGTAGCGGCGCAACAGCTGCAGGGCAAGGATGTGCCTCTTCACGCGCTCTGTCATCCTGCCGAATGACGGCGGCCGCGGCGCACCCCGCCTTTTTTATAGTCTCGTCGGCACATAGACGTGCTGAACGGGGTCGTCGGGGAAAATTTCCGTACGCAGGCGCATGGTTTCCGGCGTTTCCTGTTTCAGATCCACCAGGAGGTAACCGTAGGCGGCCGACGTGGCATCTTTGTACGCCTCCACCATGTAGTTGACCCTACCCGGGTACATCTGCTTCGCCAGGTGAACTACTTGTCCAGCGTCCCGGGGACTCTTGAAGAGGACCATATACTGCGCGTTTAAACTGATTGTGCGATTTTCTTTCCCTTTCGGAAAGAGATTCTGCAAAAGCTGTACGACGGACGCGTTGCAGTGATGACTTTTTTTAGTAAACAAAGTCGTGACGCTACTATCGATCTCCGACATCAGGTCATCGAGCACTAGAAGTGTCCTCGTTTTGGTGTCCAGAAGCGACGGATCCGGCAAACCGTCTACAAATTCTACGCAGGACATAGAGTCGTAAGCGGTCTGCCACTGGCCGTAACAGGCCGTAACACCACAGAATTTTCTCCGGTGGCGGCGAAATCATACACGAAGCAAACTTTAACAGGCGTACAACGAAAGTAGTCTTCCCGCACCCCGTAGGGCCGGACACTATACACGTAAAAGGGTGCTTCCACTTTCCGTCCATTGCAACATCTGGTGCGCCGACAACGTCACGATCGCCTATATGCACCACCATCGACGCTTTTCAGTCACTAGGGGAACATGCTTTTCTTTTTTAGTCACTAGATGTCAGCACATCGTTATAAGGCGCACGCGACACCGCATAACCATTACATAACCTTTTAGCTATTGCTAGTGCTACCCTCTAGTGAATGCGCTACTCATAACCATTACATAACCTTTTAGTTATTGCTAGTGCTACCCTCTAGTGAAGGCGCTACTCATTTGTTACTAATTAGTACTTAATTAATTACCCTAATTTTTTCTTCGGGCGGGGGGCATCCTCTACGGGGGGCGCTAAAAGCTGGACCACGGCATACGCTCGACGGACCGAGTGCGCCCCTTTCGCTTATGATCGCGCTCGACGGACCGAGTGCGCCCCTTTCGCTTCTGCTCGCGCTGTATATACGCCAGACGCTGGGGGTTGCCGACGAATTCCATAGGGACGTTCAGGCGCCTTATATGGTCGCCGAACGCTTCCCAGCCAACCGGCGCGGGGGACCTCTTACGCGTTCGCATGAGATCGTTCACGAGATCTACCGTATTGCTTCCGGCGATAGGCGTACCGTCGTACACGAGCTCCGCTCGATCGTTCCAGCGAATCAGCGGGTCGGCCTTCAGTCGCGTCAACAGGAGGCGGGCCTTTTCTTTCAGCACTTTCGGTACGCTCTTCACGGCCTCGCTCTCCATCTCCCCCGTAATTGATCAGACGTAGGCGGCGGCGGCGGCGACTGATCGGACGACGACGACTCGTTCTTCAATACGGACACGCGCATCGGCTTCTGCGCGCGAGACGCCTCCATGGCGTTGTAACGACTCAGCAGTTGATTGTACGCCACCACCTTTTCGCCTTCGGATAAATCTGCACGCTCGAGAACGGCTTTCATATCGCTGTCCAGGCTACTCATCACACGCGACGTGGTCGTGGTCGGTTGCGATAGTAACGGAAGTAGGCGCTCCACCAACCGGGGGTCTACCAGCGCCATCTTCTTCGCGTGCTGCATCAACCGAAAGCCTGCCTGAGGAGGGGCAGAAAGGTGCTCGCCAACGGCGCCAGCAGCGCCGTCAGAAACGCGCCCGAACCCGTCTGCAGGACGGCCCTCTTCCGTTTGATGGCTACTTTTTTCGACGCTAACTTGCGCAAATTGTTCCTGTACTTTATCAGCACTTTTCGGTTTTTAGGCGTCAATTTCACGTTCCCTCGCAGAATGTTATACGCGCAGTCGGCCAGACCGCAGATGAGGTCGGCGTCCGCGTGAGTGATTACCGCCTTTCTCAGATTCGTATTCCCCTTGTAGCGGCGCAACAGCTGCAGGGCAAGGATGTGCCTCTTCACGCGCTCTGTCATCCT
The DNA here is from genome assembly GCA_020002185.1 of Paraescarpia echinospica. Lineage (NCBI taxonomy): Eukaryota > Metazoa > Annelida > Polychaeta > Sabellida > Siboglinidae > Paraescarpia > Paraescarpia echinospica. The sequence goes on along the minus strand of CM034535.1, from coordinate 16,703,769 downwards.
GCCGAATGACGGCGGCCGCGGCGCACCCCGCCTTTTTTATAGTCTCGTCGGCACATAGACGTGCTGAACGGGGTCGTCGGGGAAAATTTCCGTACGCAGGCGCATGGTTTCCGGCGTTTCCTGTTTCAGATCCACCAGGAGGTAACCGTAGGCGGCCGACGTGGCATCTTTGTACGCCTCCACCATGTAGTTGACCCTACCCGGGTACATCTGCTTCGCCAGGTGAACTACTTGTCCAGCGTCCCGGGGACTCTTGAAGAGGACCATATACTGCGCGTTTAAACTGATTGTGCGATTTTCTTTCCCTTTCGGAAAGAGATTCTGCAAAAGCTGTACGACGGACGCGTTGCAGTGATGACTTTTTTTAGTAAACAAAGTCGTGACGCTACTATCGATCTCCGACATCAGGTCATCGAGCACTAGAAGTGTCCTCGTTTTGGTGTCCAGAAGCGACGGATCCGGCAAACCGTCTACAAATTCTACGCAGGACATAGAGTCGTAAGCGGTCTGCCACTGGCCGTAACAGGCCGTAACACCACAGAATTTTCTCCGGTGGCGGCGAAATCATACACGAAGCAAACTTTAACAGGCGTACAACGAAAGTAGTCTTCCCGCACCCCGTAGGGCCGGACACTATACACGTAAAAGGGTGCTTCCACTTTCCGTCCATTGCAACATCTGGTGCGCCGACAACGTCACGATCGCCTATATGCACCACCATCGACGCTTTTCAGTCACTAGGGGAACATGCTTTTCTTTTTTAGTCACTAGATGTCAGCACATCGTTATAAGGCGCACGCGACACCGCATAACCATTACATAACCTTTTAGCTATTGCTAGTGCTACCCTCTAGTGAATGCGCTACTCATAACCATTACATAACCTTTTAGTTATTGCTAGTGCTACCCTCTAGTGAAGGCGCTACTCATTTGTTACTAATTAGTACTTAATTAATTACCCTAATTTTTTACCTAATTAGTACCTGATTAGTCACTAGAGGTCGACAATCACCCTATCTATCTAATTAGTACCTGATTAGTCACTAGAGGTCGACAATCACCCTATCTATTTCCTTATTAGTGCCTCATTAGTTAGTAGATGGCGACACCCTCTTTCTCATGACCCCCATCAATCACTTTGACGTTTACTAAAACATTAGTGCTAAAAAACGTCGGAATTCTACTTATAAAAAACTCAAAAGCCTTTGATCTTAGGTCACTTCCGTTGATCGCGGCGCCTGAATCACTACTGACGCAGTCGTACAGTCTCTGCGATATCTAGGCAGAGACGCTGTTGCTAAATGATAAGCGCAATCATTTGTACCTGCCATACGGTGTCGTGAACGCTGTCAGATTAGACGATTCTTCATCTCGGTTCATGCTGTCCTTGGATTTTCTAGTCCAGATCGCTTCTTTGAATCCTGTTGTCCTCCAGTCCGATTTACTGTCCACAAATTTGGCTCCCTCCCAGTCTACTATGTGATTTTGCTGTGTCATGTGGTCTGTGATGGCTGATTTGTGCATCTCCTTTTCCGGTGTTTTTCTGTTGTTTCTGGTGTAGGGTTTGTTTGTTGATGCTTTCTCTGCATTTTCTCAGTGTTCTGTGATGCGGGTTCCAAGTGTGCGTTTGGCAGCCGAAACGTCACGTGAAAAAAGGTAAACTGACTGTGAAATAAGTAAAATTATCACTCATTTGAACCACCCAGTCTGATGAACCCCATCACTCGTATGCAGCTGGCGTTTTGATGAAAGTAAAAACTAAAAGGTAAGTTCTTATATAGCGCAGTATCAAGTCATCAGGACTGGTCAAAGCGCTTTACATTTTACTCCCTGGCAGACCTGTTCAATCAAACACTTTTCTGGGAAGCATCCAGCCACGTTGCAGTTAATGCGCGAAAACTATTTAGCCTCAATGCGGGTGCATGAATGAGATATGGTTTGAAGGTTACCGGTAGAGGGCACTAATATATTGATTTGTGGTGTGTATGCGCGCGCGTGTGTGTGTGTGTGTGTGTGCGTGCGCGTCTTTATGCATGCGTATACATGTATGATGACATGAACTTAAGACTACAAAGTTTAAACAAATTTCAATACAAAATATATATGTCTCGTGTCCTGTTGTTTTAAGAGGCAGGCAGACATTTCTACAATTACATCTGCACTCATCTCTACCTGCTAACAAATCAAGAACATACTAACATAATACATTGCAAAGAGCAACCGTTGCAATTGTAAATATTAATATTGCCGTGTTACTAATACATTACGACACTTACCTAAAATTCTATCTACACAATGAATAGAATAGTTGTTTTTTATATGTTAGTTTTAAGTACAGTGCTTCGAACGTTAATGGTTATGGTGAAATATACCGTGTACTAAATATTATAATAATGATAACACATTTGTTGTCATGTTACTCCTCTTGTGACGTCATACTTCTTGGGAAATCACCTTTCTTATGACGTAACACTTCTTTGGAAATCACACATCTTGTGACATCAAACTTACTGCGACATCATATTTCTTGTGACATAACTTGTCTTATGATACCAACCATCTTGGGAAATCACCTTTCTTACGACATCACCCTTTTTGGGAAATGACACAGCTCGTGACATCACACTTCTTGGATAATCACACATCTTGTTATATCACAATTTCTGTGACAACCCACTTGTTGTGGCGTCACACGTTCTGTGTAGGGTTATTATTGGCACCGCTCTTCATCTCGGATGGAATACCGGATGAACCGCGGTGCCAACGACCTGAAGAAGCTTGCCACAATGTCTACAATCATTGATGTGTTCAGAGGAACTGAAGGAAAATATGGAAACCCTTAACGTTCAGGTGGTGAACTCAGATTGATGGTCTTTAACCCATTACTTTTTTGCATTTATGTTCTAATAACATTTGTGTGACCGTCCCATTATAGGGAATTATTCCACAAAATGTCATTGACATATGTTGATTAATTCAATATATATCAAACTGCCAAAAATTGTCTACGTAGGAAGGTGTTCGCGTAGACAAAAACTGTCTACGTCGGAATGCGTTCGCGTAGACAAAAAATTGTCTACGTCGGAAGGCAGCGCCTGTTCTCCCGTTGGATGTACCCATACAAAGAGCCCCAGGGACGGCCCACCACCCTCGCCGACCCGCGCTCTCCTAGTTCCAGATACCTATTAGAGGCTGGGCCACCATGGATATACCTTGCAAGGATGAAAGGCAACAATCCATGTTGTTGGCTAACCCTTGGCGAAACAACAGCCTATAACAAGAGCTGCGTTTATGATTACTGCAAAATACACCGAAAACGACTAAGAGAAGGTTCTCTGGCACCTAAACCCTGCAGAAACTGTGGTGCTGGGACACAGGCTGAGGTACAGTTGTGTAGACGGTGTGGGCAGCATGAAGCAATCTGTCGGCTCAAGACAATCGAAAGGCGTGCGCGTACACAATTTAAGAGGGTGTTTGCTGAACTGATGGGGTTCAAACTCCAATTTAAAGATTCGTGTTACTAACAGTATACCCACCCCGCAACATGTCAATAATGGACGACATTATCAAAAAGATCCTCTGGCGGGCCACCATCCTGAAGGACATAGCAGGCGGCAAATACAAGTTTCGTGGGGTTGATATAGAGCTCATCTGCCACAATGGCCACGCCTGGCTCAAAGACCTGCACTTCCCGAGCTCGAGGCAGGTCCACATCTACGAGGGATATGTGTGGCAGGCCATCAGACAAGCCACACGAGGCGAGCCAATCGCCGTTTGGCTCCTTGGAGGGCAGGATAAGCAGCTGAATGTGGACCAGTTCCTGCTTCAGGACGGTCAGGCCTTTAGAACACAGGAGGCCCACCAAACTCTCCAGGAAGCCTGCAAAGCCCTGGGCGATGAGACCCTAGCTGATAGGGCCTTTGGAATAAACCACGCGGCTAGCATCATGGCCAAAGAGCGGAATGGATGGAAACCCACACCTACCTCGATGCTAGATGACATCCAGAGGGCTTGCGTGGAGCATGGCCACGGCGGTCTCTGGAACTCTATGGCCTACGACACGAGAGACGTCGTTAGCATTGACATGAAGGCATGCTACCCAGCCAGCTTTCAGGGTCATGGCGAGGCCCAACCCTATTTCAAGCGGTTCGGGCATCCTGGCCACCGCATGACCCGCGTAGCTATCAACGGCCCTCTCCCTAAAGACACTGGGACTAGATTTGCCGAGGTCCAGGAGTGGGAGTTCAGACAAGGAGTCCACCCCGTCATCCCGGCTTGGTTTGGGAAGCATTTTGAAGAGCAGGGATGGGTCCCCACACCTTTAATTGCCTTCCTCGTAGAGTCGGGTCTCTTAAAGAATCTGACAGTCCGAGAGGCTATCATCTTGTTTGAGAAGCAAAACGAGGTCTGGCTTCCTGAGAACCGAGACCACGGTTGCAGTGTCATCTGGAAGTTTACCCAGGGTAGCAAGGCGGACGGCAAAAGGCTCATCCGAAGGCTAGTGACCGACCAGGGAGAGCTCGACTTCCTAGTAAGAGAAACCAGTCAAAGCGGCACCCTGGTTGGCGCGCCCTAAAAATGTCCCCTGGGTCACATCCTTACATACTACGACGGCTGTCAGCCCCAGTACGTCCACCTGAGGGCCAGCATGCTGGTCTACGCCCAAACCAACCTCCTCAGTATGCTTTCGCGTTTCGATCCTGAGGAGGCTGTTCGAATGGCTACCGACAGCATCTACATTCAGAAAACAGCACTACACAAACTTGCTGGTGTCGAGGCCTATGTAGCCCCCCAGGCTCTGTAGCACACCGTGCGACGATGAAGAATTATGCGCGAGCTGTCTGATGGCGATACCGTTTCTCCCGCCCGTAGGCCTAGCCCAGTGGCGTGATAAGGGTGAACAACTGTACATGCCTCAGGAACACGCCGCCTACGTTCCGAAGCCAGAGTACATACAACAAGCGAAGAATATTCTGCTCAGCACTGCTCACCGGTACAATGACCCACTGACTCACCATCGGCTGAGCTACCTGAACAGTGGTGGAGGGAGTGGCAAAACAACGAGCACAATCGAGCTCGGGGGGGATTCACAGAGAAGCCTGAAACTGGAGGCATAGATAAAGACAGCAGAAATAAATCGGCAAAGAACAGCCTGGAAAACTGTTCTGAATCAGGATATAAATGCATTTGTTTAAATGCAAGGAGCATAGTAAACAAAAGAAGTGAACTAAACATTATGGTAGAAGATATTGACCCTCACATAATAGGTATAACCGAATCGTGGGCCACCACTGATATATCAGATGCCGAATTGGGACTAACAGGATATGTAATGTTTAGGAAAGATAGAATAGGAAGAAAGGGAGGTGGAGTTATTTTATATATTAAAGAATCTATCCAGGCTTATGAAATAAAATTAGAAAGAGAAGCAGATTGCGAAGAAGTTGTTTGGTGTAACATAGTTACAGGAAACTCAACGTTAACAGTTGGGTTAGTTTATCGAAGTCCAAACATAAGCATAGAAGAGAATGAAAAAATACAAAACGCTATAAGGGAAGTAAGCAAACGGAACTGTATTATTATGGGGGACTTTAACCATGGGCATATACAATGGAAATCTCTACAGAGTATGGGGAGTGAGGACCACAAGTTTTTAGTTTTAGTACAAGATAGTTTCCTTTCTCAACATGTGCTAGAACCAACCAGGGGAGAGAATGTGTTAGACTTAGTTTTGTCCTCACAGAAAGAATTAGTTGACAATATCAAGATATGTGAGCCACTGGGGAGTAGTGATCACAACCAGATACATTTTACCATCAAAGTAAAATCAGAAAGGAATAGTAAAAAGCAGTATAGGAGAAATTTCCACAAAGGAAGGTATAAGGACATGAGGAAATATTTAGCAAAGATAGACTGGAATAACACACTGAAGAATAAGACAGCAACCGAATGCTGGAATATCTTAAATAGTGAAATTAAGTGCATAGTCGATAAATTTGTACCTTTCAAAAAACAAGGGAAACGGTCTAAAAAGAAACACTTATCGAAAGAAGCCATTAGAAAAATTAAGTATAAACAAATGATGTGGAAGTCATATAGATGTACTGGAAATGATGAAGACTACAACATTTATAAAGAAGCACTTAATCAAGCTACAGCTGAAATTAGAAATTCAAAGAGAAGCTATGAAAAAAAATTAGCTAGTAATATAAAACATGACAGTAAGAGTTTTTATGCGTATATTCGAAGCAAACAGAAAGTTCAGGATAAGGTCGGTCCTCTAGAAGATAGTGCTGGAAATACAATATCAGAGGGATTCTTAATGGCAGAAGACCTGAATGAGTATTTTAGTTCAGTGTTTACCAGGGAAGATATTAGTTCACTGCCAGTACCAGAGGCTAAGTTCAAGGGGGCAGATTCAGACTATTTAGGACAGTTAGTTGTAACCTCGGAAATGGTAGCTAAGAAAATAAGGGCTATGAAGGATAATAAATCACCTGGAGTGGACGGGATTCCGCCCAAACTACTATTGGAAATTGTAGAACAAATTAGCGTACCGCTTGCAACAGTTTTCAATTTGTCATTAGAAGAGGGAGTGGTTCCTTTAGAATGGAAAGAGGCAAACATTATACCGTTATTTAAAAAAGGTTCGAGAAACAAGTCAGAGAACTATAGACCAGTGAGTTTAACATCAGTGATTTGCAAATTATTAGAAAGACTAATTAAAGATCACATGGTGGATTTTCTTGTTAAACATAACTTGATAAACCCATCTCAACATGGGTTTTTAAAAGCGAGGTCATGCTTAACAAATATGTTATGTTTTTTGGAAGACATCACTAGGTGGGTAGATGAGGGATCACCAGTAGATATCATCTATTTAGATTTTCAAAAAGCTTTCGACAAAGTACCACATCAAAGATTACTCCTTAAGCTAAAGGCCCATGGCATAGGAAATGGTATAATAAACTGGATAGAAAAATGGCTGAATGACAGAAGACAACGTGTAGTAGTTGATGGGGAGGCTTCAAACTGGAAATCGGTATTGAGTGGGGTACCACAGGGATCAGTACTAGGACCTATATTATTCTTAATATATATCAACGATTTGGACGATGATATAACAAGCAAGGTGTTAAAATTTGCGGATGATACAAAAGTGTTTAGAAGGATTAAAAGTGATGGAGACAGACAGCATTTACAAGATGATCTTGATAGGTTGATCAAATGGTCTGAAAAGTGGCAAATGCTGTTCAATTTTGGGAAATGTAAATGCCTCCACACAGGTCATGGGAATGAAGAGGTAAAATATAAAATGGGGGGTACTGTTCTAAGTACTACTGTAAAAGAAAAGGACTTGGGGTTAACCATTAGTGCTGATATGAAGGTTTCAGAGCAGTGCGGAATTGCAGCGTCAAAGGGAAATCAAATCCTTGGATTAATTAGGCGAAATATAGCGTATAAGAAAAAAGAATTAATAGTACCGCTGTACAAAACAATAGTGAGGCCTCATTTAGAATATTGTATACAAGCATGGAGGCCATATCGCAAGAAGGACATAGATATGCTAGAAAGAGTACAGAGGAGAGCGACTAAAATGATACCAAATCTGAGGGATCTTAGTTACGAAATACGCCTAAAAGAATGTGGTTTAACAACATTAGAGACCAGGAGATTGAGAGGAGATCACATAGAAGTGTTTAAAATATTGAATGGTTATGAAAATATTGATAGAAACATTTTTTTCTCAGTTAAGAAAAATAGAAGGACCAGAGGACATGAAGCTACATTAGTAAAGGAGCAGTGTAGATTAGATATAAGAAAGTTCTCATTCTCACAAAGGACTGTAAATGAATGGAACAGATTATCTCCTGATTGTGTTGGTGCTAGTAGCGTGAATATGTTTTAAAATAAAATCGACACACACCTTAAAAAGGCGGGATACATGTAGATAAAAAGTATTGGACTCTCGATAAGCCAAAAGGCTTCCTTGTCCACCTGCCATCGAGAGTAATTTTCTGGATGGCAATCTTGTTAAATCTTGTTAAATCTTCCGGACGAGAGACCCCCTGGTATTCACCCCGACGCATCGGCTGGCCAAGGAGATGCGAGCGAGGGGTGTCAAGGCCCAGACCTACGACAGCTTCTTCCGGTGGAGCGGCCAGAATGAGTGGACACCCGTCCGCATGGGCCAAAAGTTCACCCCCCGTGTCATCATCTGGGACGAGGTCTGCACTGTGCACAGGCCTATCCTCGAGACGTTCTTGGATTGGCTAGAACAGCGAGGTGTTCAGGTGATCTGCTGTGGTGATCAAGGCCAGCCGCCCCCAATTGCTGGAGAAATGCCACACAACTGGCTGCGCCAGCACGCAGACTACTACGAAGAGTTCTACATCGACCATAGGGCGAAAGAAGATGCCCTCAAGGCCCTGAAAAGGCGCATCCGCCTTCAGACTGACAAGGTCCAGTGTCAGGAGATGCGAAAGGCTCTCCCCTGCTGCCTAGGATGGGACCGGTTTGTAGAGCGGTGGAGGCCTGGGGACCTTATTCTCAGCAGCCGCCGGAAGGTCCGCGACCGGGCGCAGCAGCTGTTGCTCCAAAGACACAAGGAGCACTTTCCAGACACAGAGGTGCCTCTCCTCTACCATACCAAAGACAACCGTAAGCAGAACATCTTCGTCGCCATTCCCGGCACAGACCGTAGGGAGGAGCTCGTTCTCAACGACATCGTGGAAGTCACACTAGAGGTCGCCGAAGCGGCTATCAAGACCGATGACTGGTGCCTCGGCTACTCCCTCACAGTTCAGGGCACACAGGGCCTCACCATCAAAAACCCACAAAAGGTCTGGGTCGTAGACGACTATCTTCAGTGGTCCAACCTCGCTTACCTCGCGGTGTCCCGTGTGTAGTATATGTGCCAGCTCGAACGGGTGACCTGTCCACCGGTAGAGGGTACCGAGGTCAGGCCACAAACTGAGCAACAGCTCCGCAAAAACATCCAGAAAAAGCTTGTTGCCTACAAGCGCCAGGACCTGACCAAAGGACTTCAAAGCTCCCTTCTGAAGGTTGATCACATCCTGCGCCTCAAGGAGGAGCAACAGAACCCCTGCGCGACATGCAACATCGAGCTGCTGTGGGCCTACCAGCCCAAAGATACACAACAGTTCAGTGTCGACCGGCTGGACAACAGCAAGGGACGCTGCCAGGGGAATGTGCGACTGACCTGTTTAGAGTGCAATCGGAAAAGAAGGGTTGCAGTCGTTCCGACAACTACGAACGACGAGTGAGAACACCATCCGGCGGCAGCTGGGTGTCGGGAGACACCACTAGCAGCTCCTCCCGGACAAAGGCTCGGGCTGGCCCGTCCAACAAATAGTAGAGCACAAGCTCGTCGGGCTTGGTGACTGAGCGCCCCAGCCGGTAAACCGCCAGAGACCAAACAGGGTCGGTTACCCTGCGGCGACCCCCCTCCAGCTCGCCGGGCTGGTAGAGGTAGCGAACGCCAACACTAGAGGGGGGCTTTTGTTCTTTAGGCCCGACAGGGCGTCCTGGAACCACGGAAGAGGGCCTTTGTGCTACAGTCTTGGTCTTGATGGCGCCAGAAGGTTTTTTGTCCGTCAAGCGTGTCACCTCGTTGTTGAGAGCCGATACAACAGCGGGCAGGCGAGCCACCCACTCAGTTGACCTCTGGCCAGAGGGGAGCTTCATCTCCTGCGCGTATTGGTGTTTGAACAGCCGCTCTGCCAGAGTACGGTTGAAGTGTTCTACGATAGCCTGGTCTCAGTGGACATCCACACGACCGCGCCTGACGGAGACACCGTGCTTGGCTAGCAGCTGGTTTACCACCCCCATGAACGACCTCCTTGGTCTCTTTTGTGGCCAGTGGCTCTGCCTCTTTATACCGGGAGGCTACGTCAACCACTGTGAGCGTATACTTGAACGTTTTGTGGCCACGGGGCAGACGGTCATGTGGCAGAAACAGGAGATCGGCCTGGTGGACTTCATTCGGTGTTGTCACATCGAACTTGAGTCGCAGTATGTGTCGGGGAGCTGGCAGGTAGATCTGCCAGATGGCCTGCTTTTTTAGCCATCCTCGGGCGTTATCCTCAGAAACCTTGGCTGCCGCAGCGAGGTTCTTGATGGCCGCAAGCCCCTTCCAGTATCCCTTGGGGCTATAGTAGACTTTTCGTAACTTTGTTGCAAGCATGCTATTTCATCACAGCTTGGCGATGTATTCCAGCAGGCGTAGAAACCTCCAACAGGCCCTCGCACAGTCTGGTGTCAGCTGCCCAGTGGTTGCCCATAAGTTGGTAGGATCTGAGAGAACCATGGCAGCAAAGCGTGCCGCGGCCCCCTCATCTAGGCGCCACAGTTCCAGTGACGTGCGGACCACATCAATCATCGTGTGTGCGAGTGGGCCGGGGATTTTGTGCCGGCATGCACAATATCCGACTTCTAGCACCGCACAGTAAAGCTCTTCGGGGATTCCCATGTCGTTTGCATACACAGGCAGGAGCCAAAAAACGAAACTCAAGCCTCACTACTCAAGGCAACACGTGCCGCTTCTCGAATGCTATAGTGTCTCCGTACCAGCGGATTGCGGGTATAATAATTAGTGACCGCCGAACGCGATTTTTGCTTTCATCCCCGACTTGGTGAGGGTGCGCCCCAGGCGTTCACCCATGGTAGGATTCTGGATTCCGTTCAGGTCGTGGATGAGGTCGACGTCGGCCTTCTGTCGTGAGCGGATATCATCAGCACGCGAGTAGGCGAGGTCGTGCCGCAAACAAGAAGCGTCTACGCGATTGATGGGGCCCAAGCCAGACAGGGGTCTCCCGTCGGGGCCCAGACGCTTGTCAAGCCGCGTGCCCGGCCCACACTAGCTGTAACCCGGGAGGTGTTTCTCTCTGGAGAACTTTGCCCAGGGCAGTCCTGGAAGCCTAGACAGCGCCTACTGGATGTCGCCTCCTGAAGACACGTTCGGCGGTCCCCTCGAAGACACAAACATCGTATTCTTGCACCCGCACACGGCGCACCGCCCCACCCGCATCAGGCGGCCATTCTTAGTTAATTTTTGGTAGACGCCCACTGCGGGCGTCTTCGCGCGGCACCTAACACAGTACATGGTGCAGTCTATTAAAAAAGGGGACTACCTTCAATACAAAGTATGGAGGTTTTAGACTTGACCAAGAAGGACGGTGAAGAGAAGCGGAGCAAGCACCACAAATCTGCTAATTAACATGCTACTTCAGCCAGGGTGGATCTTATGGGACAAGCTCTCCATAGTAACCCCCAGCGCAGCCCAGGACGCCTACGATCTGCTACGTGAGATGGGGGATAAGGTCGTTCAAACAAAAATTGAGGAGCTCCTCGAGGACTGCGGCCCCTGTATACCCAACGAAGAGCTATGCGCTATTGAGGACTCCATCACATTCGTTGATAGCCTTCAAGACGCCCCAGGGCCTGAAGAGCTTGACTCCAGCAGCAATACCGTTGTTGTGTTCGACGATTGCATGCTGGACCCAGGACAAAAATCCGCCGCGATGCTATTCAGCCGCGGCCGGCACAAGGGCGCCGACACCCCTCTACCTCACACAGAAGCTCACCCAGGTCCCGAAGGAGCTGCGAGAAAACGCAAATCTTGTGTTTATGTTCGCCGGCGTCGGTGGTGATGCTGTGCGGCGCACCCACCAGTGCTGGTGCTCGGGCGACATGCCCCTCGGCGGAGTTTCACCGCTTCGTTCAAGCCGGTACGCTAGAGCCTTATAGCTTCGTTCTGCTGGATCTTTTTGGGCGACCGTATGCCGGAAAGTACCGACACGAGTTTGATCTAGTGTATGGTCCGCATAATTTTATACCCTTTGAAGATATACCCCTCAACACAATGCAGACCAATATACACAAGAATGTCGACGCGCGAAGACAAGAAGAAACTGATCGATCAGTACCTTCACACGCGGAAGGAACTTAAAAAGCGTTTAACGGCGGAGCACCTCGGGCAACTGGAAGCGACTGATCGCTTCGAACAAGAGTTTGCCCCCCTCCTGAAGCCATCCCGTGAAGCAGCAGATGGCATTAAAGTGCTCGCACCCGAGCTGCGAGCAGTTGCGGGAGAAGTGCGAGACGTGCTGAACACCCTACCAGGGGATTTAGCAGCCGCGCTGCCGGCCCCACGGCGCGAGCACACTGAAGAACCGCCCTCCTACGCAGCTGATGACAAGGAGGACATTGACCGCCACATTATGCTGAGCCGCGACGATGCAATCAGGATTGCTCAAAAGGGCCCCACAACGGCGTGGGTGGCCTGGATGCAACAATACAAGCCTGGGTACTCTGGAAAAAAAGTTGACTGAGGCGTGGCTGCCGTACGTGTACCGGAGGCACACAAGCAAGAGACGCATTGACAAGAACTTTGAGCGTTTCAAGGAGGAGGTCGAGGGCGAGGCCAAAAGTAAGCAGCCGACAGGAAGTGGCTACTCGACCCCCAGCCGCGCGCGCTCCGCACGCAAGCAGAAAGCGCCCGCAGTAATAGTGCTTTCTAATTACCCCGCCGAGCTGCTGGACCGAATGAAGACCCTAGCCGCGTCCGCTGTCGTTGACAATACTTCTCTCGAGCTCCAGAACGAAACCAGCGCCTTTCTGGACAGGCTCCTCGATGGCGGGCACACCGACAGGGGTCTATTTAAAGCCCTGCGGTCCTGCTTTACATAGTTCGCATGGAAGACCTGTTAACAACAATCGCGGCGAACAGTTACTCTTTCTTCGCCGCCCGGTCCCCGGACCGACTCCTTCGAGACCTTCTTCTCTCAACCAATATGCGCTGGCGCAGGGAGGGGGCTGGAGATGATCCTAATCGGCCTCCGAACCTCGTACAGCTGGCCCAACATCGACGCTAAAAACAACTCCTTCGTGGTGAGCACCAACGGCGAGAGCACCTGGACAACGCTGCTCCTACCCGAAGGCGCCTACGAGCTGGAGAGCATCAACGCGGAGATCCAGCGTCAGCTCGCGAGCGTGGCTGTTAACATCTCAGCCAATCTGGCGACCCTTAAAGGGGAAATGAAATGCAGCTGTTTCATGCTACATATTGAAATATATACTATATAAGTATACATTAATGGTAACAGAAACGTACTTATTTATAAGACAAACTAAAAAAACGATTTTGTTCGATGCCTAAATCGTCGCTATAGAACACTGCGTATCGTCATCTTTGTTCCAAACGAGTGGTTTGATTTACTCCTATCTAATCCATGTTAAATTTCGTTTTTTTTTGGTTTACTTCATTAGTAGACATTTATGTGCGAAAACAAAGATATGGTGCCCTATTATACACGATAGGTGTTCTATAGGTCAACAAATAATTTGTATACGCGTTCGAAATAAAAAGGTGAAATTAAATGGCAACGATTTATAACCAATGAAAACATTGTTAACGTCGCACTTCCCGAACGAAGATTTTCGCTGCCAGAAGGGGGCGGGGCTCTCAAAGCAAATGTCAGAATATTGGATGCGCGCGCATACCGGGACTATTTTTCATTTGTTGTTGACAAAGACGTCGAAGGATTTTGGTAGCTCGACGAGTTATTAAAACTGATTTTTAAAACTTCCGTATCACTTTGGAGAAAATGGATACGGCAGATGAAGACTCTAGTAAAGAGTGGTTGCTACAATTCAACCCTGAGAAATGCAAGTTAATGCAAGTGGGGAAACCACCACACAATACTTACACTATGACTCACCAGACTGGAGCCAGAGTGAACCTCGAGACAACAAAAGAGGAAAAGGACGTTGGGGTGTGGGTGACAACCAACCTAAAACCAACAGTGCAATGCCAGAAAGCAGCAAAGAAAGCCATGCAAGCTCTTGGCATGGTAAAGAGAACTTTTAAGCACATGACCAAGAAATCATTTGTGATACTCTACCGGGCATACGTTCGTCCACACCTCGAGTTTTGTGTACAAGCATGGTGCCCATATCTGGCAAAGGACATTGACATCCTCAAAAAGGTACAGCGAAGAGCAACAAAGCTGGTTACTAGCATAGCAAAGCTCACATATGAACAGCGATTACAACAACTGAAACTACACTCGTTGTATTACCGACGTCAGAGAGGCGACCTTATTGAAACATACAAAATACTTAACTGAATCGACAAAGTTGAAGCTCGTCAATTCTTCCAGGAGAGGGACAGTACAGCAACATGAGGACACACGAGAAAGCTATTCAAGCAAAGAACAAGACTGCTGGCCAGACAGAATTACTTCTCAGTTAGAGCCGTGGATCAATGGAACAGGCTCCCACAACATGTGGTAGATGCCAAGACCGTCACACAGTTTAAGGCTAGACTCGACAAGCACTGGAATAGCCAGGGATATGGGCACCAATAAAGGCCAATGGCCTAAATCAGCCCATTAACCTGTAAGTGTAAGTGTAGTTTGACTTGTCACTCGGAAATTACGGTTGGTACGGTTGACACACACAAACGGCCTGTGCCATTCGGGTTTCACCAAGTCACCAGTGTACGTGCGATCCACGGTCCGATATGTCCGGCCCCGGGTCAGTTGTGGGAGTCGGACAGTGACAGTTGGTCTATCGAGGACGAAGACGTTACGCGACTTAATAATTTCGCACCGTGTTTGTGTGGACACTGCGTGCCAATGTCAACGCACATCGAGTCGCTGTGCTGTAAGGAGATAGCTGCCGTACAGCACCGTATGACAGACCTTACAGATGCCTGCATTACCGACTATGTCTATGACGACTTCAAAACGGTTTGCACCAACGCCACGGGCAACAGGGCGGTGTTGGAACTTGGAAGTCGGTCTGTTGTCATTGTATGATTTGAGTGCAGCTTCCTTGATTCGACCAATAGCTAGTAGGTAAGTACTATGTAGTTCAACAGGTATTGAATAATTATTCTAGCAGTAACTATTTCAGACTTAAATAGAGCAATTATACTTGTTCCCACCTCAAATGTTCAGGTTCATTCTGTCTTCGTAAAATACTATGTCTATGATTTTCATCAAACCATTTTTGATAATTTTCTTAATAAACATACTGTTATTCTTGACAGGACGTGTGCATCCTTTTTATACAGTTGTTTAATTCCGTATTTAAAAGTGTTCAAGCAACTTGGTTAATTTATATAAAAATATAGACAAATTCCACTCTACCATACAATAGATGTATAATCAGGACATTGTGCAATGTATTATTGCTACAAAAATATTTTAAGTGGAGTTTTTAATATAATAAAAATATTATTATATTATGTGTGTTTGTTATCAAGACCACATCATGAAATATAGTCTTACAATCATAATTATTACAGCCCTTCACAAACAAATGAACCAATTAACTGAATTCATGATGTGATATTGATAAAACACACAGTTTTGCCAGTATAATAATAATTAGAAAATAACGGTTGTTTATTATCAACTAATGCAAATAAATTTACTTTCAGAACATATCGATTGATTCGATTAACCGCATATCGTCACTTCACGTTGTGGTCAAGGGGAGATTTGGAAAAGGCAACAGACATGTTATACCAGCCTGTGCTGTATCCAGAAGCGAATGGGGTTTATGAAAATTTCAGCTATTGACATTGCACTATACAGGTGAGTGTACATTGAAAATAAAATCCCTGAACAAGTAAGATTAGATTGACCAAAAGGTAGAATGAATTACTCGGTGCCTTCTTATCCCATTTTTTGCAACAACAATGTGATCTGTAGTGTCTTGCATGTCCCCGTTCATAATTTGATTTGTAATACTGAAGCCAACATGAAATATATCAACAGTTTATTCATATGGAGAAACAATTCACAAATAAATAAGTCTACATGGCAGACTGTGCCAATGCATTAGTCAAATCCACACACCAGTTTTCAATGTTTCTTTCAGTTGATTCACTTCACACTGACATATTTTAATCTAACTGTATTACAATTTGGGTCTGTGTCAGTCCTGTGCACATATAGTACATCAATAAGTAACATGTTTATTGATGATATGGGCCATCATCATGATCAAATATTGTGACCAACAAAACTAATACATAATTTTACACATTTGTGGGTTTCAACACTAGGGGTATCTGTCAAGAAAACAAGTACTTATTATTCAAAATACAGATTCAAAACTTGTAGTACGAGTTTCAAAATCTATCAAGTGCCTCCAAATGGATTTATCTAGATTTATTGCACTATATAAGTGTTCTTATTATTATTAAGTACTTTTTGAGATGTTAGTTTGTGATAATGTCAAATATAATACTAACAATGAAGTATGAATATATATAAACACAATCTTCTAGCTGAATCCTTTGCTGCTTCATTAGTTTGTAGTACACTTTAATAATACTGGCTAAACGTACAAATTAAACAAAAAATATATATTTTGTTGTAAGATGGCACTTTACTTTTACTAAACTTGATGGCAACAGTCCAGTTTTAATGGCAATGGCCCTTATCATTTTTGTGACACACGTCTTAGAAGCCACATTAAACGTGTACAGTGAGTCATATGAACAAATACATGTACAGTTCAGTGTGATGTTTGAGAAATGGTGGTCTGTTGAAATAAACTCACTATAAGTAACATGTTTGGACGTCGTTAACCTATTCCAGTAAATTACATATACCCAAAGTTCCCTATCTCGAATAGTGTATAATAAAACACATTGCATACCACAACTAGGATACAAGCTTTCAAGTGGATGTTCCTTCCATTAGGAAGCCCTACAGTATTGAGAATCCACTTTGCCTAAAACTCTCTATTTCTGCCAGTGATGTTCAAACAATGTTATTTAAGCATAGAAATCTATTGTCATTTGAATTTGGATGGTGTATCAATTTGGTGGCACTAAACCAAATTGATATGGATACAACTAGTTTTCCGTAAAGCGGGTTCTTTGCTTTGCCACAGCCTCCTCTTTTCCTGGTTTTTCGATGCCAGCATGCTCTGCTAGAGTTACCTCGTTACTCGATGTCGCAACTTGGAGCACACTTCGCAGCTTTGGGCCACTCGTGCATCTAGCTGCAATGCCCTCTAGAATTTCTCCTCGGAAGCTATAGTCCTTTGACGCCATCACTTTCTTCACTTCATATCCAGCAGACTTTGAATACTGCAGCTGATACCATAGCTTTTTGTCTGCTGTTTTCATCATTTCCTGCTGATTGGACAAATGATAAATATAAAATAACTATAACAATAGAAATATCTGAAGAATAACTGGCTATAGCTGTAACATGCACAAAGTAAACCAAACATCTTGCTTGTATGCTCTTTCCCTTGAAATCAAACGGCTAATGTCATATTTTAATCGGTTCCGAATTCTGCCATCCTTTTCAACTTCCAGTGAATTCCAATTCCATAATACATTCAAATATTTATTATTGAATCATATATATATATATATATATATATAATTTATATACAATGATGTTTATATATTTATTATATTATATATGGATAAGTTTATATTTCAATAAGCAATTCGAAGCATACCATTCCAATTCCATTTATATATAATTAAACAATTCAAGTAACAGTATTCCTAACATTGTTTTGTTATTGAGTACAGGCAGGGATTTTCAGTCATTTCAGATTATTTCCTAATGCAATGCTGGATTTCTAAAGTGTGCAGCTTTGTCAAGCAACTGATACATTATTTTGTAACATCAAATGTTAACACTATTAATATAACAAACCTTACCTGTGTATTTGTGTTGTGGTCAATGGTGACCAAGTGGAGTCGGGCTCTGATGCCTAGATGGCTGAGCTTCTTCCACTTGGGTGCATACTTGAGGAAGAGGTTGTGTAAGCTCTCCAGTTCACCAGTGTGAACACACTTCGTAACGCTCTCTATATCAAACAAACAGTCCAGTATAACCTTCTGGACAGTGAAGGCTTCTGTACCTTCAGTGAGCCATGGGGTTGTTTTCACTTCTTGTTGTTTATACATTGCATGACTGCACTTCCGGTACAACTCTGTGCCCGCTGTCCATGAATGGGAATTCCTGATGTGATGGAGGAGCGAGATCCACATCTCCTTCATCAAGCGGGGGTCACCACCACAAGCTGATGCGCAATACCACAGGTGGTTGGCAATTCCGCCTGTCGAAGGGACAACCTCAACTTTCTTGGCAGACAACAACCTTTATTTCTTGGTAGTCCTCTAACAAAGTCTTTCTAATGTTGGGATGTCTGTCAATGGCAAGTGTGATGATCTTCACCCCATGGTCAGTCAGATTGTCTAAGCAGCGTTTCAGGCCCTCCACTTCCAGCCAGTAACTGTTCTTGACCTCTGTGACTTGAGCAGTTTCTTGAGCAATGATCAGTTGGCTGTCAGTGTCCATGGTGAAATAAATGCCAAATATAGCGTTGTGTCCTGGATTGTCATATCTTGCATCGCCTGATGCGACCACGCCCTGTCCAGCCAGAGCTGACATGGTGGCCTCTGAATGTCATGTCCTCTATCTCTGGCAGTATGTATACCGCTGTATGTTGTAGCACTGGCGGGGTGACAAGGCGCATAGGTTCAGTAGGTTGACCAAATTGTACACAGTGAATGAATGTCCAGTCAGGAAGAGGATGCTTGGTGTCAACAAGTTACTCTTATAAATGTTACCAATCTTGGGTTGCGAGTGCCACATGAACGAGTGGCCATCAACACATTCTGTGGTCACAACCACTGCAAACCCAGTCACTGTGATACTGGGCTTTGATACAAGTGGTTTATTGCAATTTGGTGTTTTAGCAGGTGCAGAAAAGTGAAATTATGTTTTTTTCACAACTGACAAACTTTCTCTCTTTCCCATTAGTGTAAGAACCGCTTCAGTAATCATCAGTGATATCGCTGTCACCTGCTACAACATATTCTGCATCACTCGCTTCAATGTTTCTCTTCTCATTGTTGCAGACAGAATCGTCTGAAGATGGCGATAGTGAGACTGGGACATCCGAAGGGTCGTCTAGAGTGACAGAACTGCCGTGGTCGGTCGGACAAGGCGTGCTGGACTGCGATGGCAACTTTGCATACCCATGGTCATGGTGAATGTTCAATGGAACAACAATATTGTCTTTATTAACTACTGCATCGACAAAGTGTCGCACTGGCGACACGACCACTGGCTTCCATGTTTCGACACTACAAGTCGATCGCGTGGCAGAACTACAAGTGACATTTGTACTACCATGAGGGACGATGTCATCTCGCATGCTAACTCCTTTGCTGGATCCTTCAAAGCTTGTGCTCGGTATTAGGCCCTATGGTTGTTTGGATACTTCCGTCATATATTATGAACAAAATGACACAATCTTGCAAATATTCATTAAAATTGGAGCACAAGTGCGATTTATAAGTGACTTTTTCAACGTTTTCTTTTTAATGGATGTGTTATCTTTAATTTTCATGATTAAAATGCATGTGCACTCAAATGTGTTTAACATTTGAGCTTTGTAAATAAAAAATATATATTTATTAATCTTTGTGGCTTTTTCCTGTGACGTTATTTCCTTTTTTTCTTGTTAGGCTTACATTCAAAAGTCAATAAATGATATATAATGTCCTTGTTATTAAAAGCATACATTGGTGTTTGCAGTCATGCAATCTATATTAGGAAAACACTTGGTATGATAGCATGCTTGCTAAATTGTCGTCTCAAAACTGGAGCATCAATTCGGGATCCATTGTTACATGCCAATATTTGAGACACATAAATTAGTATTAGGCCTACTTTAGTTGACTGATGTGAACCTACTTACTATGCCAATAACTAATTATATCAGATATGACTATAGTTTTTGTTGTATGCTATTGACTGTATCATAAAACAAGTATTTTTCAAGATTTAAATAATTTATTAAATTAATTTATTTAAATGCGGTTATATTTTTTAGTATTTGAGCAGTCCAACTTCAATAATATTTGTATTTAACTTTTTATTTAAATTAATACATTCCAATGGCAATGCCTACAATACATGATTGACAGGGCTTGGTCCGGACTGTGACTAATGTTGACTAATACATGACGACATTATTTCGCAAAACGTTATACTGACTTCGGTAGCTGGCATTAATTTTTGTAATTATTTTGAAGGTTATTTCCCCCACCAGCAACTATGTCGATAAAGTAGACTCGTAGTCTAGACGTTGCGGTATTCAGACGTAGCAACACGCCGGCACGAATTGCTGTAAACTAAATCGGCGGATTACAAGCAATTATATCATACTATTCACTCGTATTTGTACTTTATTACATTAACATTTCATATTACATTTCAATTTCGCATACATCATATTTGTATATATGCAGACTTTGAAATAGAACTGTGGGACTATATTGTAGTCGTAATGATACCTGACGGAACTCGTGAGTGCCGAGTCACCTTGGCAACAACAAGCGCTGGTTTCGGCTTGTCATTTCCTACGCGCCGCTTTACGCTCCAAATAAGGCAACAATGTCGAGTTTCCAGGTCTATTTCGCTGACATTTACTTCATCGGTGCATAGTTATATGTAAACAAATCGACCAAAGATGGACCTGTGGCTGTAACCAATAATTATGTTTTGACGTTCAATGTCTTTTTATGCTCGTCACTTTTGTATTTAGGCTTGCAATCCGCGTTCGAAAGTGACCACCGCAGACCTATGCCAATCTTGCCGCCGGCGAACACGCCAAATTCATCATCTATAACTTGTTTTTTTCTATAGTAATCCTTGTGTGGAAGTATGTGAAAAGTTGCTTACTAACACTTATAGTATATCCAGTAGCCACGCATCGCATTAAATTGTTCTATTTTTATGTGTTTGTATGCGTTTCGTCGGTTTTTCTGAGAGCTATGCTGCGTCGCCTATCGAATTGCTGTATGCAGCTTTGGGAGACATCTCGCCAATCAAACCGGATGTACAACCACACGCCCCTGGAGCATGATGGCGGCGCCCTGTGCCGATAATAGCTACGTTTGAAAAAAATATTAAAAATATACCATGGCGCTGTACTTGTCAAATCATGGTGACATGTACTGTAAATGGTATGTTCTTATGTTTGGGCTGTGGTTGTTCAAGCACTTCATTTCCCCTTTAAGGCTGTGGTCGAGATCAGCGAACCGGACGTCCAAATAAACATGGGGACCAGCAGCCTTCGCACAGTGCTCGGCTGGCCGGATGGAGCCGCTGTGCTCGCCAGGGGGCGCCACGAGGCACCCCAAATAGTGCGCATTAGCCGCGTCAACGAGGTGCTTGTCTACTGCGACGCTGTAGACGGAAGCTATACAGCAACGGGCGCCCAGGCAAGCCGAGGCTACGTTCTCAGCAGCTTCTACCCAGACGTCCCCCCGGGCTACAAAATTAACTTCACCCCCCGTCACAGCGTGTTCCTCCCCTTGATCGCGCCCAGACTCCACCGCCTCAAAATATGGTTAACAGACCATGCCGGCCGGCCCATTAACTTGCGGGGTGAGCTCGTGACTGTGAGTCTGGAGCTCCGCGAGCTCAATTAAAGCGTGGGCCTTACTTTTTCATATCGATGTAATGCATCACATTTACAAAGTTCCGGTGGCCGGGTCTAGGCAGCCGCTTTGGAAGACATGGAACGGCGCCGGGTTCATGGACATCGTTCGCCGCGCGGCCCCCACGGTTGTATCTAAGCTTGTGCGCTTGGCCGTGGCTCCGCGGTCCCCGCAGCGCGAGCAGATTCACGACCGCGCAGCCCAGATGACGGGGAGATTCGCACCGCGTGGTGTTGTGACCAAGCAAGCACCCGCCATTTGCAATCTTATTCGCCAGAAGGTTGCCCAAATCGTCTCGCGTACCAACCCTAACACCGTTGTGTGGAGCGACGGCCTACGCCTTTCTCCATATTAAAGAAGCAACGGAGTGGGAGTATTATACTAGTGTCGTTGGTGGAACAACATGGCAACGTTCACAGACATACACGACCCAATCATAGAACCTCGAAGAATCACCCCTGCAGGATGCGAGCGTCGAGGGTATTGAGTGGTTTGAATACCAGCCCCAGGACCCTGATGCTCGGCAGAACGTTGAAATATATGTCAATAACGGTGACCAGTACACGCTCCCGTGCGAGGCCTACATCCAGGTCTGTGGCCGGCTCTTGAAAGCAGACAGCACCGCGTGCGCCCAGGACGATGCCGTTGCGCTCTTCAACAACGGGGTCATGGCGCTCTTCGAGAGCGCCCGGTACACCTTGAATGGACAAGAGGTCGAGGCGATCTACAACAACGTCGACATAGCGTCGACTATGCGCACTGCTGCGGCACCAATCTGCTCTGGAGCAAGGACAGCTCCTCAGCCGCTAATCTAAACCTGTACTCCGTCGATGCCAACGGCGCGGTCACGGGGGACAACTGTTCGCCGCTGCCGCAGATGGGTCGTTTGATGTGGTGATCCTCCTCAGCCACATCTTTGGTTTCTGCCGAGACGTTCGCAAGGTCCTGTACGGGGTTAAGTACGTTATCTACCTACAGCGCCGAGGCACCGACGATGAGGCTATCAACCGCGCCAACTGTGAAGATGCGGGGAAGGTCACACTAAACAAGCTGTCTTTGTGGATGCCCTCCGTGACACCGTCGCTGGAGTGGCGCGCTAAGCTGGAGGGTTGGATGTCCTCGCGAGGAGCCTTGACCGCCTACTACCAACAAACGCAGGTGGATCGGTTCGCTGATCAGCAAGCCAACGTCACAAACATCCGGTGGAAGCTAGCAATCAGGGGCGGGACCGAGCGGCCGCGGCACATATTCGTGGCCTTCCAGCTAGCTGACAAGCGGAACTTGCAGGAGGCGAACCCGATGGTCTTCGACCACCTCAACGTCGTGGATATCCACGCGCTCTTGAACAACGAGCGCTTCCCCCTCGGCGACCTTACCCTTGACTTTGCCCACAACCGCTTCAGCAGGGCTTACAAGATGCTGCTGGACTTTATGGGCCAAGACCAGGACGTGAACACGGGGCTCCAGATCACGCGTGCCGACTTCGGTACTATCTACCCCATCTTTCACTTCGACCTAGAAAAGAAGGCAGAGAAGCTGAAGGATAGCATCACCGACATCTACATTCAGGCCAAGCTGGGGGCCCCTGCCGCGGGGCCCTACAGGGCCTACGCCGTTGTGATGTCGGATCGGATCTTGAGCA
The DNA here is from genome assembly GCA_020002185.1 of Paraescarpia echinospica. Taxonomy (NCBI): domain Eukaryota; kingdom Metazoa; phylum Annelida; class Polychaeta; order Sabellida; family Siboglinidae; genus Paraescarpia; species Paraescarpia echinospica. Next base: position 16,680,604 of record CM034535.1, on the reverse strand, counting down.
TTCAGTCAGACGGCACCAAAATGAAAGCGTGCCGCTACTTCTCACAGCAACCCCCCAAATACAACATCTGGCGCGCAAGGGGGCAGAGGTTTCTCTCAGCAAGACACAAATCGAGGCCATGAAGAAGGACGGCGGGTTTATTCCTGCCCTGCTCGGAGCGCTCCGCATGGCGATGCCTTTCATAAGGCCAGCGTTGAGCACGCTTGCTACGGGCGCCCTCAGCGGTGCAGCCAGCTACGGCGCCACGAAGGCACTAAAGAAGGTCGCAGGGGATGGGCTACGCTTGGGACCTCCCCCGCGTAGTGGAGCGCTCGTGCGTGGTGGGGCGCCCCCGCAACCAAAACGACGCGCCGTTCAAAAAAAGAAAAGGAAGGGACTACTCCTAGGGCCCAACTCCCCGTTCAACGGCGACCCCATTCTCGGCACGCTCCTATAACACCGCTCACCAACCTCGACCTCGAGCTAGCCGCCGGCTCAACAGAGCTGGCAATTAAGCGCTGGCGGTCTTCATGTGCAACCAACTACACGCTTGTGGTGCATACAAACAAGAGCGCGCCGTCATTAACCTCGATGACTCCGAGGGCTCTGGTACCCACTGGGTGGCCTACGACGCGCGTCCCCAGCGCCTCTATTAGTTCTACTCCTACGGCCTCCCGCCGCCGGCTGAGCTAGTGTCCTACCTGCGCCGCACTCACCCCGGTGCCCCACTCGAGTACTCCACGTTCAAGATCCAGCGTGCGAGTGACCCTCCCATCTGCGGCCACCTCTGCCTCCAGGTTCTAAAAAAAGCTGTCGGACGGCGTGCCCTACGTACAGGTGTTGCTTGACCTGTACAGAGCCCCCTAGTTAGAGCGCCTCCCATTTTTGGTTATACCTAGCACAATGACGAACGTGTTCGGCGGATACGGTACTAATGGCCTCGACGCAGAGGGGGTAACAAAGCAACTAAAACACGTACACAACCTGCTGGCCACTAAGGTGACCCGGCCGGCCAACTGCTCACCAGGTAATCTAATAGCAGCGCGCAACACCCTAGGAGAGATTGTGGATGGCGGCATAGCAGCATCGGAGGTCGTGCGCGGCGTGGCGCCTTTGGGCGACCTCGAGCAGCGCAGCGATGCCTGGCCATCAAGATCGCAGACAGCACAAAGGTAGCTGTAACGCCGTACGGGCTCGCCGTTGGGCCTGGCGTGGCAGAGCAGGGAGCCGCCGCAGACGACACCCTACCAGTATGGCAGTTCGGGGTTCTTGAGCCCTCTGGCCTGATGGTGCGCGACCGCAGGATTTCGGGCCTTAATAGCCTTTCATCCCGCCAGGCCCAATTCAGTGAGACTGCGGTGGTTGGTAGTATAAGCCTTGCTGCGGGCCGAATAATGGGTCTAGTCAACCCGCCGGCCGCCCCAGACGAAGCTGTGAACCTTATAGCCCTCAACAATGCTGTTGACGAGCGACTGCCCCGGGACGGCTCGCAGCCTATGGCGGGGAATGTTGACCTGGGGAACGTGTACAGGGTTATAAATGCTGCAGACCCACGCCCAGGCAGCCCCGACGACGGCGCCACCCTACGCACGGTATAAGCCTACAACACCCAGCTCAGGACCGAAGTGCTGCTTACAGACGGGTCCAACGAAATGCGGGCCAATCTCCCGATAGAGGGGCGCCGAATCCTGGACCTGGGGAGACCCAGGCTGCCTGCTGACGGCTGCAATAAGCTGTACGTGGACGAAGTCGATCAGCGGATGCGACGTGAGCTAGACACCCTTCGAGTACTCACGGTCCCAGCAGTATTTAAACAAAGCGCCGGTGCCTTCGAGGTGCCACCAAACATCACTCATATACCCCTAAGCCCGCGGGAACCACTCAGCACCACCGTTACAGTCGGAACTGCTGATGGTGCTATTCAAATTACTGCTCCGGGTCTGTACCAGGTGGTGTTGTCAGGTATGTGTGTCAACTTGTTGGGACAGCAGGGCGTGTGTCCAGAGGGATGTGTTCGCCTCAGTCACGCGCTAGCAACGGTACCCACCCTGGGCTGGACGCCCATCGGTGGTGATCGCAACATCAGCTTCTCGCGAACCATGTTCTTTGATGTCAAGAGGAAGCAGCCCGCCACACTCGTTCTTGAGGCACACAAAAAACAATGGCACGCCCCAACTAAACGTGACCGTGTGGATGGTTATTAAACAAATAAACTAAAATGTATGTTTCTTATTATGGTGGTGCTCGAGCGCCGCATATAAGCACCTTCAGCGGAGTGGTGTTCCCTGGGATGTGGCTCGAACTAAAATCAAACTTTTTAAAACAATAGATACAATCGAGAGCGCTAACGTTCAAGAAGGGGTTGTGAGCATTTATTACGAAGGAGTGTACAACATCTGGCTCGTCGCCCAGTGGCAAGGTACGGTGGAGGGTGAGGGCCTGGAGCTGTATATCAACGACTCCTCCGTGGCACAAACAACAACCAGCCGGCTTATTACCAGCGAGCTTACAATCTACTTACTCCTCTACTCGCTGGTGCGTCTCAAATGTGTGGTGGCGCATATAGCCGCACTGCGTGTCTCTCTGCACCTCACACTAATTGAATAATTAGAGAAATGGGCGACTACTATATACAACGATGGGGACAACTGAGATACTACAAAACCTAAAGGTCCGCGCGGCGGGCGCGGAGGGCATTGCCTTCCAAGACGGCGCTCTCTGTCTAGGCAGTGGGACCACAAAAGAGCTCGCTCTCGAGCAAGGCGCGGCCGAGTGGCTCAAAATCAGCGCCGCCGGGGCCGTCTCGATGGCGGCCAAGCCAGACCAAGACGTTCACATCATGGCTGTCGGTACTGGTAAGGTGCGCATCGATGGCCTTGAACTTCCACCTCATGATGTGCTGCAGGACACCGAGTGGGTGCCCCACGACGGCTCTGCTGTCTCCGTTGCGATCACCGCGCCGGTAGAGGGCAGCCTACAGCTGTTTGCTGCGGGCTCTGGCCCTGGCACGGCTGCCAGCAACGCCTTTGCTGTCTTCATGGCAGCCAAAAAAGAAGGCGCCAACGGCGTAGTTAATAAGCTCGTCAGCGTGGCTGGAGCTGGCACCGAAGAGATTGTGCTGACCTGGACAAGTTCTGGCAGTCTGTCGCTCGCGTTCGGCCAGGACGTGAGCGCAGCATATCCAGGCAGCACAACCAGTGCAACAACCGTGGCGATCGTTGGCTGGTTTAATCCGCGTGAACCATAAGCCACGTCGGGTAAGCGCCTATGCATAAGTAATCATGTCAATTAAATAAAAGGCGCTCGTACATAGTGTACTATGGATGCGCACCTATACCCCACACTACCAACCGCTCCGGTCGCCGAGGCAAGCGCGCAGGCCCCGGCCGACCGTCACCGCCTGACCCAAATCAGACTGCTGTGCTACAAACTCGAGGAAGAACAAAATGCCCTTGCCAGCCTGTACAAGAAGTACAAACGCAGTATAAACGTAGTAGATGGCGTTCACACCGCTCTTGCTCTAGCGTGCCTTGGGCTGGGGGCCTCGGGCGTCGGCCTGCTAACAACTGTCATCGCAGCCCCCGTCGTTCTTGTACTCGAGGCGACCGCTCTGGGGTGCGGAATGGCGGGCGTCGCCACCAAACTCGCCTCACGCCGCCTTCTGACTAAGGCGCGCAAGCACGACCAGGTCCGTGTTGCTGCAGAAACCAAGCTCGACAGTATCAGTGGGCGCGTCTCAACCGCGCTACAGGACGGGCACGTCTCCGACGAGCAGTTCCGCAGCATTATTGCCGAAGTGGAAAGCTATCGCAGGCTAAAAGACAAGATCCGCGCCGGTTCGCGGGCTGCGCTCGCCACTCTGAACGCACAGAGACAGAGAAGGCGCTGATCGAACGAGGCCGTCAAGAGGCCCGCGCCTCCTTCCGCGCCAAGGCCCAAAAAATGCTTCAATAAAAAAGGGTACATCGTGTCACGCTGAGTACGTTCTGTCACGTTAGTTTGAGCGGGACAGCACAGAGCATAATTGACGTAGACAGGCCGCAGCGAAGAGTGGCCCAGCCTCTAATAGGTATCTGGAACTAGGAGAGCGCGGGCTGGCGAGGGTGGTGGGCCGTCCCTGGGGCTCTTTTTATGGGTACATCCAACGGGAGAACAGGCGCTGCCTTCCGACGTAGACAATTTTTTGTCTACGCGAACACCTTCCGACGTAGAAATTTTTTTGTCTACGCGAACGGGGGATAGAAAACTACTCTGTTCACATACCCTGCTGCTCCCGTTGATTGCGTACACACGGAAAGACCCACATGTGAGAGCTGGCATAAGAGGCAGTATAGCCTAAAGTAGAAGCCAGACGAGGACATGTAAGAATAGATACAGGATAGCTCTATATACTCTGGCCAGGCAAACAAGTTCTCCTCGAGTCAATTCAGACTGATTCCTCGACTCAGGGAACTACCATCCTTGATCATGACATAACATGAAACACATAAGAGGCCTTAATAATAATAATGGTTTATTACAGAAACTATGATACATTACATTCGTTTCGATTACATACACAGGTTGTCATAGTTTCTATAATGAGTGTATAAAACCACTAGTGGTTGATTAGCCTTCACAATACATTTGTAATACATATGTAAATTTCATGGTGCAAGATAACAGTTTGTGTAATTGAAGAAATTAGAAAATAGGAACATAATCACAGCAGTACTATTTTCATAAATACTTCATTTAAAATTGCAACAAGGAATGCTATTTATATAAGTCACTGATAATATTTACTAACATAAATTTCTTGAGTTGACGTTTAAACGTTACAAATATATAATTACAATCCACTGTTGTTGCCCTATAGTTCCACAATGTCACACTTCGATATCTAATGGTTTTATATAATACACTAGTTTTCGAAATCGGCATATGCAGTAACTCGTCATAGCGTGTCCTATGTTTGTGGAGTTCGTTATTTTTAATGAACATCCTTGTCATAACCGACGGAAACATATTCTTTAAAATGTTATACAGCACAACTGTGTATGCGTAGATTTTTCTTATTGGTAAAATGGACAGCTTTTTCAATTTGAATAGAGAACTAAAATGTGTATTATATGCTCCTCCCCACATTTATATACAATAAGTTAGATATGGATATAAATAATGTATAGTATAATGTGACAAGGGATGATCTACTCAGGGTATTTCTAGCTTGACTTATAATTCCAACATCTTCGGCTAATTTAGATTTCATGTACTGTATATGAAAAGACCAGGACAAATTAGCATCGATTAAAATTCTAAGAATGTTGTGTTTTCTACTTGGGTAATTTGTAGTGCATCAATAAAGATGGCGATTGGATTGGAGACTTTTTTATTTACTGACTTGAATACAATAAAATGTGTTTTATTTAAAGATAGTTTATTACTCTTTAACCAAATAACTATTTTTTGACAGTTCTCGATTGATGACAGTTACTAGCTCACTAAGATTGTTACCATTGGCAGAAACATTTGTATCATCTGCAAATATAATAGGAAAAAGGATATCTGATACGTTAACAATGTCGTTAATATAGATAAAGAATAACAGTGGCCCCATTATTTGTCGCTGTGGGACACCACAGCATATAGAGTGAATGTTCAATTTTATTCCGTCAAATAAAACATACTGCTATTAGATAAATAACTGTCAATCCAGGTAAGTGCTCTTCATCCAATATTATAATGTTCTAGTTTATTAAGTAATATTTCATGATCAACTGTATCGAAAGCTTTACTGAAGTCAAGAAAAACTCTTAGTACGTTGTCACCATTATTTATATATGTGGAAATTTTATCTGCTAGTTGCACAAGAGCCATGTTTGCAGAATGCTTCTTCCTAAACCCAAACTAATCATATAAGATGTTATGTTTGTTTATGAACGATGTTAATATGTTGTATATTAATGTTTCTATAACTTTAGAAAAAACTAGCAAAATCGATATTGGATGGTAATTAATTATTGAAGTAATCGGCAATTACTTTTTATCAGTTGAACAATTGTTACCGACGTAGAAGACAGGAATATGATCTCATATATCTGTATATAGCATGCCAGAACAGTTCTCTGTGCTATTAATAGTTAGGTTATTGGTAAAAATATTGTCAATAAATGTAGCAGAAGTAGCAGTTACTCTAGTTGGTTTGCCAATGACAGGACTATATGACATGATATACGTACATTCAAGAAATTTGGAGCCAGGTACATGTTTATCCACATTTAGCTGACTGATATTGAAATCATCCAAGAGATAACATAGGCAATTCTCTTTATGGATAATTTTTAAGATCGCATGCAATATTGGCGTAAATATGTTTATGTCTTAGTCTGGTGGCCTGTACACGACTCCTATAATAACGTTTCTTTTATATGTAAGTATACCTTTGTCCAACTCAATAAACACACACTCTGTATCATCATTACTTTTGTCTAAATCGTCTCTTCGTTTGTAAAGAAACGAATATTTTATGCAGACCGCCACGCCACCGCCACCGCCACGTCTAAAACACTAGTTTGTTTGCCCCTCCCAGAATAACGCACTTACCAGTACACGGTATGTCAGTTGTTTGTCTAACCGTTCTGTTAATAATTGAGCTGATGATGTTTCAGTGTTGTGTGTGTGGCCGTTATACACCCTGCCTGGTGCTTCAGACATGTCAGTTTGTGCTGTGTTTAACTGTGGGATTGGAGAGTACAAGCTGTCCCGGTTGGAGTGTTATGCCATCCTCTCAGGAGTTACGAAAAGCGTTGTCCTTCCTCTTTCGCAGTACCCATTTCCCACACAACAAGATCTTGTACATCACAGCGCTGGTTGTGAACTGCTAATAGCCAAGACGCATATATGTTTTTTTTAAATATATTCACACTGCTAGCACTCACACAATCAGCATATAATATGTTCCATTCAATCACAGTCCTCTGTGAGAATGAATATTTTCTGATATATAATCTATAATGTTCCTTCGTTCCGTCATTACTGTCAGCCACGCAAGAACACAGTGAAAGATAATGTTTAAAGGGTAGACACTGAGGCCATGGTGAGCTAGTGGATCAAGGACCTACGAAGTAAAGCCAAATTGTGTGAATTTGGTGATCAAGAAGACTTGATGATCAGGGACAAAATTGTGTTCAGTGTAAATGACGAACGTGTAAAAAAAGTCTGAGAGAGTCGTAGCTTACGCTGAGTAAGGCAATAGACGTTCGACGAGCAGCCGAAACAACAAAGGTGCAATTAAAGGTCATGACAGCTGAAGGAAAGTTAGATGCCAGAGTGAATATTGTCAGACAGGACAAGCCAAAATGGAAGACAAAAAGCAAGGGCTTCCGATCGCAGGGCAAGGGTTCATGGGTAGCTAGTAAAGGTGCTACAAGTAGCCATGGAGCTCCATCTAAACAAGGTCGTACGAAGGAATCATTGACTGTAGGTCATGTGGTAGACGACACCCTCCAAGGTCATATCCTGCACATGGTAAGCAATGTAACCGATGCAGCGGATGGAATCACTTTGATGTGATGTATGGCAAGCGTACAGCTACAGGAGATAAGCGTGTACAGGTGGTCTATGAAGTAGACGAGGACGATGGAAGTATGTTTCTTGGAGCTCTATTTCTAGATGTTTATGCACACAATCGGTTTGATGAAGACTGGACAACAGAAATGATGGTAGGCAACCAAAGAGTAAGCTTCAAGCTGGACAATTGTGCTCAAAGAAACGTGCTTCCCCTGCTTCCCCTGTCAACGTATGACAAGCCAATGCCAATAATACTGTTGCAGCCCACGCAGACGGTATTGTCAGCATTCGTTAGCAGTGTCAAAGTTAGGCCAGCGGGCAGTGTGACATTACAGTGCATTCCAGATAATTCAGAGAAACCAACGTTCGTTGAATTCTATGTGACAAACCGCACCAAGACACCACTACTTGGTTGTGAAACATGTGAGAAGTCAGGACTTGTGAAACGCACGAATGACGTATCAGGTGAGAAACAAAGACCTGTTGACATCAGAGTACAAGGAAGTGTTCACAGAGATTGGTGAACTTGAACAGCCATATCACGTTGGGCTGCGTGACGATGTAGAGCCAGTGATCCAAGCAACAAGGAAGATTCCATATGCACGAGTGGAGACTTTGAAAACGGCTCTAAACAAATTGGAAAAAGATGGAGTTACCTTGGGTGAACAATCTGGTGATAACTGAGACGAGAAATGGTTCTCTGACAATATGTCTTGACCCGAAGCCTCTCAACAGAGCAATCAAACGTGAACATTTTAAAACTCCGACACCAGAGAGTGTCCAGGCACATTTGGCAGGCAAGAAAGTGTTGTCAGTGATCAGCATGTCGATGGCATACTGGCACGTGAAACTGACTGAGGAGTTCAGTTATCTGTGCACGTTTCACACACCATGGAGGCGAAAGTGCTTCCTGCGCATGCCATTCGGCATCAGTTCAGCAAGCGACGTCCCACAGAAGCGTATGCAATACACTTTCAGGGACATCGACGGGGCCTATATCATCGCAGATGACATCATCATCGCTGGTGATGATGAACGAGATTATGATGCTATCACGTACAGGTTAAAAAAAGGACCAGAGTGAGAGAGAGATAGGGAGAGAGAGGGGGGGGGGGAGAGAGAGAGGATTTGAAAAGTTCAACGCCTCCAACCAGAGCCACTGCAGTCAGATGCTTCACAGAGTGGCCTGGGAGCATGTCTGCCGCAGGAAGGGCATGTAATTGCTTATGCGTCACGAGCATTCGTGGGCCCAGAGCTACATTATTATCGAGTGCAAAGAATGATGCTAAATTGATGCAGCGATATACACTACATGTGGTGTATGTGCCTGGGAAACATCTACATGTTGCTGATGCTCTCTCACGAGCATACATAGAGGGTGAGCCAGACAAGGAGCTGATCGACGACGTGGAAGTCATTGTCCACAGTTTGACACGATACTTTTTGGCAAGACCAGTGAGACAGGAACAAATTGGAAGAGCACTAGCTGTTGATCCAACGCTCCAACGGCTACAACGAGTCGTGATGGATGGTTGGCCTGATTTACGGAAATCAGTACCAGCGGACTTGAAAGGATACTGGAATATGAGAGACCAGTTGAGTGCAAATGAAGGCTTACTGTTTGCAGGTGACATGGTCATCATACCCGAGGCAATGATGTACAAAATGTTGCAAGTTCTTCACGAGCCACACATGGGCTTGTAGAAGACAAAATCAAGAGCCAGGACAGCGATATTCTGGCCAGGTATGTCACACATGTCTACATTTCCAGAGAAGACATGAGAAGGAGCCCATGACTGCACACGTGATACCGGATGGACAATTCCAGAAAGTCGCAATGGATATCATGACATTCAAGGATCACGATTATCTGGTAGTTGAGGACTAATACTCGAAATATCCTGAGATTGCCAGGCTGGAGAATAAGACGACTGGATCAGTGATATCTCATGTCAAAAGTATCAGCGCACGACACGGCATACCAGACTAGATAGTCGCAGACAATCAACCATTCGGCAGTTACGTTTATCGCAAATTTGCACAACGTTGGAGCATCAAAGTGTCCACGTCCCGTCCAACTTATCCTCAGTCAAATGGACAAGCCGAACGAGTAGTCCTGACACTTAAGTTGCTGAAGAAAGCCTATGAAGAAGGCCGGGACCCCTATATTGCTTTAGTACAGGAACAACCCGATCAGTGGACTGAAATATGCACCAGCACAACTGGCGATGTGTAGGATGCTGTGGTCGAAACTGCCCGCAACCAAATCTGCACTCAAGCAAATGCCCAAACTGATCTGCATACCAGGCAGGCACGGTTCAAAAGGGACTACGATCGTTGTGTCCAACCGTTGAAACCGCTCAGGCCAGGTCATGTCGTCCGTGTCCATAGCAAATGGGGCTGGGATCCCTCTGTCGTTACGTGTGCTCACGAGAATCCTCGGTCCGATGTGATTGATCAAGAGGGAAGTGAGCTCCATCGCAATTGCCGTCATCTACTGAAGACACGGGGGCAATCACCATTGCTACTGCCTCAGTTGGAGGAGACTAACACTCCTGACGCACGCAAGCCAGTAGACCCAGCACCACAGTTACCGATGCAACAGGACGACCGACCAATCATGCCACCGTCACCAACTACATCGATACAGCCGGCAGCCCAACCAACCCTAGCCGAGCTGCCACCCACGATGGAAGAGTTCCCACCAGCTGAACGCCGTTCCAGATACGGTCGTGTGTTCAGGACACCTAAGCGATATAAGAATGTTACATATGATGTAACAGGCCAAATTTGCAACAGTGCAATTGACATTACGATGCTTCGCTGTGGAATAAGAGTTTGCAACAACCATTACTTTTGTATTTTGTTTAAGAATGAACTGATATTGAACTCTAAAAGAAGAGTATGTGTAAACATTTTGTTTATTACACTATTGTGAGTTATACATGTGTACGTTGATGTTTTGTTCATTATACAATTGTGAACTATAAGGGTATGCGTTTGTTATCTTAAAAAGGGGGATGTCATATAGCTGGAGACCACAATAATGGACGGGTTGGTTATACCATGCCATGCTATTTAACCATTTATGAATAAAGGAGTCATCACTTCCTGCTGAACACGAACACAATAGTAACTATAACAACATAAGTTATATATAATTGCCAACTGAACTGGTTTGTCGATAGGTTGATTATCATAGCAGATTGTTGACAGTGGAATACCAGTATTGAGTAGACCAGTTATGATGGGGTGGAAAGCATGCAAAAAACAAAATGTAGGATTCAAGATAGGATTATAGGTGGTTGGCTTCTTTGTTCCCATTAAAATTGGGAACTAATCCTGCATTAAAGCTGGGCAGATTATAAACATAAAATAAATATCTTTTAGTAATTGTACACTTAGAGAAATAAGGTTTGACAGTTTTATTTAATGTCATCAGGTCACATTTTTATACAATGCGTGTATATCAATAATTCACATAAATGACTGTACCTGTATTTCATATATGTTGCAAAGCAGAAATAAAATCCTAGGTTATTAATTTGTCACAATTCCAGTGTTCCACGAATAAGTTGTGTCATTTAAAATCCTTTTCTACATGTTTCATATATTTTTGTTACTTTGCAACATCTGTCTTGGCTGCTTTCATTGATCTAGCCATTTCCCTGGTTCAATCCGTCGTCATGACTAGGTCTGTAGCCATTTCCCTGGCTTCATTCAGTCGTCATGACGATGTCTATTCTTCCTCTTCTCAGCCTGTCCCATGACGCGGTATATTTGTTTCTTGATCTCTTTATGCTTGGCGTCCCTCTTTGCCTCCACCTTCTCGTTCTGTTTCTTGTGTAGCGCGACTCTCTGTCTCATCGCTTGATGGCGTTCCTGCATCTTCTGCTGGTGCAGTGTCTTCATCATCTTCAACAGCGCTGCCACCTGGCGGACAATGTCTCAATTAACGAACAGCACAACTAACAAAATGTCAGGTATGGTGCTAACACATTTATTCATGAAGTCCACACGGCAGTCACATTTTAAGACCAAAGTATTTTACGCTAGCATACCTGTACATCCTAAAACCAACTCGACTTTTCTAGGAAGTATTCAATCAAGGTAAAAATCACTGCCTTTGCATCCACCATTCACCAGGCATTCATTCCACCGTTGTTGGAACCAGTGGGAATGGGGGTTGAATCTTAGCTAAGAGGAAAGCCTTGAAACTGAATTTTACTTCAATATTATAGGTATTTATTTTCTGTGAACTAAACAAAAAGGTAGATTGTACATAATTACAGAGGCTATGATGTAAAAGTTATTCTTGGCCAACAATCTCACTAACAAACCTTGTCCAACTAACTATTCTACATATGTATATTAATTGACTTCGAGACGTTTGTGAAACAAATGATAACAATCTGTTACTTACCAATTACATGTCACATAATATATAAAATGAAGCATTAAAGTTGTGCAATATCTGACTGAATACTTTATTTTCAGCAAAAGCTATGGATGTGGCACTCCAAACACTTAACAAGACATCATCCTGGTGCATTCAAATTCTCCTCACCTTCCTCTCATGTGGCTCCCTCACCACAGCGACCCTCTTGCTCTGCAGGGGGTCCTTCACTTTCCTCATCACCTTGGGTTTGTCCTTGAACGGTAGTGCCCTCTGTAGTTCCTTGGGAATAATCAGAGGCGCTGGAGCCTTCGGTTGCCGTTCGACAGGCTGAAACAGAACACAATCACACATGATACAATGTCCAGATTTAAAAAACTAATTATTTTCTTAGTTTTACAGTGACATGCAGACCAGAGGCCTGTTTCATTAACATTCTTATATGGTCTGATGCACAATTTTGCTCCTTAAAAGTGTATACTGAAAAAGTCAACACGAGAATGCGCCACTTGGACACTTTTGTTGGTGTATCACCAAAATAGTGTCCTCCCCTGTGATATGGCGGTAGCTTTTGTCATGGAAATAGTGTCTTCTGTGATATGGCAGCAGCTTTTTGTATTTTGACAACGTATTATATTTAGTGATGGAATTTCCTGGTGAACATACTGAAACATATCCAATCGGACATTTTAAAAAGAAGACAACTACGTAAGTAATGAGATTTGAATGGTGGGATAAAAACATTGCTGTCTTCAGTAAGTATTCCTAACATTTTAATTTAGTACGATGTCGATCAATTTATTTAAACCACCAAAACAGCTAAATATGTGGTTAAATAAGTAAATAAGAATGCTATTTTGCAACAGCTTTCCTAACATTTTTAACATATTTACTTTTCTTAAACATGTGTTGATCAACGACTGGCTCATGTTATTGGAGCAAACTTATTATAGATGAGAGAACAAATCCAGAATAATTTCTTCACATTTCAGGACTTACTTACCTTGTACAGATAGTCACTCCCAGTGTCCAGAGTCCACACCTACATTGTACAGGTGGTCATTCCCATTGTCCAAGGTCCCCATTTACCTTGTACAGATAGTCACTCCCAGTGTCCAGGGTCCCCACTTACCTTGTACATATAGTCACTCCCGGTGTCCAGGGTCCCCACTTACCTTGTACAGGTAGTCACTCCCGATGTCCAGGGTCCCCACTTACCTTGTACAGGTAGTCACTCCCGATGTCCAGGGTCCCCACTTACCTTATACAGGTGGTCACTCCCAGTGTCCAAGGCCCCCACTTACCTTGTACATATGGTCACTCTCGGTGTCCAGGGTCCCCACTTACCTTGTACAGATGGTCACGCCCGGTGTCTAAGGCCCCAACTTATCTTGTACATATGGTCACTCTCAGTGTCCAGGGTCCCCACTTACCTTGTACAGATGGTCACTCCTGGTGTCCAGGTCCCCACTTACCTTGTACAGGTGGTCACTCCCGGTGTCCAGGGTCCCCACTTACCTTGTACAGGTGGTCCCTCCTGGTGCCCAGGGCCCCTACTTACCTTGTACAGGTGGTCGGGGTTGATTTCTCTCTTCACCCCTTTCTCACGCCGCAACTGCCCCACTGTCTTCATGCCCTGCCACTGGTTCTTCTCAGCAGTTGGCAGCAGCAAACTGGTGACAGGGTTGTAGAACATTGGCACCTGGACGGGGTACCAGGTACGCACAAACACAATATCTGCAACAATAGAGGAGGGTATTGAAATAGACCTTCCTGGAGACAGGTTTGTAAAAGGAGTATACGCTTAAAAGGATCTTTCACGAAAAGGATATAGCTACTAAGTATTATGTTTCAGATGCGTGTGCGTGTGAGTGTGCGTGTTGTGTATGTTTCTGTGTATATGTGGTGAGTGGGTTTCTGTGTGTGTGAGTGTGTGACTTATCACTTTGTTTACTGCAGCATCCTACCATAATTTAAACATCAAGTAATTATATAGTGAAAATAATAAACCTTCTACACCACCCAAACACTGAGGAACCCGAGCTGAGAGACGCAACACCCCAGAACCATTCAGCATGACATCGTGAACAAAAAATTTCAAAAGTCATCACCAAAGGAATAACACATGTTATCTAAAATCACTGAATTTGACGTAAATCATAATTAAGTATTTTGACACAAATCACTGATTGACTTCAACACGTGATCAATTCACATTTGTGAATGTGTACAGATCATCTGAGACGAGGATATGAGTGTATCTCCCTCCCCCCATTAGCACAGTCAGACACTTACCACTGAGAAGAATCTTGTCTTCAAATGTCGCTCTGAAGGCGCCCGCTGGTCCGTCCTTCACGCCCTTCTTGATTTGACCTCTCACCCCGCTCACTGTCCGAATGTTGGTGCCCTCAAACTTGGCCACTTCCAGAGGTGAGTTAAACATGCCCTGCAACGAGTGTTCAGTGTCAACCAACAGCTGGTAAAATTACAAATTATAACATTCTCTTTACACCACTGTTGACTAGTAGAATGTATCATTTGTAAAAGAATATGACTGCCACATGTTAAAGGTGAACAGGTAACTCATACTACTTGAATAGACAATATATTTGTCTTGGTGCAGTCTTTTATCCGCATTTCTCACAAACAAGGCTGCCACTTTCCCATGACATTTGTTTGTCCTTTATAAAGCACCAGTGTTGATTGCATAAGCAAAACAAGAGAACACAAACCTCATTGTCAATCATGTGTATGCAGTAATGTTCTCACCTGTAAAAATGCTGTCTTCTTGTAGATCTTGTAGGGCGTTCCTGTCAGCTTGAGTTTCTTCACAATGGTCATTGCTTTGTCCAGTTCCAGGACCAAGCCTGTGGCCGTGACTCGGAACTCAGGCTGAGAACAAACATGACATCTCATCAACCATGTCACAGTAAACGTCCGAGTCAATACGTCATGTATAACAGTGCATGAAGCAAAAAAGACTTGTTCCTACTTCCTAGATACATCGTGATAATCAAGCCTTCTCGGTTGCGTCACCAACTCTGGAATTTCCTCCCTGTTACCACTAATCAGCAATTGAGAAAGCATACTGTATAGAACGTAATTTTCATTTACAGTAATAAATAAATCTGTATGTGTGTGCTTGTAGGAGTATGTAAATTTAACTTGCTGGATATATTCACATTAGCATTTTTGGTAATCAGTCAATGGCATTTTTTGCAATCAATGGCATTTATTGGAGTGTCTAATTTTATTTCTCAGCATAAATTTGCTGGGCGGGGTGCATCCAGTGTGTTCAAAACAAATGACACAGGGCAAGCAAACGGGTTAATTTTTAAAGCAAGGATGATAACAACTTACTGTAGAGCCTGCGACCGTCTGTACAGCCAACATACCAGTACCCTGTGGAGTGATCGGACCTGTCAACAACGACCAGTGTCTATACATAACAACCAATGTCTTGGTATACAAACATTATACCTGCCAACTCTCCCGTGAAATCCGGGAGTTATTTTCAACACTGACATTACAATTATGAATAATACTGTATATTTTACAACCACAAAAATTTGATATTTGGCATTATGTGAAAAGTTTACATCATGTCTCAATTGTTATTTGACAGTTTCTGAATGTTGGTAAACAGTACAATTTGTGTAATCATGTATTGACTTTGTATTGAGAATACTGGTCTTACATTAATGCAGTGACAACAACTTGTTAGTACACGACAACACAAATAGCAAATACGACAAGAGCCAAATAACAAACAAAAACGTCAATAAAACTATTGTCGGAGATTTCTACTTTGTTTTCTTGCTTCAACCAGAAACAAACAAACAAACGTTGTTATTTACCCCAGAAGGTGGCGTGACAGTGCAGGTGTTCTGGTGTGTACTTGAGCAGTCGATTGCGTCCGTTGTGATCCTGCATGGAGAAGAGAGCAATGCTCTGGAAGCGGCGCCAGCCGAGGGAGATGATCATCGGATCTCGGGTCTTCAGAATCCTCTTATGCCAGCGGTGCTTCTTGAGTCGCACCTACAACACAGAGCACAGGCCACTATTTTATGTTTGTGCGTCTTGAATCGCACCTACAACACAGGGCACAGGCCACTATTTTATGTTTGTGCTTCTTGAATCGCACCTACAACACAGGGCACAGGCCACTATTTTATGTTTGTGCTTCTTGAATCGCACCTTACAATACAGGGGACAGACCGCTATTTTATGTTTGTGCTTCTTGAATCGCACCTTACAACACAGGGCACAGGCCACTATTTTATGTTTGTGCTTCTTGAATTGCACCTTACAACACAGGGCACAGGCCACTATTTTATATTTGTGCTTCTTGAATCGCACCTTACAACACAGGGCACAGGCCACTATTTTATGTTTGTGCTTCTTGAATCGCACCTTACAACACAGGGCACAGGCCACTATTTTATGTTTGTGCTTCTTGAATCGCACCTTACAACACAGGGCACAGGCCACTATTTTATGTTTGTGCTTCTTGAATCGCACCTTACAACACACGGCACAGGCCACTATTTTATGTATGTGCTTCTTGAGTCGCACTTTACAACACGGGGACAGACCACTATTTTATGTCTGCTTCTTGAGTCACACCTTATAACACAGGGGACAGGCCACTATTTTATATCAGGGTTGGCACATTTCCGGGAAAAACCGGTTTTAGACAGGCCAATGGGAAAATCCGGTATTTACCGGTAAATGTGGTATTTACCGGTATTATCCGGGAATAAGTCCATAACTGAGATTACCATTGTCTAGTTCCTGTAATTAAACCAAACAACCTAGTTACTAGTTCAGGTGTGTCCTTGTATTTGTTTAAAGCATGAAGTCAATGAGATGAAAGAGTTATTCATCAGTTAGCAAATAAATATCCTTGTCACTTTCACAACAGACAGTGCCAAGTACTGCTAAAGAAGTATGGCGACTGAAGTCAGACAGCCTGACCAGCATTGTGACTATTGTCAGGTGCCAATTTGCAATCTGTTTAAGGAACAAATGAAATGTTGAGCTCTGGACAGGTTCTACTACACCCTCTCAGCAAACATTAGTTGTAACATTGCCAGCCACACCATGCTAACTGGCTAAGGCCCTACAAACAGTTGTAGCCATTGTCTCTATCAGCCCAAAATCAGCTGCAACTTAATGTTGTAGTCTGCAGGAATCCTCTACTGGGAAGCCATGTACCCCAGCATCAGTAGACCAGACTAGATGTACACATTCTGTCAGGCATTTTGTTCTTGAAGCACTGGTCAGTTAGCATTATGTGTGACGTCCATGTCTGGGGCTGTTTGGTGGAATATATATATATATACACACACATGTATATATACAATATATATTAATTCATTCTGGTGATGGTAGAGTAGCTTTTATTGCAATGGAGCTTCAAATATAATCCTTTTAAGAGTTTTCCCAGTTATCCCGGTTTTTACCAATATTTGTGGTTTTTCCTAGAGCGGGTTTTACCGGTATTTACCGCCCGGTATTTACCAGGGTGGGAAAAACGTGCCAACCCTGTTTTATATCTGTGCTAATCGAGTCTCACCTTCACCACACAGGAGACAGACCACTATTTTATGTTTGTGCTTCTTGAGTTGCACCTTACAACACACGAGGACAGACCACTATTTTATGTCTGTGCTTCTTGAGTCATACCTTAAAACACAGAGGACAGACCACTATTTTACGTCTGTTTCTTGAATGGCACCTTACAACACAGGGGACAGGCCACTATTTTATGTCTGTGCTTCTTGAGTCACACCTTATAACACAGGGGACAGGCCACTATTTTATATCTGTGCTAATTGAGTCTCATCTTCACCACACAGGGGACAGACCACTATGTTATGTTTGTGCTTCTTGAGTCTCATCTTCACCACACAGGGGACAGACCACTATGTTATGTCTGTGCTTCGTGTCATACCTTACAATACAGGGGACAGACCACTATGTTATGTCTGTGCGTCTTGAGTCTCATCTTCACAACACTGGGGACAGACCGCTACTTTGTTTGTGCTTCTTGAGTATCACATTTGCAACAATGCTGGGACAGACCACCATTTTATGTGTGCTTCTTGAGTCACATGATTTTTTAAAGATACATGTTCTTTCCATGGAAAATTACTGTTTACCTGGCACTAGATATAATAAAAACCATAGTTCCCTACTTGATGCTTCTGGACATTCACAACAACCATAACCAACCTGTACGTAGCCGACGTTTTGCTCGGCACTGAGTAGACCACCGAGGATGATGGGATACATGGCATCGAAATTGTCAATAAACTCGCACGGCATGTTATCAACTTGCAGTCGCACGTAGACGCCGGGTCGATATCCCTCATACAGCGCTCTCGTTTCTTCATCCATCTTGTCAAACTCCTCACGATTCAACTGTGGCACAAAGTAAACATAATCATGTGCATTTTGTCGGCACCACCTTCGCTGTTACCGATTTTCTCATTGCATCGACCCCTTTGTAGAATTTGTTTAGAATTGAACAAATGAACAGTGCACTACCTGAAACTGTGTAATGTGCTTTATAGACTGATTGGACTTCACCCACTGTAAGGCGTGTTTAGTCAAATAATAAGCCAGTTTGTCTATTGAAACCACAAGAAGATATCAGAGGCAACATCATGAAAGATGTCATGATGTAAGGATTAGGTACAGCTGGGAAAAAAATGCAAAAGATAAAGAATTTGACAATCTAACCAGTAAAAGGTCTATACTAAATTTGTACCAATCAAATAATTATGTGAGACTGCTTTAATTATCGAATATAGACAATGCCCCAAAATATAAAAAGATCATTAAGTTTTGTAGGTAGATTTTCTTATATGTTTGCATTGTCTATATTCGATAATTAAAGCAGTCTCACATGGTTATTTGATTGGTACAAATTTAGTATAGACCTTGTCACGAGTGCAGATCACTATTAGCTCTGTTCCCGTGTCGGAGAGTACAGACCACTATTCCCTCTATATTCCCATGTCAGAGAGTACAGACCACTATTGCCTCTATATTCCTATGTTAGAGGGTTCAGATCGCTATTCCCTCTATATTCCCATGTCAGAGGGTACAGACCACTATTCCTTCTACATTCCCATGTCAGAGGGTACAGACCATTATTCCTTCTATATTAATTCCCATGTCAGAGGGTACAGACCACTATTCCTTCTACATTCCCATGTCAGAGGGTACAGACCACTATTCCTTCTACATTCCCATGTCAGAGGGTACAGACCATTATTCCTTCTATATTAATTCAGAGGGTACAGACCACTATTCCCTCTATATTCCCATGTCAGAGGGTACAGACCACTATTCCTTCTATATTCCCATGTCAGAGGGTACAAACCACTATTCCTTCTACATTCCCATCTATTCCTTCTACATTCCCATATCAGAGGGTACAGACCACTATTCTCCCTCTGTCAGCCACTCACAGTTGCCTGCTGCTCCATCTCAGACTTGAGTTCGTCGAAGTACGTCCCTCCTCCCTCCTTGTCGTCATACATGCTGTCAAACATGGCCTTCATCCGCTTCTTCTTCTCTGCCCTCTTCTCGAGGGCCTTTCTCTTGCGACACTCGTCCCGGTCCTCCACAATGTAGTCGTCACCTGTTGTATCACATAAACGTGTCAATAGTCTGACTTGAATCAAGCTAGCATGTGGACGTATTCTTCATGTTTGTTACACTACTCCTAGATGCTTTGCAGCGCTAAACTTTCATGGGTTCATCTACAACCTCCTGACTGATCCTAAGTCAGTTTATTTGGGAAGCTTTCAGCCACATTGAAAATATCAGACACAAGCAATGTATAAATATAAAATTCCACTACACTAGTACTATTTTTTAAAGGTGAAAAACCAATAAATTAAAATGTAAAACTGTACAATGGCTATACAACTGAAGCATGTGAAGAACATATTCCAAGCACCTGATTACGCCAGCGGGAAAATATGAAACAGATGACTGCAACATGTGAAAAATGTAAGTTGTGGCCGTATAATTGAAACATGGACATGTAATTTGGAATGTGTAAAACTGAGAACTGAAGTGTGAAACATTCAAGTAAGACATTAAAAAGGAAATATGAACTTGTTGCTCACCCTCTGCCTTCTTGTCCTCCCCCTCCTCACCCTCGTCACCCTCGCTGTCCTCACTCCCCTCACCCTTGTGAACCTCTCCTGTCTCCAGGTCCTCAAAGTCACCGTACAGTTTGTCTACAGCAAACACTCTAGTTATTAGCACAACATTCACAATTTAAGGTTCTTATATAGAGCAGTATCCTGTCCTTTGGATTGCTCAAAGAGCTTTACATTTTAGTCCCTGGCAGATCTGTTCAATCGAACACTATCTCGACTTCTCTGGCAAGCATTCAGCCAAGCTGCAGTTAATGCGCAAAGACACAAATATCCACCACTCTCTATAAGCAGGTATTCATTCATACAGCTGAGTGAATTGGAGTAACATAGAGTGAACGAAGTTGTCCAAGTTTCGACACAGCAGCACAGAATTTGAACCTGGGTTCTCTCAGTTGAGAGTCCCACGTATTAGCCATCGTGCTCAACATAAATACTAGTACATAGAGAATCTTATGTCGGAGTTCAGACATTTCAAGGTCACACACATTTACATTAATTACCAATAAACATTTGTGATTTTGTTTAGAACTGTAGCTAAATTATTGTTTTGTAGTTTTCATTCAACTGCCCTATTTTTACTAAAAACAACATCAAATACCTTTTAGTTATCAACTGGTAATAAATGAAGTATACTAATAATATAATAATAATATAATGATAATATAATAATAATAATATAATAATAATATAATAATACAGAATGGAGCCGAATACCAAATAGGCGTAACATTATGTATTTATTACTCATTTGTTTACTGTCTGTTTTCAAAGAGTTTGATTAGCGTTTAGTTACACTGACTAACAAATTATGACTCCAGCAGTGTCTGTGCGAGGAGCGTCACACTCCAAATAATATCCACCTAAAATGTTGTTCTACTAACACTAGTAATTAGTTCCCTGGTGATCACTGACAATAATTTCTTAGAGCCAATTCAGCAATACTACACAGTAAATGCACAGTTCAAAGGACAACACATTCAGAATTTATTACACTTACGCAATGTCAAATAGGTGTTTGATTATAATGACCATATTTCTCCCAGAAAGGGCAAGCAGAGAGCAGTAACAGCAGTGACCTACCGTCTTCCCCCAACAGTGCCTCCGCATCTTCACATGCTTGCCACTTGCCAGTCACGAAGCAATCTTTTACACTTTCCATCAACTGAAAAAACATTTTCACTGCCACAATAATTAACCGTGTTTTCATCAGACATTTAAAACAACTCGCCAAATATTCCATTTTATATGTTAAACTTGGAGATTAATTGAATTTACAATATTCTGTGTGTTTCAAGATCCACATACGTCTTCCTGAAGCCAATCTCGGATGTCCGTGATGTGGAAACAAGAGCAGTCTGTTGCATTTGCCGTCACCCGATTCACTTTTTCCCGCATGTCTTTCCGGCGGGCGACCTTGAACAGACCTCCGACCTCATCATCATCTTCTTCCTCCGAATCTCTGGCACTGGCAACTGAAACAGGCAATTGGCCCTTGTTGCGTTCTCCTCCTGAATATCACATTAACCCACACATTTACATGCATTTATTTTTAATCTACATCTTGTTGATATTACTTGTGACATAAACATTGCTTCCCGGGAGGTACACAGTTTCGGGTAAAGAAATCAAATTAACTATAAATCACGTCTTTATTTTGTGAACATTAACTGTATTTTATAGTAATGTTTGGGTAGCAAATGAACGAACATTACTTAGAATCACTTCTCACAAAATAATGTTGTGTATATCTATACTGGATTTAAAGGTCATTACTATTACATAACAGGTACAGAGAGCAACTCTGATACCCGGTAAAAGAAAAATATACCGGTAAACACAATTAGGATACTAGGATTAAACTTGAAAGAGTTAACTTCAAAAACTAACCACTGTCGCCGTACACAAACTTCCGCAAGTTTGGTATTTCTGCCTGACGTCGCATGAAGGCTTCGGATGCCTTCTGTACTAGGTTCTCCTTCCACTGCAAACCAGCACCTGGAGAGAGAACTACAGAGATAACACGCACACACACACACACCCATGCCGCATGCATGCACACTCTGGAGAAAACGCACAACACAATGTCAACAACACATTAGAAGTTGGCAAAGGATTTGATTAATTAATATTTTACTAGCAGAGTTACCCGGGCATTTCCCGGGGAATAAGGCAGTCATATCAAATTATTTGCACCGAAATCTAAAAAAGTATTGTTGACATAATTATGAACACTGAAAATAGACAAAACCTCAAACGCCCAACATTTGAGTTCCAGACACCCTAAACCCATCCCAAATGTTTCCAGCCCGCCCGCATTAATAAATTGTAACTGGTCACTGGCCTAGTTGTTAGGACAACCTTTTGCCAGAAAATGCACGCGCTCACCTGTGTAACTGACGTAACCAGCAACAGGCAGCTTCTGGGATTTTGTAACGTTAATAACATAAAAATGGGCTAAGAGGCCCTGAAGTCCTTTGGACTAATACGTCTATATGTGACCTCGGCTGACCAAATGAGTGATAAGTCGAAAAAATTGTAACACCGTTTTCTTTCATCCTTGTAAAGGTTGGGTAGAGTGCTTTACACGGTTTCAAAAATTATGACTGCTACAAAAATTGGTGAAGTTATGAGCACTGAACATGGTAGGGGTCAAAAAGTGAAAATGAAGAAAACGGTTATTGAAGTTTTACATTATATATGCAAATGGATTGCGTGGAAATATTACATGCATGACATTCAAATGTGGCACACAGTATGTATGTTATATTGCACTGATACACTAGAAGCACAAATGTGCTGTTACAAAAACTTATCAACAATTTCTGGCACAATACACAACATCTACTGTTGGGGGTGGTCTCAAGGGCCCTTCTCAAAACCACATCACTAGATAATGTAAAACTTTTGCACTTTGGGGGCCCCTGAAGTGCCCTTAGAATGATTCAATCAAATACAGATTTCTTGTGCATAGTGGCAAGATACGAAGATACGTCTATGCAAAATTAGAAAAAAAGTTGCTGAACAGTTTCTGAGATACGGCAGCTAACGGTGGATGGCGGACGCACAGTGATGGCCCAAAGGACTAAAAACTAATACATTTGTCTGCATACACCTAGTGACACATTTGTACATGGAATAATTACGTATACAATGATATAGGAAAACATTAAATTCCGTGACTGGAACTCCACCGAATTGTTGCAGTGTGTTGTTTGACAGAAGTAGCATGCGGTCACGGGGCTGACGCGGCGAAATGCTTACATGACCAGCGACAGGTAAACCTGGTGTGTGTTAAGTGCTGAGGATTTTCAAACGTCAATAACTATTCAAACTTTCTGCTTACATCCAGCGAGATATTTGTAGATGGATTAATTATCTTTACGATGATATAAAAAAAACATTAAATTCCACAGCTGGAACTCCACGTTCAGCCTTTTGAAATATTGAGCTCCCCAAGTTCTCCACCCCCCAGACGAATTTCGAAAATGTCTAAATATACGAACCATCTCAATGGGTCCGGTAGATCACATGCAAAATTTCAGAGAACAAACTGTTTTATAATATAGATATTGGAGTTAACGCACACAGCTAAGTTGATTTAATTAGACATACAGCCACTTAGTAATTAACTGGTTGCAGGATTAAATGTTTTTTAAATAGTTTTCTTTCAAGAAAATATATGCAATATACCAATGATTATAATGTGGTGTACTTATTATCATTTCATTATTATAAACGGTTTCTCCAATAATAAAATGATATATCACTCCTATTTTATAATATGTAAAGTGATGGTATTTAAAGGAGCTTCTCGCAGTGTGGTTATTCAAAAATACATCAAATATTACTACAAGATTCTAAAACAGTGGGTTGTTACACTGAGAAGTGTGCAGGAATGTCAACATCCAAGATAAAGCCACAGTAAAAGTTGAAAAATGAAACTGAGCATTTCCCTTCCTTACCTTCTTCCATTGCTTCCTCCTCCCCATCACTTCCTTTCTCATCTTCTTCTTCCATTTCCTCCTCCCCAGAAGAAGAGTCCTTCTCTGAGCAGACCCCACTATCTGTTCCCGCAGCCTTCATTCCATTCTCAGCCTTCTCCTTATTGCCACCCAACGACTGTTTCCCCTCCTTAGCGATAACCTTTGCTGATGAAGTTTTTCCCGCATCGCTGACTCCAGGACCTTCCTCTTCACTGTCATCATCAGAGGAAACATCCTCATCATCGCCGAGGTCTTCATCATCACTACCATTCTCGCTGTCAAGTTCTGCCTCACTTTCACATTCACTGCCACTTTCATCTCCACCTTCATTTTCAATTTGCTTTGATTTCTCTTTGGCAGATTTTGCTGTGACTACTTTTTGGCTAGAATTTGTGGCATCTTTTGTTCCCTTCTTGCGAGTAACAGGGGAGAAAATGGCTACGCCTGAATTGTCACTATCTTCGTCATCATTACTTGCTTTTTCTAGGTCATCTTCACTGTCGGCAAATTCAACATCTGCAGTGGTCTATAAAAAAAGTGCAATGCTGGATATTTACAAACATAAGTTGTTATAAACCGAGGGTATATAAACAGCAACAGGAAGTTTAGAGAAAATAATTGGGTTTCAAACAATGTACTCCGGCACACAAAAAACAGGTCATCAGGTTTTATAAATACATAAACAAATGGATGGAATATCAATAAGATAAATGATTTCCTCCACCAAACTAAAATTGATAAAAAAAAAAACGTTTACTGTTATATTTGCACCAACTCTTTTTCTGTCAGTTAAACATGAAAAGTTTTCACTGTCAAATAGAATCACAAAGACTTGTTTCTACCTGTTTGCCACCTGTCCGTGGTTGTGATTCCTCCTCCCACTTCTCCTCGTCTTCTCTTCCCTCTTCTTCATCTTCCTCATCTTCACTCATCTCCTCATCCTCCTAAAATGCAGGTATCGAAATGTGCACATTTTCAGAACATTATTATAACTCATGGATAAGAACCAACATGTTGGAAGACACATGTTTAACCCTGCGACCGGCCAGGGCCGATTCATCGGCCAACGGTACCTACCTTTTACCATAACATTTTTAGTTTCCGTGCCAGGTAACTCATGAATAAGGCTATTATAATAGTTCAGATAGTTAGAATGACTTTGGATGCTTTTTGAGGTGAAAATTCAACAACTTGCCAGTGCAATGTTTATCCGGGCGAGCCACGGGTGTGTGCCGCGGGTGTGTGCCGGTAGTGAAAATGGTAATGATCGGCCTATTTTTATATTGGATAAAATCATAAAAATAAAAGTTCTCTATGGATTTGATCCATTTTTATATTATTTTGTAGCTAACATGTATGGCGACATTTTTCTCGCTGGACATAGGGCATATATCCACTCAGTAATTATCTGGTAGCAGGATAAAAATGGTAATTTTTTGCAGAATTTTTTCGATGAAGTTCAGATAATAATATCCCCTTGATTATAAAACATTATATAAATTTTTTAATTTTGTTATAATAAAACATTCCTTTAGTAATAAAATGATACCTCACTCATATTTTTGTGATAGATATTAGCAATGTTATAATTTTTATTCTCAATCACTTCATCAAAAGTGGCTTTTCACTGTCCTGTGCATTTGACAATAATAGGACAATACAATTAAGGCCAACTAATAAGGTTGTTCATAACTGCCAAGTGTCTCAATGTGCCACCTGGTGGCAAGTATAGAAGTCAAGGCATAGGTGGTTCAACTAGACAAAACAGAAAGTGGTTGGCAATATTTCTTATACAAAGTTCCAGTTGTATGATATCCACATACTGTAATGATTTATATATAACATTGTATATCATATTCCAAAAGAAACGTTTAAGACAAGGAATTGTTATAATACAATAGAATACAAATATATTGTCCAATAATAATAGATACATTGGATAATAAACAGAATACAGGTTTAAATATCAAAATGCAGGTATTGATACACTAATGAAAAAAGTGCAGGTTTTGGGATACATGTGACCTTATCTGTTACGCTTACATATATAGGACAGACTTCCTCACCCTGTGGTAGAATTACCTCATTGTCCTCATCTTCGCTGTCTTCATCCTCACCCTCTGAGTTACCCTCAAACACAGCCTTTCTCCGAACTCTCCCACCCACTTCTATTTTCTCTTCTTGGGGCATATGAAACCTGGTTTTTATGGAAACAAGAATGTCACACTAATGACTCTCACTATTTGCGTACAATTACGATCATAACAGTTGCAAAGCAATTGTGGGACAGCAGTTTACTAAAAGTACCTAAGGAACAGTTTGCTTTTCCACACACATACATATGTTTTACAATTTAAATTGAGATTTATAAGTACCAGTAATATCAGTATGTATATTATAAGTATATCAGTATGTATTTTACAAGTATATCAGTATGTATTTTATAAGTATATCAGTATGTATTACTATAATGCATACAACACAGAACAAAATGAATTTTCTTTTTCTACACGTGAACAGTGAAGACATCAGTATATTCCAAGACCATGATATCTTACTTTTCCGCTTCCTCTGATGAAATGGGCGTGGTTCCCTTGAAGATAGACACTTGACTTGACGCCATCTTTGTGTCGACAGTCTGACGTGAATCAACTAGGTTTGACACAAGTTCATTCGATGGTTTCTCTGGCTGAAAAATAAAAAAGTTTATAATGAAGCTCCTGCAAATTAATTCCTATGTTACCTGTGCAGATGTAGTGACATAAGAGTGTTACCTGTGCAGGTGTAGTGACATGAAAGTGTCACTTGTGTAGGTGTAGTGTTGTGTTACCTGTGCAGGTGTAGTGACATGAGATTGTTACCTGTGCAGGTGTTGTGGCATGAGTGTTACCTGTGCAGGTGTAGTGATGTGAGAGTGTTACCTGTGAAGGTGTAGTGACATGAGTGTTACCTGTGCATGTGTAGTGATATGAGTGTTATCTGTGCAGGTGTAATGATGTGTTACCTGTGCAGTTGTAGTGACGTGAGAGTGTTACCTGTGCAGGTGTAGTGACGTGAGTGTTACCTGTGCGGGTGTAGTGACATGAGAGTGTTACCTGTGCAGGTGTAGTGACATGAGAGTGTTACCTGTGCAGGTGTAGTGACATGAGTATTACCTGTGCAGGTGTAGTGACGTGAGAGTGACTACCCCCCAGCTCGATGTAGACAGCGTCCTTGTCATAGACGATCCCCCCGACCCCTGACATGGGGGAGTAGATGAGTCGTTCCTTCTCACTCAGAGTTCGGCGGTTCTCGCGGTTGGGAAGAGGGCAGGGATCGGGGAGGAAGCTCATGTCGCGGACGCTGAAGTCGCCACAGCCCGGGATGTGGACATGGCTGTTGTTGTGGAAGTGCGTGCCGCGCACATAACCATAGAGACACACGGAGCGGTCACACTTAGCCTGCTGTCGGACAAGCTCCGGGTCAGTTACGTCCTCCAGTCTGAAACATGTGACATATAACCTTGGGGTCACCTCAGACAGGTCACAATGTATAGGCTTGCTGGGTGCAGTACATACTGTTTTGAAGGAATAGGACAGTATTATGTTTTAAAAGGACATAGTCTGTTCCTAGTTTTTCATTTATTGATTAATATAATGTTACCAAGACTATACTAACTATGTTGAAGGTATAGTGCCCACCAAATTGTGCTTAGTAAGCCCATAACAATGGTCGCAATTTGAAGGTACGACCACGGGTCGATGCTCAAAGGGTAAACAAAACATCCAGTTTCAAAACAAGCTTCATTGGCAATATGGCCAAATCGGGCCGAGTTAACTGGTGTGCCCTTTGATGTTCAACTTGCACACATTCAACACAGCAGACTTCCTGTTACAAACCATTATGCTCACTAATTCCAGGCAGACGAACAGACTATGTCCCTTTATCATGGATTTGATTTCTATATAAATCTTGTGATAACTATTTTCTTATTTTCATCATCAACAATCAATTTGAATGACTGACAAACTTACAGCAGATACACAGATGACCGACATACTTACAGCAGATACACAGATGACCGACATACTTACAGTAGATACACAGATGACCGACATACTTACAGCAGATACACAGATGACCGACATACTTACAGCAGATACACAGATGACCGACATATTTACAGCAGATACACAGATGAATGACAAACTTACAGCAGATACACAGATGACCGACATATTTACAGCAGATACACAGATGACCCGACATATTTACAGCAGATACACAGATGACCCGACATATTTACAGCAGATACACAGATGACCGACATATTTACAGCAGATACACAGATGACCGACAAACTTATAGCAGATACACAAATACCTGACAAATTTATAGCAGATAAAGGCAGATAAAGACAAATATTTGACAAAATGCTGTGGATGTTGTTGGATGTGGTATATATGTAAAGGTCTGGTAGATGACATTTGATTGGGATAGGAATACCGTAAGCCAGCTAACCTATGAAAAATACAGATCTCTATAGAAGAGGGATGAGAGTGACATTCAGAGAAAAAACCGGAAATTTTGCTGTGGCCCACATTTCAGCCCGAGAGGACTGTCTCATCTAATCGGGGGGGAGGGGGGACTCGTCAGAGATATTTTTTAACTGTAGACGACATATGGTGTATTTTGAGCAATATTAAATAGAAAATCTTAACATTTCCAATAGCAAAAAAAGAACACGGACTCACGCACACATTGTCATAGTACTAACTCACTTGTTAATGATATTTTCCGGGCTGAACCCGAGTTGGCTGACGGGCAGCTTTCTCCTTGGCCAGCTTTGTCAAAACAGCCCGTTGATAGGCCATTCTAGCTTTCTTCGTTACCAGCTCAACTGCTTCCTTAGCTTTGTACTTGGTGGCTGCCTTCGTCTTTGACATGTTCAGCTCAGTTTTCTTCTCCTCCTTCATCTTTCCTTCCTCGGCAAGAAGGATGGAGTACATTTTGTATGCACCCGTCGTGTTGTGAACGAGGCGACCAGTCCTGTTTGTGGAAGTCCTGTATAGCAGTCTTGTTGCTTGCCATGAGTGAGTACTTCACTGTCTGGATAGTGTTGAATGTACTAACATTCTTTCTGGCAGTGGCAGTATTCATGATGCTAGACATGTGACTAAAACACCCTTCCAATTGAGGACCATGAAAGCAGCTCATCATTGCAGCCACCAGCTTTGACAAGACTCGGAATTTGCCAGTAGAGAATATGGTAGCCCACCACGAGTCCAATCTGGAACTTGTGGGTGCTTGTGGAAGTGTGTTGTCTACATGGAATCGGCAAACTTCCATGTGATACGCCCTCTGTTCAGGTTTTAATAGAACATTGGTGACCAGCGTGGGCAGTGCCAGCGTGTGTACTTCAATGCCTTCGGTTCCCCTCTGACTGTAGCCTGTAGGATTCAATCCGCATAGTTGACATCAGCCTCGCACCACAAACAGTAGGCTTTCCCTGGTACTGATAATTTACTGATGAATATATCCAACATAGTGTCTCCAGCCAATCTCTCCAGCCACGCCCAATTCCACTTATTCTTGACACTTTTGTCAATGTCCTTCATGCAACATTTGTCTTGCCGTACAACAAATCGTTGATTAGCTATTGTGTTCGAAAATGATCGACATCTCCACAAAATACATCGTCGTTTCCTATTGGTCCACTGCTTTTGTGCGTGCACTTCGCCGGAATATGACCAATCACTAACAAATGACAAGAAAGGATACATATCAATCAATACCTGTGAACAGCATCAATGTCTGAGGTGACAAACACAAGTCAAACAAGCCACCCACCTGTCTGCAATGAGGTAGGGGTGAGTTGACCTCCAAATGAGAGGTCTGAACTTCATGACTGAGATAAAGCGACCGAGGTTGTGGATCTCTGTCTTCTGGTATTCCCCATTCACCATGCCTGACAGGTAAAACAACTTGGCCCCCTGCAACACACAACATCAACCTGCACCACTAGCTCAACAAGCACAACATCAACCTGCACCACTAGCTCAACAAGCACATCAACCTGCACCACTAGCTCAACAGGCACAACATCAACCTGCACCAGTAGCTCAACAAGCACATCAACCTGCACCACTAGCTCAACAAGCACAACATCAACCTGCACCATGAGCTCAACAAACACAACATCAACCTGCACCACTAGCTCAACAAGCACAACATCAATCTGCACCACAAGCTCAACAAACACATCAACCTGCACCACTAGCTCAACAAGCACAACATCAACCTGCACCATTAGCTCAACAAGCACAACACCAACCTGCACCACTGGCTCAACAAGCACAACATCAACCTGCACCACGAGCTCAACAAACACAACATCAACCTGCACCACTAGCTCAACAAGCACAACATCAACCTGCACCACTAGCTCAACAAACACAACATCAAGCTGCACCACTAGCTCAACAAACACAACATCAACCTGCACCAATAGCTCAACAAACACAACATCAACCTGCACCACTAGCTCAACAAGCAGAACACCAACCTACACCACGAGCTCAACAAGCACAACATCAACCTGCACCACGAGCTCAACAAGCACAACATCAACCTGCACCACTAGCTCAACAAGCACATCAACCTGCACCACTAGCTCAACAGGCACAACATCAACCTGCACCACTAGCTCAACAAGCACAACACCAACCTGCACCACTAGCTCAACAAGCACAACATCAACCTGCACCACGAGCTCAACAAACACAACATCAACCTGCACCACTAGCTCAACAAGCACATCAATCTGCACCACTAGCTCAACAAACACAAGCTGCACCACTAGCTCAACAAACACAACATCAACCTGCACCAATAGCTCAACAAACACAACATCAACCTGCACCACTAGCTCAACAAGCAGAACACCAACCTACACCACGAGCTCAACAAGCACAACATCAACCTGCACCACGAGCTCAACAAGCACAACATCAACCTGCACCACTGGCTCAACAAGCACAACATCAACCTGCACCACTAGCTCAACAAACACAACATCAACCTGCACCACGAGCTCAACAAGCACAACATCAACCTGCACCACTAGCTCAACAAACACAACATCAACCTGCACCACTAGCTCAACAAGCACAACATCAACCTGCACCATTAGCTCAACAAGCACAACACCAACCTGCACCACTGGCTCAACAAGCACAACATCAACCTGCACCACTAGCTCAACAAACACATCAACCTGCACCACTAGCTCAACAAACACAACATCAACCTGTACCACTAGCTCAACAAACACAACATCAACCTGCACCACGAGCTCAACAAACACAACATCAACCTGCACCACTAGCTCAACAAGCACAACATCAACCTGCACCATTAGCTCAACAAGCACAACACCAACCTGCACCACTGGCTCAACAAGCACAACATCAACCTGCACCACTAGCTCAACAAACACATCAACCTGCACCACTAGCTCAACAAACACAACATCAACCTGTACCACTAGCTCAACAAACACAACATCAACCTGCACCACGAGCTCAACAAACACAACATCAACCTGCACCACTAGCTCAACAAGCACAACATCAACCTGCACCATTAGCTCAACAAGCACAACACCAACCTGCACCACTGGCTCAACAAGCACAACATCAACCTGCACCACGAGTTCAACAAACACATCAACCTGCACCACTAGCTCAACAAGCACAACATCAACCTGCACCACTAGCTCAACAAGCACAACATCAACCTGCACCACTAGCTCAACAAACACAACCAGATTACTTAAGCACCCCTAAGGCCCTTGCTCAGTGCTTAACAAACCCAGGGTATCTTGGTCAGCCATTTCTGCATGTGTCCCAACCAGAGCTGGGTCCAATTACACAAAATCAAATCAATTACAATTACTTTTCATCTGTCATTTCCAAAACTTACAATCACTTACAATTACAGCATTTGGCTGTAATCAATTACAAATACAATTACAATTATGTAATTGGACTCAGCCCTGGCCCCAACCCTGACCGTATGACTCCACAGGAGTGTCGGCCAGTATACAATCAAGAACAAGAAGATCTGGACATATTGCTCAGCCACTTATGGACAGCCTGCTTAGCACCTCTAATCAAGTGTACATTTAAAACAATTATTTTCACCCTTTCTTTGGGAGACGGGGACAGCTAAACCTGGACAACAGGGAACTGATCGTTGACCAATTCCCTGCTTAGTGTCTTCAATGTATTACAGAAGTATTTACGACAATTCAGGATGGAGTCTGAAACAACTGGTACAGCCCCCACTCTGTGTCCTGTAGAAAACTCATTAACAGCCTATGCTCTGTGGTTCCATCAAACAGAACAAAGGCTGAAGTCAGGTCAAACACATTTGTCCCTACACAAGTGGTGTAAGGCAAGGTATGAAGACAATTACACGGTTACAATGCATTAGCACTGGCTGTGTTCACTGACCGCGTAGATCTCAGTCCAGAAGCGATGTTTCAGTCGTTTCTTGGTCTTGCTCAGCTGTTTGTTGTTGCGAAAGTGGTCGAGGTGAGTCAACACGCCCATGATCTTAGGGAAGCCGTGCACCTGGCAGATATTGAGGAACTCAAACGTCTCCATCTCAAAGCCAAAGCTTGCGTCGACCAGCAGCAGGATCTGAGACGTAGAAACAAAACATATTGAGACAACATCCATTGTGTCAGCCTGTGATGTTGTAGGGCTACAACATGTGTTATCTATTAGCTATTGCACTCATTTAGAATAAGTACTGATGTAGACAACATGGTCCAAAATCAAAGTGCTTCCCGTATCAAACCCACCAATATGTGTCCTTTTTAAAAACAATCAAGGATTTCCTGCTTTAAAACTTGATTTATTCTTAACTTGCTCCGACTTGGACATTTAACTGAAATGCATAATTAAAATAAAATTTTGCTTGAGAAACATGATTGTGGTTGTAAAAATTAAACTGCAGGTGTGGTATCGAAACCATATTGATAGTATGGATACAATGAATAGAATGGTTTCAGGCGTTTAGCTCAGAATCAATGCCAGTACATATGAATGACCCTGTAAATGTTTAATTTTTCTTCTTCTGCATTTGCTTAACCCTCGGAGTGTCTCAGGCTGAAATTCCGCCGAACCGTACCTGCCTTTGTTGTAACACTTTTCATTTCCTTCACACGCAGCTGATTCGCGAACATTTGGAATCTATGGATAGCCGACAGATTTTTTCGAGATTGTGTATATTTATTTGTGAGCAGATTCAATGACAGCAACTCACAATCTAGCTTACAAAACATGTGATGCAATCGCCGCTCACACTTTAGTGATTTTATTACATCTTGCATACTGAATTTACGCAACCATTCAAAAAGTCTAGACCCCCCACACACGTGGTATCAATGGAAAGCTCTGTCGTTGGTTGATCTGCCAAAAATGACATCAGTGGGCTAACTGAATTCAGTCAATCAGAACCATGGTTTTAAATGTAGAATCATCAGACCTCCAAAGCGAAAGTTAAAAACAAAATGGCGGAGCAGTGTTCGGCAATTTATCCACTTCGAAAGTTTACTTTAGATTACCCAGTATCTCAAGTTTCTGAGTCAGACAAAATGCCTGAGAGTATTCATAAAAACGGTTATTATACTAGTTCAGATAGTTAGAACAACTTTGGGTGTTTTTATGTGAAAATTCAACAAATTAGCAACGTGATGTTTCTCCGGGCGAACATGTGGGTTGCAACGGTAGAGAGCACAGTAGTGATCAGCCAGCTTGAATCGGCCTACTTTTGCCGGAAAAAATCAGAAAAATTAAAGTTCTCAACGGATTTGTTTTGATTTTTGTGTTATTAGTAGCTAACATGTATGGCTACATTTGTCTCACTGGATGTAGGGCCTACAGCCACTTAGTAATTATCTGGCAGATGGTGAAATGTTTAAAAAAATATTTTTGGGATGAAGTTCAGCTAGTAATATCTCCATAATTTTAGTATGTGATATAGTTATTATAATTTTATTATAATAAAGCATTCCCTTAGTAATAAAATGATACCTCATTCATATTTTTATGACAAATATTAGCAAAGTTATGATTTTTATAGGAACAGTATACAAAGGACTTTCAATGGTCACTTCTAGGGTTAAAACAGATAATCAACTTTTAAAATGCTGTCACAAATGATCTATTTTTCTTCCAAATGTAACTATCATCAGCATATTTTTCAGATCATTTTACCTTGTTATAAATAAACTACATCTTCGGTAAGATGATCTATACTAATAGACTAGTATCCAAAGGCATTATTTATCTGTTTAAATTATATTGCCTGCATCAGAAGACTTACCAGATCTGCAACTTTTGCCAGGTCTATCATAGAGTTGATATCATTATTGCATTCAATGATAGTGAGCCGGCGTTTCTTTCCTGTAACACATTGAACATTGTATATACGTTTATTGTACCTGCAAGCAAATGCACTGAAAATTTACTTTTTTCTAAAAGGGAATTAAATGCTACACCAATTGTGAGAGAAAAATAGAAAGCAAACATTTTAAAGACTTCTAAATAGTAATTCAAAAGCATTGCTTAAAACAGAAAAGTGTTAAAAATTATAGTACTATGGTGGAAATAAAATGTATTGTTATTAATACAAATCGACAGAGTGCGGTCAGTACCTGACACGATGGTGATTGGTCCTTGGATGGTGGACAGTTTCTGTCGAGTGAAGTTCTTTATGAGACATCGTACGAGGGTCGACTTGCCGACTTTAGGCGGGCCAACGACAGCCACTAGCACAGGCGGGGGCTCAATTGGGGATCGGTCAACCACGGGAATATGGTGCTTCTTCTCCTTGATGTCAAGTGTCCTGGCATGATACAGATGACACGTGTCATTAGGCATATTACATTTGTCTTTCTGGGAGCAAATTTTACTATTCTTTTATCGCTGAATGCCTGGAGAGTTCACGTTACTTTTTGCAACGCACAGAACACCATGGAGAGGCTTTCAACACTACTCTGTTCTCGACATTAACAGGTTACGTGAAGTCGCAGACAGAGAGGTTCAGTCACATGACCAGAAATAAGAAAAGTATTCAACAATTTTATCACAACATACAAATGTTATAATTACTACAGCATGAAGTGCATTACAACTCTGTAACCTGTACAACATGTTTGTGTGATAACATGAAGCAAGGTTTCAGGACTAAGCACATGATAATGGCGTTTCCCACCTCCCCATAGTTATTATATCAAATTGTTAACATAATTTGGGTCAGCTTAACAACGCTGCCAAGTTGAATTGGGAAATACATAAGCGTGAGGTTCAGTTCCCCAAACGGACACCAGATGGCGGCACTGGAGTTTCTCAATAAGACATTAGGTGGCAGCACTATTAGTTATACAAAAATATGTCCGCACATGAATGTGACTAAATATATTGACACATGCATGACAATAAGCCTGTTTGTGTTGATATTTTTTGAAATGTGTGAGGTTTACAGGTTCATGCGTGAGAGCACGAGATGGACGCCAAATGCGTGAGACTCACGGCAAATGCGTGAGACTTGGTAGCTCTGCTTTTACGTTTTCCATTTAAAAATAAAACATCATAGATAGACATTATTAATTGTGTAGACTAGATTGCTCAGGTAACTGTAAAACAGTCACATTTATTATCATATCTGGCTTGTGTTTTAGATGTCGCATTGTTATTACTGTAATTCCAAAAGTGGCTGCATGATAAGCAGCCCACTTTCAATAAATAAAGGTCGTTCATCTGACTCATTTCTCCACACTGGATGTTATTTGACTAGAGTATTTAAAAAAAAATTATGATAAAGGCGTCGGTGATGAAAACCACAGATCAGGAAACGACATACCTTCTGACGACTCTAGACACCTTGTTGATGGACTGGTACGAAAACGCCTTTGGATTTCTCTGTTTTGGTGTGAGGGTTGGGTCGTTTTTCACCTTGTGTTTGTTGACTCTTGCCCCGGAGCGCTTCCGACGATGCTCCTTCTGTGGGTCCTGCTCCTCCATTATGGCAGCTTACACAACTACAACCACAACTTACGTTACTACAATTGTTATTATACCACCGTCTGTTATTTCCTGATATGTGAGAGGTTTGATGCCCTAGGTGGTCGTTTTCTAGAAAGTAAAAGATCAATAAATCATGTACTGTGTCTGTGCTAGACAGCCTGGAGGCTGGTCCCAGAATCCTGTTCCACTCAAGTCTCAATCAGAATTTCAGTGAATATCACTATCAGCCAGGTACAAAACTCTGCCTCCACGTACTAACGACAACACTAAGTTATTCCAGCTCCTTTCTTTAATGCCGACGTCTATTATGTTTACGCAGTCCATATATTTATGCAATGCAATTCTGCTCTCGAGTAACATGTGGCTGAGTGGGCGATATTACGGTAAATATAAGATAAATAACATTACATCAACCTGTTAAACGCTCAATGACATTCATTTGATGGCAACATCAATATGTGGAACAACTGTTGCATTCAACGTCACACGAAATGAAATTGTTTACACCAATTAATGTGTATCGCACAATTCGCTAGAAGTCGCACAATCCAAATAAATCTAAACGCGACGCACGGCAGCTCTAATTAACCAGTCTCCGCGAGATGGCGCCATCATTGGAGCAGTGAACAGTCGTGTCTACACTCTACGTACAGGACACTATAGTTACAATTGATTTGATCAATGTGTCTCCACCACACTGAACAGATGTCAGCAAAAATCTGCTTCTTGAGGCAGCTCAAGAAGTTTAATGTCAGCAGTAACATTCCCATGCTCTTTTATAAGGGCACTAGTAGAGAGTACACTGTTATTTGAACTCCTGAATTAGTATGTCAAAGACACGAAGAAACTGCAGAGGATTGTCTTTGTGACAGTCAAGATTATTATAGATCACCCCTCCTCCTTAGAACAACTGCACAAGGAGCGTATGGAGCGCAGTAGCGCAGTGATAAGAGCGCCGGACTCTCGACTGAGAGAACTCGGGTTTGAATCCAGTGCGGCGGTGTCGAACCTTGGGCAAGTTCGTTTACTCTACATTGCTTCAGTTCACTCAACTGTATGCATATGTGAACCTGGCTATAGACAGTGGTGGACATTTTTGTACGAATAGTCTTCGGGCATTAATTGCAGCGTGGCTGAAAGCTTCCCAGAGAAGTGGAGATGGTGTTCGATAGAACAGGTCTGCCACAATCGAGTAAACTGTAAATCACTTTGGGCAATCCTAAGGACTGGATATACTGCGTTATAAGAGAACTTAATTACTTTTACAAGGAACGAACATTACAGAAGGCAAAAGCAATCGTAGGTGATGACTCTCATCCAATGAATCACCTGCTGCGCCCCTACCTTCAGGGAAGCGCCTCACTTTGGTTTGCCAGAACAGATCCTAGGGAGAGATACAAATATTAAAGAACATTCTTACATATTAATGCCATTTCTCTATACGACAGTCGGTGATTTCTTGGACACTTATGCCACCAACCAGTACTTGTCTGAATACGTGTCTGTGTGCATTTCTGCTTGTTGTGATACTTATTTTTTCCATTACTCGTTCACACGACCATCACATCCGGGTCGCTCGTGTGCACAGCTGAATCTGACTGCCTCGATCCAGTTCCTCACGACTGTCCCTTCCCCTTCACCACCTCGTCATAAGACGTACTACTTTATCACAGGTTCTGCCCGCACTGATTGTAAAGGCATGAGGTCCATCGCCACCCTCCCTAATTAGCATGACCACGTTGTCCAACGTTGGCCCAACTTCGGTACCGGCCGTTGGCATAACGTTGGCGTTGCGTGAACACCGTTAATTGGGTATAAATGTTGAGGAAACGTTGTGCATCCAACACAATTTTCAGTTCTACCAATGTTAATGTGTCAACGTTGACCCCAACGTTGGCTCAACGGAAGTGTATCATAAATCCACCTTGGCCTAACATTGCGCCAATGTGTTGGGCCAACGTAGAGCCGACGAGTAAAATGAAGTTGGCGCAACGTGGGTCTGCTACGTGGGTCTGGACCCAATCGCACATCGAGGTGTAAGTGCACATGTGGGTTGCCCCGCAGTACCTCGCTAATTCTGGTAGATGATTGTGGCATTACCACAGGAGGAGACCCTCTGCCGTTATTGTCCTTCGCCGCAACAATATGAGATCACTGTCCTCCCGGAGAAGATATATATATCCTGCTGCCGATGAATCACTATAGGAGGCTGGTTTTATTGTTGTGTTTGCTTTCTACTAGACAGATTGTTCGTAACGACGTAAGAGTAAATGTAAAGTAAAGTAAACATAAGTTCTTATATAGCGCAGTATCTATAGTCCTCAGGACTGCTCAAAGTGCTTTACACATTTACAGACTTGTCCAATCGAACACCATCTCGACTTCTCTGCGAAGCATTCAGCCACGCTGCAATTACTGCGCGAAGACTATTCATACACAAATATCCACCCCTGTCTATAGCAGGTACTCATTCATACAGCGGAGTGAACTGGACCAATATATCGTGATTCGACTTGCTCAAGGTTCGACACCGCTACACGGGATTCGAACCCGGGTTCTCTAAGTCGATAGTCCGAAGCTCTATATATAGACACTGCAACACGGCGCTACACAAGTGCCTCATTCGCCTTTCCATTTTGTATATAACAGAAGTTCGCCTCAATGTCACCTCGGCAATACAGCCACCTCACAATTAAGGTCACTCTGGGACAGTGCCAAATTATTTTTATAACTGTAAAGAATAGGAAGTTAGTCTCACTAATACGGTCAACTCGACATTCAGGTCACTTTTGCGCAGTCCTAATGGTGACCTTAATAGTGACGTTCCAATGTGGTTGGATAGTGGATTAGTGAGCGCCAAAATATGTCCACACGCCGGTTGGCCCTACACACTGCAATTGTTCCCCGACCGCTAACGGCTTAAAACTAGCCTGATACCACAGGGCGTCCACCACCCGTGGTCAACCACCCGTGGCCCTCTTCTCACTCCCAAGAGAAACTTTCAGTTTCTGTTTCCTTTCCTGGCACAACATCTTGAAGGATTGTTTCGGCCAATGGTTTTGTTTCGTATTGGACGTGTCCTTTTTTTTGGTTTTTGGTTGCAAATTACCTGGGTGATCGCTCAAAGAAGGGGTATCAAGCCCTTTCACAGTCTGTGAATGTGTGAAATACCTTGAATTAGCTGTTACTTGGTGGCTGACAAGCGAATAGCACGAAGCGCATACCCTACACGGTGCTCACTACATTACGACAGTAGGCGCATGACACATACCTATGTTAATTCATTCATACCATTACCAGTTATATAATAGCACTACGCACTACACATTTTACACAACATCCTTCTAAAAAATGAATTCCCGTACATTTTAACGCTTGGTTACTGTAAGTTAAATGCTGTACATTATGTTACATTATGTTACATTATGTTACATTATGTTACATTATGTTATTCATAGTAATTTTAAACTTAAGGAAAAGACGCGTTCTTTTAGTGTGACTTTTATTTGTCGTATTTTCGAAAGTTGTTTTGCTATCGCTCACCTCTGTCTGTCTCTCTATCAACTACTTTTGCACCTTCCCAATCTATGACACAGTTTTAGACTGTCTCCCATGATGTCATGTCGATGCTGCATGTCTTTATATCGCGTCGACACATGCAAATCCTTGAAGCGAAGCAACGGGCGGCCGGTGGGTCTGGATCCTACTTCAAGCTCACTATAGAGGATGTCTTTAGGGATTCTACCATCCTCCATGCAACATATGTGGCTGAGCCATCGCAAGCGACGCTCGCTGACGAGAGCGTACATGCTGGGAGTGTTTGCCTGCTTGAACGCGTCGGCATATCCAAGAATGTGCCTGAGGCAACGTAAATGGAATGTGTTCAGACGACGCTCCTACCTTGTGTATGATGTCCATGTCTCACTGCCGTACAACAGGATGTTGACGAAGCAGGCTTTGTACACTTGAACCCTGCAGCATGGTGTTATGTGTGAGTACGCCGTTTTCCCATACCCTCGTGGACAGCCTAGACATTGCAGAAGAAGCTTTACTTATACGTTTGTTGATCTCAGGATCAATGGAAAGGTTGCTGGTGATAGTTGAGCCCAGGTAAGTGAAGTCTTGGACAACTTCTAAGGTGTGCTCATTGATTTTGGTGGATGGAGCATTGCGAACATCCTGGCCCACGATGTTTGTCTTCTTAATGCTGTTGGTTAACCCAAATTATTTGCAGGCATCAGCAAACCTGTCTGTCATTCTCTGGAGGCTTTCTGCAGAGTTGGATGTAAGTGCAGCATCATCAGCAAAAAGAAGTTCTCGAATGAGCATTTGTGGATATTGGTCTTTCCTTTCAGACGGGCCAGAATGAAGAGCTTGCCGTCTGATCTGGTGCGAATGTAGATTCCATCTTCAGAGGTTCTGAAAGCGTGCGATAGTACCATTGAGATGAAGATGTCGAATAGGATCGGTGCAAGCACGCAGCCCTGTTAACCCCGCTTCTGATGAGGGAAAGCTCTCGAAGCTGCTCCTTCATACCGTACTGTGGCTTCCATGTTGTCGTGGAAGGCTATGACTATGTTCATCAGTTTTGGCGGGCAACCGATATTTTCAAGGAGTTTGAAAAGGCCGCTCCTACTGACAAGACCAAAAGCCTTAATTGGTCAGATCGATGAAAGCTATGTAAAGTGGTACTTCGCGGCATTTCTCCTGCATTTGGCGCAAGGAGAAGAGCATGTCGATGGTGGATCTGTCTATGCGAAAGCCACACTGAGCTTCGGGGTACACTCGCGCTGCCAGTTTCTGCAGTCTTTTTAGAGTGACTCGTGCAAAGGTTTTGCCCACAACAGTGAGCAGTGAGATACCGCTGTAGTTGTTACAGTCGCTACGTTCACCTTTGTTTTTGTACAGAGTGATGATATTGGCTACCCGCATGTCTTGATGCACTGTGCCCGCCTCCCAGCACTGGCTTAGAAGTTCATGGAGCATGGTGAGTAGCACGGGCTTGGTGCACTTGATGATCTCTGTAGGAATGCCGTCATTTCCCGGAACTTTTCCATGAACCAGGCGGTCTATAGCATCACCAAGCTCTTCCACCGAAGGGGGTTCATCGAGCTCATGCATGACGGGCAAAGATTCAGCTGCATTTATGGCAGCCTCTGTGGCTACATATTCCCTGGAGTAGAGGTCTAGATAACGTTCAACCCACCGGTCCATCTGCTTGTTTGGTTCCGTGATGGTTTCTCATGTTAATTTTGCTCTCCAGCGGGGCAGATTTCTTGGTTTTAGGTCCAAAAGCTTTCTTTATTCCCTCGTACATCCCTCGGATGTCGCCTGTGTCGGATGACAACTGAATATTTTTGCCGAGACTTTGCCAATAATCATTAATTGACGCATTTCCTAGCTGTCCTTTGCGTTGTAGATCTAGCTGTTCTAGGAACAACAAGTGTCCCTGCGTTGGGGTTCTTCTTGTAGTTCAATAGTGCTGTGCGTTTCGCTTCAATGGCGGGCTCCGTGTCGGATATGTGGGTCTCGAATCAGTCTGCCCTGCTTTTTCTCTGTTTGCCGACAGTTGTCAAAGCGGCTTTGTAGATGTTGTCTCTGATATGTGACCATTTGGCTACCATATCTCCTCCTGGTGTGCGATACAGAGCCTGTTCAAGGGAATATAGGTACCTTTCAGTCAGCGATGCATGAACTGAGGTATAAGCAGCATTGATACGAGGTTGACAAGTCTGCTTGGAATGATGAATCTTCTTTGGCCTGAGTTTAACCTTGCTGCATGCCAGAGCGTGGTCGGTGTCGCAGTCCGCACTGTGAAAGCTGCGTGTAATGAGCATATTGTTGAGAGAAGTCCGCCTGGTAATGACGAGGTCCAACTGGTGCCAGCGATGGGATCACGGATGTTTCCATGAGACTTTCTGGTGGGGTTTAGTTTGGAAGAATGTGTTGGTGATGCAGAGGTTGTGATAAGAGCACAGCTCGGGTAGTCGCTGTCCGCTTTCATTCATTTTCCCAGTGCCGTAGTGACCAAGACAGGTTAACCATGAATTGTGGTCGTCACCGACCCTAGCATTGAAATCTCCCAACAAGAACATATGTTCAGAGTGGGGAATGTCATTGGTGATAAAGTGGAATTGTTCGTAGAACAGCTAGATCTTTGACTTCCGGTGGGGAACAGAGTGTTGGCGCATATATGCTCAGCAAGTGCACTTTGCCTGAGTCAGTAAACAGACGGAGGGATAGGATGCGTTCTGAGCCATTTGTTGGTGGTCCAATTGTGCTCAGAAGGGAGTTCCTTACAGCAAACCCCACTCCGTGTAAGGCCTGTCTCTTGAAGAGATGCATGCAATGTCCACATTTAGTCTGCTGAGCTCTCGGTCGATAACAATTACTGTCTTCCGTGTGTCCGTAATCTGCGTGAGATCTTCCGACAGGTCAGGATACATGGTCCTGACATGACCGAGGACTGCTCGGTTTGAGGCGGGCGGTAGCTGTCCAGTGAAATGCGATTATCTCTCCCACCGTCAAAGGCAGCCCGTGGCGTCCGTTCACTACGTCAATCGAGTTGGACTTGTAACCCGTATCTGCTGTCTTCCGTGTTGTACAGTCGCGTTGAGTCGACTATGGAGTGACACACCCCATGGCGCATGTCTGGGCAAGATATGTGGGGGTCCTGGGTTGCCCAAGCGGCAAGACCCCCTCTCGGCCTCGTTAGTGGGATCCAAAGGAGTGCAGAGTACGACGTTTGGCACATGTCATGCGGATGATACATGTATATGACCGCCTTCGGGGCTCCACTCCGGATTTTTTGTTTGGGTTTACTCCCATAGCCTCTGTCTCTCCCGAGACTCCCACAAGGCATTGGGGGTTAATGATCAGAGTTTCCCGTCTCCTAGACTGGTTGCCATCCAAGGCCAGTGAGCTCAGTCTACGCATTGCTATTTACCCATAGCTGGAGGTTGGATTGGTGAGCGTCGGGACATGTCCACACACAGGTGGGCCCAGCAAACTGCACCTGAGGGCTAGCTCCTGCCTGTTCCCCGATCCCCAGCGCATTTGCCTGGGGCCGCAAGGCGGTACCCAATATCAGTAGTACACCACAAGGAGGTTGTGCTAGGGTCTTCTGTGTGGAGAGGCTATGTACCAGCAAAGAAAACTTATGCGCTCGGCTCCCTTTTCACTCCCAAAAAGGGAGCTAGCTGGCGGCTGAAGCTTACACTACAGCACTTGACGTACCACGGGAACAGCATGCAAACAACATATGCTCAAAAGCAAACAGAACGCTTGGCATTATCAAGCGGAACTTGAAGAATTAGATCTTTATCCATCAAAGAGCGGGCTTATAAGGCATTCATCAGACCATCAGTAGAATTTGCAAGCACG
Organism: Paraescarpia echinospica; assembly: GCA_020002185.1. Taxonomy (NCBI): domain Eukaryota; kingdom Metazoa; phylum Annelida; class Polychaeta; order Sabellida; family Siboglinidae; genus Paraescarpia; species Paraescarpia echinospica. The sequence continues at coordinate 16,637,052 of CM034535.1, read as the reverse complement.
GTCTGGGACCCCTACACCAAAAAGAACATTAGCAAGATTAAAGCAGTGCAGAGACGTGCAGCCAGGTTCTGCCTTGGGAAATTTCACAACACATCCAGTGTCAATTTAACACCATGCTGACGAGACTGAAATGGCAAACGTTAGAAACAAGGAGAAAGATTGCCCGCCTCACAATGTTTTTCAAGATCTCAAATGGCCTCGTAAACATCTCCAGGCTAAACCTGACAGCACCAACCAAAAGATCTAGACAGCACCACAGCAAGACGTACATGCCAGGTACCATCTTCCAGAACATACTACTGGAAATGTTCAATCTTTCCAGAATGGAATGAACTTCTAGAGGCAGTAGTGTCAGCTCCCAGCCTTGGCTGCTTCAAGGTTAGGGTTGCTGCCCATTTCAGTCCCCAATAAGCAAAACCAGCACTCCCCCTGCCCCACTCCCCCTATCCATATTCCACTATTCCCTTCATCTGTCCAACCCCTCCACAAATCCATTTCTTCAACTGCAAACTATCTTCTCCTATCTAACTCTTGTATGTTCAGAACATTGATAACAATATATATATGTACAAGACAAGACAATGCCAAACAAATTTAACTATAATACAAGTGAGAATATACAATGTTTGAAGGGGGTAATACGAAGTCATTGACTTTTGTGTACCTATTCCGATGCACATCCCCTGCAAATATACCAACAATAATCTTCAAAACGTTGAAGCTGGTTGGTTAATCAGAGGAAGAAGTCCGATTTCCCCGTCGCTACAACAGTGGCGCCGCATGGCGGGCCTGAAACTAACCTTAGAACCGCAGTAGTTCATTCTTCGATTCATTAGCGCAGCGCTATTTCCGAATAGTAAAGATTGTTACATTCCGTCGTGCGGCGGTTGACAATTTTGCCACCGTCGTACCTTCACATAAAAGTAAGTTACTATCATATTAAATGGAATGTTAGCCCGCATATAAAATGCTATTATCGTTACTGGGAATGTAATAAATTATAGGCGTAAATTATATTCAAAAAAAAAAAACAGTTGGGTTGAACGTGCGGATAGATATCGCATACTAATGGAATTGCTGACTCATCAATTCGACACGTAAACAAACTAATCTGATGACTCATCATACTTTGCACAATGAATTTTTGGAAAGGGGAGTGAGTTCAGTAAACAAGGTCATTTCGTCATAAGGCGTATTTCGAAGACGTAGTTAAATAGCATATAGTTTATAGTACTACAGAATTGCCTTTTGACTCTGATAGGAACGCAACGTAGACGAGAACGAAGACTGATATAATCGAACTTATACGTTGATCGCATTGCCATTGAACAATCTGAATCGACAGAGACTCAGATAGGACTTTAAGTTTACTGCACTACTACTGGTGAGCTTTCTCTTTTAATATAATTTATCACTTGTGTAGAATCCGGACCCACCTCGATTTCGCCATTATAACTTGAGTTTGGCTAACTTTGTATTTGACTGAAATGTTGCAATACCTCCGTGACTATAATTGTGCCTTGTGCCCAAACTTAAGTAACAAGTTTCATGACACTGTTTCATTAATTTAATCAATTTTTGATGTTGTCCACAGGGTGACCACATGATTATATCAAATTGGTTCGTCCTTTTAACAATGTACATTTAGTTTTAACAGAATATAGGACATGACTAATTTGTGAAATAATTGTTTAACCTTATTTTTTATAGTTTTAAACTTTTATCAAGTCTTCAACATTCAGTGTGCATAATAATAAAAATGTTTAGGTTCATTCAAGAGAATATTGATATTTAGCCTAATCGTCAGGAATGCTGTTGTGTATGATTGTCTATTTTAAAGAAATTATGTACAAATGTAAAATCAACCTCAAATGATCTAGGCTTAATTAGGCTATGCTGTTAAAAAAAATTAGATTTGTGATGTCAGCATATTGATGAGTAAACAACAGTTCTATGGCTTATTAACACTTGTTGGGATTTATGTTGGGTTGGAGTACACATAATTACCTCTTGACCAGTGATTTTGCAGAAAATTGACTAAAGTTAAGCATGGTTGGTGATAGTACGGTACAAAGTAATCATAAAAATCCATCCTTGCTTGATGATTCATCCTGTAATTTATGCATTCTCAAAACCAATGCAGATGGAAGAAGGATCGTGGATTCATTGTTAGCAGAACTTTGGTTTATGTTGCTTAGTGACTAATATTACAGGGTGTTAGCAAGTTTGCATTTCCAGCTGTGCAGTGGTTGGTATATTGTATGTGGCAATAGTTAGGCTGAAATACGGTGTGGAATGTGGGTGCTAATTTAGACAGAACAATGAACACATGTTTTAAAGTTTTGGGGGTTTACAGGACACAAGATCCTGCATACTATACGCATAGAAACAGTACCCGTATGCGTATCAATGACATATAACAAAAATATATCTTGAATATGAATGCCTTTAACTTGGTAGTTTATTACCGAATCAGTTCGTTTGGTATTTCTTCTCACGAGTCCTTCCAAATAACCATTCCCGATTCTGAGGTGTGCCTAATCCTCTGTGTGGTGCTGCCCTGTGTGCAGTTTTGTGGAGTGCCTCTAGGGACTGATTCACGAACCAGAATGCCATTCCAATCCGTGCGCACGTCCGTTCAGGCTTCAGCATTTGAGCGCAGTTAGTCTTGCTTAACCGACTCTCGTCTGGTTGCGTGACTTCGTCGGGAAAACAGTCTGGCCGAGAACCCATGTTATGACTGCATGCATCTAGTACCACTCGTATGGTGCACCCATCTCGTGGTGCCTGGATAATCGTCTAGTTCTGAAGCCACTTTTTGACTGCTCACTGCCAATTAGCAAGTTTATCCTCCATAATGTTTATATATTATGTATGCTTTCGATAACAAAATGAAATTACGAAACAGTGCCCGAAATAGTATTATACAACATAAAAAGTATCTTAAACTAAATAAACATAAAACTTAGAGTACTATACAGACTGAGTCTACAGGATTCGAACCGAGAACCTCAAAAACAATTGTCCCACAGGCTATCCACTTAGCCACAGAGATCAGTTTGTCTTTGGTGAACTTTGCCGGCTACATATATTGGTTAGTGGTCCGGCCGCCGCATGCAACATTGATTATATTTTCTTTAGTTAAATTAGTTCTTGTTTGGTATTTATATTGTTTATTCACACCTAGTCTTGTTTCTGCTCGAGTATTTAAGGCTTTTAAGCAAGACAATGTCGATACAAAATATTTGACGACCATGAGAGCTCGCAGCCAGGCGAGAGTCGGTTAAAAGTTATTCTAGGCCCAGTGATGGGATGCTGCCACATCTTGGAGCCTGGATAATCTATGCTAATCCATTTTGCGTACACTGCCAGCAGCACAAATTTTGGGCGAGCAGCAAATCAGCGTCGTTATCGAGATTCTTAATCCAAAAATAAATTAGGATTTAACTTTTTTGTATATCATTTGTGTCAATATAACCAAAGTTTCCAATGCATAGCATAAACTGATACAAGTTGACTCTTATTAACTTTTAGTTTTATTGTTAGCCTGAGAGCCAATCATTGTTTCTACCCGGATTCAGGGTAAACTGGGATCAGTGTCGTGCAGTGTTATCTTCAGACGGTAGAACGGGAGCCCTACAGTGCTTCCATCTCGCGGCGCTTGGATAATCGAGGCTAGAGTGCAGTCGCTGTACGTTTTAAGACTTCCTAATTTATTACAGCTATAGCGATGAAAAACAAAATGACTTACGAACATTCTTTTGTATAACTAATTATCACCAAACAAATGGCAGACCATACGGCGACAATGCTCGTCCAACAATCGAACCGATTTTATACCTCAGTGTGTTTATGCCACCGTTCTGCTCTGGTTTGCGTCAACATGCGATTTATTAATAGTGCTTGTTTCAAGTGCGGTGTGCAGTAACCCACGACTGCAACAGCGCACACTGATTCAAACCTGAGCAAGTGCTATTTGGGACATTATATTTCTGAAATGATGTGGAAAGATGGAATAAACGCATTGAGATATAACATTTAGGCACAGCTGTCATAATGCCAAAATTGGGGTGGGCCCGGATTCTACACAACGTCACAATTAAGTGTCCACAAAGTAATGCGCAGTTCCATCTGCTGCCTATTGATTATTCCAATGCTACTGTCATCACCATGATCAGATTTCCCGCCACCGAAACAAATTCAGGAGCCTTCCAAAGTCAGTCGTGGCTACCTCGATATCCTTAGCTTAGCCTTAGGAGATCTCCCAATGTGACATGTACACGCAAGCCAAGGCATCTAGCAGACTAGCACGCCCTCTAAATGAGGACGGCTGCTCTAACTTTCAAAACTACATCGATTGTCAAGGGAAAACATCAACAAATATAAAAGTATATTGTAGCAAGGCACATTATTTTGTTAAGTTCTTGTTAGTATCAAACTAATAATAATAATAATTAATAACTGAGTTTATATGGATTGTATAAGTTGTGATATTTAGAAAACAATGTCAGTACTTACAATTGAAAAAAGAGCAATAAGTTGGACTCTCCCTACAGGCTTGGGACCACCTCAAAAGAAGGCTGGGGGTCCTGAGGACTCTTGAACACAAACATCCAAGTAAACCCCTGAAGTTTTGAGAATGGCCCTGAATTGTTTTTCACATTATTAAAAGTGACTGACCAATTAGTAGATCAGTGTACTTACAGTGATTAGAGTGAACATTTCATTTGTGCTAGTAAGATTGTGGTTATATGATAAATAATATGCATCAATAGTAACTGCACAGTAAAGTCTACAATTAAAATTTACTGATGAATATTCAGATGTTTTTAAACCCTATTTACAGGTATTTTTTATAGTATTGGTGTGTGTGTTTTGACTTAGTTATTTTTTCATCAAAATTAATGGTTTTCAGATCTATGCCATTTGGTAAACCTGACCTTATTTCTACTATAAAGATGTAAATCACTAGTTGTCACTACTCACTCTGTGTACTGAGTGTGTTTACAGGTAGTGCAAAAACTTGACTTGAAATGAACAGTTCAGTCTTCTATGTGGTGACACAGACTGACGACTCCCTGGGTGACTTCAGTTTTGTGTGGACTGTGTCGGTGACACTGACTGACGACTCCCAGGGTGACTTCAGTCTTGTATGGACAGTGTGGGTGAAAAAATTTTGCATTACTTTTAATAACCAAGCCAGGTTGAAAAAGGAGGAGGGTTGGGCGTAGGGCGAGTAACCCTACCCCGTAAAAACAATTCCTACTACAGAAACGACGAGAAGAAGCCATTTCGGTACACTTTCAAGGGGAAGAAGAGAAGGCACATCCATAAATGTGGATGCATCTGCATCTACAGATGTACAGGGTGCACAGTGGATTTAGTTGACAGGTAGTCCGTCGGACTAGCTGACTCAGAAACAACTAGTCCTCATATTGTTTTACTAGTACTTAAAAATCAATCATACTGTTGTATCATATATGTGTGACAGTTATGGCACATAGTAAAAGTGGCTTTTTTCATAAAGAAAACAAGACGTTTCCCATTTCAATTAAATGTTGAACTAAATGTGTCATTAATAAAAACAAATATGTGTGATTTCGTAAATCCAATTGCAAAGTTATCAGAAGAAATGACTAGTTTAATCAGGGGCAGCAAACAGGAGTCGTGGACAAGGCGATGCCAGCAGAATTTGAAGCCTAACGGCGACAAAGGACTGACATTGTTGGACTAAGTTGCATCATTTGCCCTATACTTTTCATTAGCGTTTTCTTTCCCGAAACCGACTAAACAATCAGTAAGATTGCTGGCGTTTGGTAACTTGCTAAAATAATCACCCAATGCAGGAATAATGCAACTACCATCACGACGGGATAGCACGTAACGATGTCTGTAACACACGCATGTATGTTTGTCCATATCGCTCATCACTCATGGTCGCTAGGTGGCACTACCTATCCTACGCTAACCGGATGTAAACAGCCGCCATTTACATTCACTGCGTTCAGCAAGTTTCCCATCTGACAGTCGTACGGAATATTTAGCTGCCTGTGATAAAATGCTACCTTACTGTCTGATTTTGTTTTATTCCATCACAACACCCAACTAGCGTATACATAGCGTAAATTCATTTACATAATAACAGCTAGTCCAATGCGACTGCTCCACTAAACATGGACTAGTCCGATCACTGAAACTACTCATCCGGGACGATCGGACTGGCCTTATTTCGCAGCCTGGATGTATCTACACCTACAGATGTATCTATGACAGGGTTGAGTGAAAGCTGTCAGGAAGCTCGACCCCCGACGAGCCATATCTTTAACGCCAAAACTAACACCAGAGTAGGCACATGGAACGTTCGAACGCTCTTTCAGAGCGGGCGGATGGAGCAAGTGCTGAAGGAAATGAAGGCTTACCATATTCTAGGTGTAAGCGAGATGAGATGGACAGGACAGGGACGCTTCAACAGCGGAGATCAAACTACTTTACTCCGGAAATGAAGATCACCACGTCCATGGAGTTGGCATCATCCTGAATAAGGATACTACAAAAGCACTGATAGGGTGGAAGCCAGTTAGTGAACGCATCATCGTAGCGAGGTTCAACACCAGACATGTCAAAGTCACCATAGTGCAAGTATATGCCCCAACCGAAGTCGCCACAGACGAGGAAAAGGACACCTTTTACGACCAACTCCAGAACGTGCTTGACGAGATACCAAGCTTTGACATAAAAGTGGTGGTAGGAGACTTTAACGCGAAACTGGATAGAGACAGAAGAGAAATGTAAACTACGGTTGGACCTCACGGTTCAGCTGGAAATACGAATGATAACGGTGAACGATTGCTCTCGATGAGCACCGCCAGTGGTATCAGCATTGGCAATACCTTCTTCAAACATAAACGCATTCACAAGAAAACCTGGATCTCACCAGATGGCAATATATCGAATGAGATTGATTACATCTGCATTAGTAGTAGATGGCGTACATCTCTACAAGACGTCCGAACCTACAGAGGGGCAGATGTTGGCTCTGACCACAACCTCGTGATTGGTAAGATCCGCTTGAAGTTAAAGAGAGTCAAGACGGTGAAGATGGTCAGGCCATATGCGACAGATAACTTAAAGAACACAGACACATAAAAACAATTCTACGAGGAAACTAAGAACAGATTCCAAGCGCTACAACACTCAACTGACTTAGAAGAACAATGGCAGCTATTCCTTCAAGCCGTAAAGGAGAGCGCAAATGTAGTGTTAGGAAGGAGAAGAGGGTCCAACAGAGAACAGTGGATTACTGGAGACTCGTGGAAACTGATTGATAAAAGGAAGGATATGAAGATCAGAAGAGATCAAGCAGCTAGAAACATCCAACAATGGAGATCATCAGATGAAGAATACAGGAAACTGGACAAAGAAGTAAAAAAGAGCTGTAGGACAGATAAGAGGAAATGGTTAGAAGAGAAAGGTAAAGAAGCACAAACAGCAGCAGAACGGAATGACTCGAAAACGCTGTATAGGATTATGAGAGAGCTAACTAGCGCGAAAAGCAATTCCAACATACCAATAAAAGACAAAGATGGCAGAGTGCTTCTAACAAACGAGCAACAAGCCACGAGGTGGATTGAACACTTCCGAGAAGTACTAAATCAACCAACACCAACCACACTCTTGAACTTCGAACAGGAACCAAACACAAAAGAGCTTGATGTCATCACCAATGACATCACCAGGGCAGAAGTTTCCAAAGCCATCGATAGCCTCAAGAACAACAAGGCAGCGGGCCTTGATGAAGTATCGGCCGAACTATTGAAACATGGCAAGGACGGGGTTGTAGACGAGTTAACCTACTTGTTCAATCTGATCTGGTCTGAGGAGGAAGTTCCTGATGATTGGAGACGAGGAGTGATCATGACGTTACCAAAGAAGGGGTGCATGAGCGATTGGAATAACTGGCAAGGAATAACATTGATGTCAGTACCTGGAAAAGTGTTCTGCAGTGTGGTCCTAAACCGGCTGAAGACAGCAGTTGACCAGCACCTCCGGGAGGAACAAGCTGGTTTTCAAAGAGGAAGGTCATGCTGTGAGCAGATCTTCACATTGCGAAACATCATCGAACAAAGCAGAGAGTTCCAGATACCTCTTTTAGTCAATTTCATTGACTTTAAGAAGGCTTTCGACAATGTCCACAGAGATTCGCTATGGCAAATCCTGAAGCTATACGGCATACCAAGCAAATATATAGACATTTTCAAATCGCTATATTAAAACACCAACTGCTGCATCAAGACCAATGATGGCTAGACATGTTCGATATAGAGACAGGTGTACGTCAAGGTTGCATCCTGTCCCCTTTCCTCTTTGTTGTTGTTATCGACTTCATCATGAGGAAAACGATAAAAGATCCGAACTTTGGTATTAAATGGATAAATAATAGGTTGACAGACCTTGACTTTGCCGATGATACTGCACTGCTCGGCCACACGCCGAAGATCCTACAAGAGATGACCAGTACTTTAAAAGAAAATGGAGAGGTGGTCGGATTACGAATCAGCTATGGGAAGACAAAAACATTGTCAGCTGGTGATGGATCTGACCCCCACATTGTGATCGGTCAGGAAGAGTTACAATGCGTCGAGAACTTCCCTTACCTCGGAAGCTACATCTCTAGGAAAGGCGACGCGGAAGTAGATGTACGAGCAAGGATAGGCAAGGCATCAGCAGTGTTCCAAAGACTACGTCCAATATGGTCCAGTAACACCATCAGAAAGGACATAAAACCACATCTTTACATGTCAATCGTAATACTAACAGCGATATATGCCTGTGAAACGTGGAAGAATATGGCGAGGATATAAAAAAAACTAGATATATTTCACCGACGATGTCTCCGGTTCATATTGGGCATATCGTGGAGAGAACACATCACCAATGAAGAAGTGATGAGGAGGGCAGGTCTGGATAGCCTGCATTACATAGTTAAGTCTCGACGACGAAGACTAGCGGGACATATCCTACGCTTACCAAGAGAGAGAACTGCACATGTAGCAATGGAATGGGTTCCTGAAGGTGGAAACAGAAGGAGAGGAAGGCTGACTAAGACCTGGCGCAAGACGTTTAAAGAAGATCTGGCAGAAATGGAAATCACCTGGAATGAGGCCAAAGAAATTGCGAAAGACCGTAGTAGATGGAGAAAGCTCGTCGCCCGATGTTCCGAAAGGAACAGGAGGAACTAAGTCTAAGTAAGTCTAATATATTTAAGTGTCATGGCTAATCTAACAGCACTTGTACTATCAAATTCAAGTACATCAAATCACACAAATATCCAGACATGTGATTTTATAACTGATTAAGTGATTCCTGTTGTGAAACTAACAGACACCTCAGAGTGACAAAGGTGAAGACCACAAGAATATTATAAATAACATTGAAACTATTAGTACAAATATTATCCCTGAATCTTGTCTACAATGAATACTATTTTTGGTTTGTCTAGAATGAAAAATATTTTTGAATGTTACATACAAATAGTTGTTTACATATTGGCAATTTCACAGTAACCTAGGCCACTAGTGTCTCACCTGGACATATTTCCAAAATCACTTGATTACTCCGATTTCGGTATAATTTTAAACCATGTACCTCATTTTTATAATGTCATAGTATCATACTGTTATTCATACAGTAACAGAAACAATTGCAGTCCATGTTAAATTTCTTTTATTTGGATATTGGAGATATCAAGGCAGCACACTTTGCTTGTAATGCAAATAAAATACACAAAATAAAACAACAATAGCATCATTTTATGGTAAAACTCAACATGTTGTTTTACATATCATCCTGGGGGTAAATAACAACCCTTTTGTGTAACTGATCACCAATGATAAAAAATTCACACTTAATATGTTGCTAGCTAGCTAAGCACATTACAACAGAGATGGAAATATGATTTATAACACTAATAATCAAACATGTTAAAAACTCCCATAATAATGTTCATAGCTTTTGCGTCAATTTATGTTATTATCCAATCTCTTACAATCTGGGTCGGAGTGGACATTTATTTTTGGACATTTATCCAAAAATGTACTACGCTGTTGAATAATAAGCTGAATCCAGTTTTATTATTATGACATGACAAACACAATGTTCTACTGAAGTTGAATAATGACGCTTTCTATCTTAAATAAAGTGCATGTACATACATAATTAAAGTAATGAGCTAGTGCGTGAAATTTAGATTCCTGTTAAAAAATCAATATAACCACACATACATTACGATTATCCATTACAAATATTAAGTCACAAACATGTCAACATTATTCCAGTAATCACAAGCATGATTTAATGGCAACAAATTCCACGTGTTGGAGTGGACATGATATTTCGACTTAGCGACACAATCAATTACAGTACATTGTTTTTTTTCTTCAAAAACAGGTTAACATTCAAAACGTAATCTTAATAGTTCAATTCTAGCATATAAGCCACTGTAAACCATAACTTGATTTATTACACATGGTGGGTATCATTATTATGATTATACAGACATTCAGTGTACTTCATAGTTTTGGCCTTGATAAAGGTCTCCAAGTCCATGTAAGCATCCTTTGGCAGGCTAATTACATCATAGTGAAGGTATATTTGGCATAATTCAGTAATTTTGTTTCATAGAATAGCATAATAAATAATCCATGACTAGACTGAGTGTAGGATATTCCCAAGCTTCTGATCATGTTTTGAGTGGACATTCTGTGAACACTATTTGTCCCACTTTCAAACTGAATACTTAATATTTACTATATGTAAATTGTTATTGTTTGTTGTCACATTGTAATACTTACATGATTGTCATTAAAATGACTTATACACTGGTTTTTTTTTATTGTTGCATTTTGAAAGAGAACAGAAAGATTGTCTGTGTCGGAGTGGACATGTTTGGATGGAACAGTCTTCGGCATCCTACTTACTAGCTTTAGCAACAATTACGCATAACGTTTATTCTTTTTTCTTAACCAACCACTCATATTATCTTCGTTATGGAAAAAATCAAGTAGTGGTTTGTATTATCAAATATATTGATGTACACCCATTTATAGGATACCATACGTTTTGTGGTAAACACAAGCCTTCTCAGATAGGTGTACATTATTTATAAGATGCTTATGGATTCAGAGTAATGATACTTTATATAAGTGAAAATACAAAATGAACCACCAAATTCCGTCCAAAATTAATACATATCATAAGGTAACGAAAAAAGTTGTCAAGACAGGGAGTTCAAACTTTGCATGTAGGTTGTCCTGATAGACCCATGCTTTAAAATGGTATTAACCAGCAACTAACTTGCATTTTTGGAAGAATAAATTCATGTTAAAGCAATAATAACTGGCGGCCTAGGTTACTGTGAAATAGCCCATGTATTATTGTTAGTTTTTTGTTGCTATGATATTTTGAAATGTTTACGAGTACTCTGATAATCCAAGTATTGTTTTTTATTACACTATTATTTTTAACATATTCTCTAAGTGTCTTTGTAAAGCACTGTGAACTACACAGGATGTGGCGCTGTAAAAATAAATATGATATATGTATGTAATCACCATGATTGGCATGAATAGTTTAGCATTAAAAAATTTAGGTGAAAAATTTACCCATTCTGTCAAAATCTACTGCAATCCTGTAGGTAGTTCTGGAGAGCAATTTCAGAATACAGACAAATTGTGGTGTGGTGAGCACTGAAGAAAGGAAGGTGTACATATAAAGAACCAGTCCACTCGACTGGTTCCAGTTCGTTCCAGGCATAGTAGGGGGACCTGAGGCATGCTGAAAGGCATGTGTGCACAGAAAAAATGTGGTTATTCATGATGTCACAGAGTACATTCCTGCACACATCCTGCTCTGGGGAAACACGTGTGGGCTGCATGCGGGCGGCATGCATGCATGATTCACCTGCTACAACCAGTCAGTAACTGGTTTGTGGACGCCTCATCAATTTATTTACCACAGAACGGCTTCCAAGAAATGACATCCCAGCTCCGGCCAAAACACTATTGTGTTGTGGTCATCAGTTGGAGTAAACAAGAAAAAAGCGCTGCAGGTTAATAGATGTTTTGCCACTTCCTGTGAGTGCAGGCCAGTAACTTGGTATGGTCTTCTGAGAAGCGCCACGCTGCACTGTGACGTCACTCACCGCCCCCACTGTTTGTTCAGGCAGGTGTGAAGGCCGCCCTCTCCCAAGTCAACACATCTGGTTAGACAAAAACACTGTGCTCACTGGTGTAGTTAGTGCCTTGGTGTCAACTGTAGTGCATTTTGCAAGCGTCAGTGTTATCTACGTCAGGTCAAAACTTGCCTCTGTGTGTCTGCAGTGTCAATGTGTCTGATTGTGATTTAGTATGGAGATATGTACATGTGTGTGCACTGGCCCAGTTGTCTGTGGCCTTGTCGGTTGTGAAGGTACATTATGTACAATACTCAGTACCATACTAGAGTCCGGTGTGAGGCATATGTTTAACATACTTTGTTGTAAAGGATTTCTAAAAATGTGCTATTAATAAAACCGTATATTGTAAAATTACAAAAATACATATTTTTAAGTGTTCAGGATATGCCCGCTTTGTGTTCATGTTATGGTTAAAATCGACATTTGGAGTCCTCGAACCCTAGTAATGTATGACAAACAATGTTCCTATAATAAAAATAGGTTCGAATGATGTCTGAAAGCCTAACCAGAGTTTATGTTACTTTTGTGGTTAACTCGTGATGCTTTATTTACTATGTGTTACCTCCAAAGTGTTTGTGAAACACAAATTATAAAAACGTACTAATTGGCAGATCAATTTTTTCGGGTTTGGATTTCTATGGGATTTCTGTTTAAATATAGGACAACCAGTTGTCTAACATGAGCCTAGGTGCAGGCAGTTGTCCAATGTTCATATATAACAATATTATATCATTTCTGGTGTAATAACAGTTGTGAGACGGTGTCATGAAACCTAACAACTTGTATTGTGTAACTGGACCAGAAAGAAAGAAGTGACCCACTGACACAGTTGCCTTAGTTTTAGTGAACCACTGACAGCAGGTTTGGTTGTGCTTTCATTGTGTACTCTTCGAACTGGTCGCATAAAAAGCTGAGTGGGCCTTATTCTGAGAAATCCCTTACTAAGCACTGACCCCAATGACCCTTGCAATCTGATTGATATACTGAGGCATGACTGGGGCCCGTGCTGTGTTGCATGGCAATCACATGGACACATCACTCACTGGTGCCCACTACAACAAGTAAAAACTACACTTCTCAATAGTTGTTTATGTTGACGCAATACATAAATGGCTAAACAACAACAGGCATTGAATGGAGGATATTCTGTTACACCAGCAATACCGCGTATGTTTTCTGCTGGCATGTAGGCGGTCGGGCTGGGCTTGTTTTGATAACATCTGTTGTTCTGAATGGACCCGCTGACTAAGGGTTGTGTACTTGTGTACTGCCTGTCTATGGGTGACTAGTTTCGCCTGAATAAATGCGTGACTGATAGAATTGTCGGCAGTCAGCATAAGAAACTGCGTGCATAAGGACGTTTTAGCCGGGTGCAGCAGCATTCACTGGTAGACTTGAAGCAACTTGGACGTATACAGAATAAGCAGACAGGTTTTGAAGCGGTACAGTAAAACTTTTATTCCTTCGAGACTGCGGTTAGACTAGCTGTAGTTTATGTCGCAGTTTATTAGGGAACTCCACTGAACATATGGTTAATCAGATTTTATGTACAGGTCTATGAAACCAGACAAGTGTGACTGGTATGAAAGTTGCTGTGTCATGATAAAACCTGCCATTTCACTGTGATGTGTCAACTTTGTTGGATAATCTTGTCACAGGAGAATCACGTCAGACGTTTTGTCGTACTTGACTGAAGGGTCCCCTTGGGGCCAGCAGATTCTACTCGGTAAGTGTAAGCGAGAGGTTACTGGCCTACTTAGTTGGTGTTCCTATCACTGACACCTTGCATCATCCCTGATCCACGTTCCTTCTTATGTCCTCGGGCTGTGGCTTGTGTGAGGAAACATTTCTGTGGTGGATCTCTTAGGGACCATCACTGTGAGGCCAGACCTGCGACACCTCCTCTGTGAAGTGGGCTACATCCACTGACACAAAGTACAAGGGACATTCTTTTGGGGGTCCAGGTAGAATGGCCCTTTTCTAGGACAATAGTTGGTAGTAGGTCTGGTCCCTTTTCGAGGACAATTGGTATTAAGGTCATTTTCCAGGACACTTCATAGTAGGGCCCTTTTCTATGACACTTCATAGTAGGGCCCTATTCCAGGACACTTGATAGTGGGGCCCTTTTCTAGGACAATTTGTATTAGGGTCATTTTCCAGGACACTTCACAGTAGGGCCCTTTTCTGTGGCACTTCATAGTAGGGCCATATTCCAGGACACTTCATAGTGGGGCCCTTTTCCAGGACACTTGATAGTAGGTCCCTTTTCCATGACATTTGGTAGGTCCTTTTTCCAGGACACTTGGTAGTAGGTCCCTCTTCCAGGACACTTGGTGCACTGTAGTAGGTCCCTTTTTCAGGACACTTTGTAGTAGGACCTTTTCCAGGACACTTGATATTATGCTATTTTCCAGGATACTTGGTAGTAAGGTCTTTTTCTATGACATTTTGTAATGTGAACATTTTTCAGGACACTTGGTAATAGGGCTATTTTCCAGAAGACTTGGTAGTTTTCCTTGATACTTTGTAGAAGGGAACTTGTCATGGCTACTAGGTAGATAAGACCTCTGAAAAACATTCTCAACTTGCTGCATGAATGCCAGACACTGTGCACGTCAGCAATCAAGTTGAGCCAAATGTTTATTGAATGACTGGGCATGCCACTGCACCTTTGCCATGTATATGTCTGAGCCAGGGTGCAAATCAAATGGCGTCATAACATGCAACTGACTGGGAAAACACGAAATTATGAAATCCACATAATAAAACATTAATATATCTGACAATATTTATGATGAAGTCATACTGTTTTGCTTGCCTGTGTGTTGCTAACAACAGTTTGGGCACTGAATGCCAATGATTACATCATGAATGGTGCCATAACCCGAGTGCACTAAACACCAGGATAATGTGTCTGTTTGAGACAAAAGTCTTAGTCACCAAGGTGTATTCAAGTGTTTATTACTCTCACTATTTGGCATTAAAAACTATAAATCTATGTAAACATAATTTTTTTCTGGGAATAGTTGATAGGCCCTCCAACCTTTCAGGGTGTGGTCTGGGTGATCTTGCTGAGTGGGCCAAACCTGTGTTTTGATGAAACCACACAGCTGGCTTGGGGGCAAATGTGTATCGTAATTTCTATTTAATATGCTGACCTTGTATATTTATATTTGACATTTGCAGAAGACTGTGTTTGTATTTGATGTTTGTATTCGGTGTATATGACCAAATACACTCCGAATACCAACACTTATGTTAGGTTTATTTACCCAACTACTGGTACACACCAAGTTGAGTGCTTAACTTGTGTTTGGTGTATTTTACCTGCTTGAACATGGACATTCTATATTTTAGGATTTTAGTATTAGCAAATCTCTGCCAATCTGACCTAATCCACTCCTTCATTATTTAATGGAATACACTTTACAGATCCTCAACATCTTGTACCGTGTAAGGCTGATATAATCTGTTTTAATCAAACCTTGTGTGTATTAAGTTTTCGTAGAGCATGTTTGGATTTCATCAAAATTGATATTTTGTGAGACATTTTAAATTGACCATGTTTTAATGTGTTTTATGTTTGTTTGAAATTTTAATATGTTTGTAATATATATATTTGAATTTGATAACAAAAACATATTTGACCAGTAGTCTATGATGGCACTGCATCTTTGGTTTTGATATTTATAAAGTTCTATTAACAACTGATGTAAGGATCACCTCTTGAGCTTCGCGTCAGACTGGTATGTGTGTGCGCTCATTCGTGCGTATGCTCGTGCATACATGCATGCGTGCGTCTGTTCGTATGTGTGTGTGGCGTTGGCAACACCAACACATGTGCCAGACTGTATCAGTGTGTCTGTTATCAAGCGACAATAGCAAGCATCATGGACAGACAACATTAAAGGAAATAAAAACAAGGCATTAGCTAAAATCCGTTTTCCATGTGTATAGAAAGTTTAATATTGCATGTAACATTCGAGAACATTTAAAAAATACAGAAAAATACATTTGTAGCATAAATTCGATTTTAAACCCGTCTGTGTAGCGATTCCCGCGGAAAATAAAAATTTAATGAGCTAGGCGATCACGTGGTATCTTAACGTCACACATGACTCACACTCGCAGCAGGCCGACCCTTTCTATGCATTCAGAGCATGTTTACATGGATAATGTTGGGGTCAAAACGAGCGTCAGAATGAGTTGTTATGCAATAATCCGATGTAATACAAACACTAGTCATCATAGAGGAACAAGCAGTTATCTTACGGTTCCACATGAATTCAATTTTATTCAAAACAATGAATGCGAATGAGCCTACAAGTCGACTAGGTTTCGCCGAGCTTGGCCCTGCCCCTGGGCTCGTTTTCAGAATAATTATATCGAATGCAACCAACGGGAGATAATGTATACCAATATACATACATAGCAAACATATATCGTATCCAGCTACAGAAAGTAACGTGTAAAATCTCATAATATCACTAGAATATCGATGTATGAAGGAGGAGTTGTACAATTTATTATAACAACTGAAATCAGTCAGCGAATTTCTGCCGGCCTTGATAGCTCAGTTGGTAAACGCGTTGGTTCCTTGGCGTCTGTTTTACAATCGGGCGACGCCGGTTCAATCCTGACAGCATGCAAACTATTGATTTTCTTTACACTTTTTTTGTTTATGTTTTCACGAAGTAATATAAACCAAATCATTTAGTATACTATGATGCACTGTTTGTAAATATTTTTTGTAGTAATTATTTATTCGCCACAAAAATGAAAATATGGTCATTATATACAACGATGTTTCTAAATTGTATTTATCCAGACAGATCACAATCTGTTTTCACATATATAATTACAATATATTACTGTACAATATATTTACAATTAATAAATTAGATATCCATTACATTATATTTGTTTGGATAAATAAAATTTAGAAACATCGTTATATAATGACCATATTTTCATTTTTGTGGTGAATAAATAATTACTACAAAATAAAAATTATTTACAAACAGTGCAGACGTCGGAAAATTGCACAATAACTCATTCTGACGCTCGTTTCGACCCAAAAGCTGTACTTGTAAACATGGTCTAAATGCATGGAAAGGGTCGGCCTGATGCGAGTTCGAGTCATAAGTGACGTCACATCTCGGCATCCCGAAAAGCGCGCCAAAAATATGCATATTCGAAAATGTCCGGATGTACAGCATAAAATGTGGAATTTCTAATTGATTGAATTTTTTGCTTGGTGCACGTGGAAATAGATAGCAGGATGTAATATAAGCAATAGATGTTTTTATTCCCTTTAACTCTCAATCACAATACATGGCATCAACCTGATTTAGAATCAGCCGAGTTAACGGTGGTTAGCTTATTCACTGGTTAACTATGGGCGTTAGTCATGTTCATTAGAGTACAAATGACCCAGTGGCTGCCACCTAGCGACACTCTGTATGTCTTTGTGGTTAACTTGCTCATCATGCTCACACAAGGAAGTTATAAAACCAACCCATTTAGACAATTTGTATTGATTAAACATTTGGCTATTTTTAGTACAATAGGGCCAAACTCATGTCAAATATTTCTTCCTTCTTGGCAGAATTTTCCATGACGCGGCTGGTTCAAAATGTGTGTTTCAAAACAGTGTTTTTTTACAGAAACTAGACCACTCATTAAGTTAGACCAAAGCCTGTGATAAATTACGTAATTTGCTCGAGTCACCTGAACGAGTGAGGAGAAGCCAAATGTTGTTTGGAATGTACTGATGACCTTAATGAAGAACTTGTGCATTCGATCAATGGTTGACTGGGTGTTCATTATTTATTGAACGAGTACAGTGGGCCTCAGTGTTATACAGTTCACTGATACAAACATTGGCCACCTCATTCAGTGAGACGTATATAGAATTAGCTGGAATATTCTCCTTGCCCTTGAATGCCAACTTGAAGTGGAAGTAGAACTAGAAGAGCTATGACAGCTATATAACACACCCCAAAAAAGTTTTGTTCACCAAAAGCATGCATCTAGGCATTGTTCAAAATGTGTGTTCTAAAGCATTATTTATTGAAACTCTGAATGTCACGCTTAGGTCAGAGTGAAGACTACCAAGAGTTATTACCCTCTCTCTGTTGCCACCCTCTATTGTGAAGTATTGCTGTGACACTGGCACACTTTATGGCTGTCATCCAGTGCCTGTACAAACACTCTTCTCTTGTGTCCACCTAGATCATGAGTGTTGTTTGTGTTGGCAGGTCAACGAACGGTCAGGGTATGTTGGACAGACTGGCCATGACAGAGAAATGCGGAACTACAGAAGAACCACTCAACTTGGTAAGCAGGCCCTTTGTCAGAAATTTATTTTTACATATCTTGAATCAATCTAAAGTTTGCCTTTTACTTTTAGTGGACAAATGGCTTGTGTGGCAGCCATTCACGTCAATCACAGCCATTATTGGCCAGTTAATTTTTTATTGACAAACCAGTGTAATTTAAGCCATTTATTTAATTAATACTGATCCATTGGATTTGTTTCACTACAACTTACAAGTTGTATCAGTGATAGTCATTAATGTGTGTTCTACTTCTTAGGGAAATACAAATTGTTAGGTAATCTAATGGCGAGCTGCCATTGCCACATGTGTGGTACATATTTCAGACACTGAATTTGTTGAGTTTATTCATCCACAGTGTATTAATTATCCTGTTTCCAAGGAAAACCACTGGTCAGATTATTTTGAAACACTCCTTGTTGATAGAAACCATGCTGATGTAAACATGTTGATGAATACATGTTGACGGAAAAACTTAATGCCAACAAAACCCATGAGATAACAAATGATTTTTGCATAATCAGTTGTGAGAAGTCGAGTCCAGCTTGTTTTATGGCATTCGAAGCAATCATTGTCACTTTCTACTTTTTGAAATTTTTTTAAATATATATGGTCTTCAGTGACGGTGCACTGTGTATCTTTGTGCTGCAGTCTAAACTACCAGTAAACCTTTTTTATTACTCCAGTAGTTAACAATTAATTGATAGTGATGGTTGATGAAATAATATGATTATGGTTTGTAAATTTGTTTTAATATTATGATGATATCAGATACTTGGTTGGTCTGATTCTTTTGTAAGATACTATAATAATATAAGAAAAACATAGCTTTTCACAACAAACATAAAATAAGAAATATTGAAATTGTGACAGCATTATACATGTAAAATTATTGATTGTTTTCAAGGTCATGATGAAAATATAGTGTTAACAAAGTCATAACTACCAGTTTGTTTATAAACACAGCCTGGGACAATACAATGTCTATCCACTGTGAAACATTACAATGTGCTGTGCAAACAGGCACTTACTAATAAGGGAATGGATACCAATTTACTCAATTATAGGTGAACTGATAATCAGATGCTGTTTTGTATAATTTATAAACTATAATATTACTAAAATGTCAACATTTATTCATGTCATTATTCATCTTTTGTATGTACGGATATTATTTTAAAATCATTAATATGTAATCATTACTATTAAGTAATAAATTGAGTGTCACATGGTCCTAACCTCAGTGGTAATCAACACCTTGTTTCTGTTCACCGATGACTGTCGCATTCACTTTTGATAAATATGCTGTTGTCCATCCCATGCACATAAAGAAGGTTTGTTCACAAATTGTGACTGAACATGCTAAATGATCATCTTGATTGGTTGCAGGTCAAAGGTCGTGGCCGTGCACACATGACGCAGATCTCCGATGAAGAGCTGGTGTCATTGAGTGTGCGAGAACTTAACCGCGAGTTGCGCAACTTGTCGAAGGAGGAAGTTGCCAACCTCAAACAACGACGCAGGACTTTAAAAAATCGTGGCTATGCAGCAAGTTGTCGTGAGAAACGCACCTCGCAGAAAGAAGAGCTCGAGGCAGAACGAAATGTGTTGCGAAGTGAAGTGGACAAACTTGTGCAAGAGAACAGCTCTGTGCGCCAGGAACTGGACTTGTTGAAATTAAAACTGCGAGCACTAGAACGTATTGCCAGTGGCGCGACAATAAAGAAGGCAGCTGTACCGATGGTCAAAGTTGAGAAGTCATCATACTCCTGAAAGTCAGCCTTCGCCTCATATCAGACATGTGATGCAGTGTTGTTGTTATCGCTTTCCGTCATGATTGCTCACTCTTCATGTGATGACATTTGAAGAAACAGTTCCATCTCTTCTTGTGACTCATGACAATCTCAAAGATAGCAGCACAATTCTGCAGAGCAGAAAAGAATCACACACACACAGTGACACGTGATAGTGTCGCAGTTGACTCAGTCACAGCTCTCAAATACCTAGGGTTCAAAACCCACTAACAGACATACAGGGTCATAAAACCCGGTTCATTGAATTAGTCCCTCCCTTTGTCTAATGTGATCATGTTTAACAAGGTGGCATCTCTTTGATACAGGACAGGACAGCACTGCTTTAGCGCTAGTCTCGGTGCATGGATATAGCAGGATATACACAAAAGACGGCAAATCAGAGGCTATGAAAATGTGATATATTTATAGTTATGCAGACCTCGTAATGAGTGGGCATAATGCACCAAGTGCACACAAACTACCAGAAAAAATAAGTGATTTCTCAGGATTGTATGCTAAATTTCAGGAATTTACCTTCGGTGTCTAGTTTTTTCGAGCTGGTTAATAGTGCCACTTCTGTGGCTTCTCTTTTTATAAATTGCCGGGACATAAATTTAGATTAACTTGCTATAAACAGCTGCCCAATCAAAAAGGGAAAATAAGCAACTTAAAAATCAGCTGGTACTGAGAAGCATATTTATATGATAATGAACTGCCATGGGTCTGTCTATGAAATTCTTCTTTTGTGTACACTGGTAGTCTTACCAGGTGAATGTAATTTGAAGATGCAGAATGTGATGTTTTTTTTCACTATTTGTTAAAGATGGCACGTGTGATATGCTGTCTGTAGGGGGCCCGTGTAATGTTTTTCTTTAGACAGACCTATGTCAAATTGTAGCACAGTCTGTTAGCCTACAACTTTTGGTATAAAATCCAGAATTTCCACCATGCAGGATTATTATTATAACGTTACTACACAAAAACTGCCTATCGTGAAATTTGTGAATAAAAACGTGAAGCTTGTTAGGGTTTTACACCTCATTTAGTTGCAGTTTTGGAAGATTTTGTTTAAGAAATGGGTATAGTCACCATTATTGCTAAATATTAATATCATTTTCTGCAGTAGTCTAATAGGTACGTTTATAAATATCAGTTAAGTGAGCTATTGTTTTAACTTGGATACCTTTTGAAGGATTATGTTGATGTACGTTGTTTTTAATAAAAAAACATGCTGTTTTAAATGGATTTGTGTGTGTGTGCGTGTGTGATTGGACTGGTTAGATTTGTTTTCATGGCATGAGTCACCGACCAAGTGGACTGGACTGTACAACAACAATGCTGACTCCTTTTCGTCAGTAAGGCAACATATAAGGAGGAGTCTGGCCGACAACGTCACATCAACAAGACTCCGCACACGTGCCTACTTTCAGTCGGTGGTCTACTTTCAGTCGGTGGTCTACCTAGATGAGTTACATTCAGCGCCCATGGCCATGCCGATTGTACACACTAGCAAAAATGCCCGTCAACCGACGGGATGCCTTAGTAGATGACAGTCATGATAGTAAAATTTACCAAATGTTAGAAAACACAGCATCATTACATATAAACGCTACAACGCTGTTATGTCGATAACACGGAAATATCACAAACAACACCAGACTATCGTAACGTTGAACTGGTTGTAATACAGCATCATGGCGGAGCCACGTTTCAGCCCAGAACGAGGCTGACGTCAGCTGATCAAGTACATTAAAGGCACACCGTTAAAATAACAGAACACAACTAATTTCGCCCCTCTCTGTAAAGAATACTGTTCCAAAATCGAACAATAGAGAGGCGCACACAAACCGTTCAAATTACCAATGTAGCCACTAATATTTAAAGGTCACATGCTAATTTAACAGCTGACTAATGTCGCAACAAACGTTGACTAGTTCGTCAGGTAGTCTTGAAGGTACCGCGGTGGACGTCTGTTTCGCCTGCATGGGCCGTTGGTACTGCGGGTAATCGGGTTGATGAGCAGGCAGACCTCCGAAGTCAAGGTCATCAAAGGGGCGTCCGATGATCGCTGTTGATATACTGATTGTCGCGATAGAACACAACGCCGTGAGTTCCAGCGCGACCCATCTTCAAGCACGAACGTATTGGGACCAGCTTTAGTGGCAATACGCTTCGGGTTCGACAATGACGATGCCAGCTTGTGTTTCTGGATAGGTCGTTTCGTCCTGATCCAGTCACCAGGTTTCATCATCGATTTTCGCAAACGACGTCGTTTGTCGGTTTACGCTTTGATTCGTTCCTGCTTCCTTGCGATCGATTCAGCTAACACTGAGATGTTCCGTGGAGATGCCTGACGTGGTTTCAGGTTTTCCAGAGGAAACCGTGGTTTACGACCTAGCATCAACTCTCCTGGAGTACGCTGCACGTGTCAACGCATGTGGTGTCGATTGGTACGTTTGCAGGACTGTTCGTACTGCATCTGCGAACGTTGTCGCGCTTACATTTTATGATTTATCCGGGTGATGTTTATCCGGGTGATGTTTATGTGCATATGCAAGGCATAACATTTGGCACCAGTAGATCACGTAGTGATAAATAATATCCAGTAGTTAAATATGTTTCGTTTGTTGTAGTAATACGAGCGTTATAGTTAGAGTACATAATTATAATTTGCTGTTTCAGATTTGCGACCAAGTATAAGAAGTGTGCGTGGAGAGGAAACTGTTTTACGACATAAATTGTCTGTGGGAAGCAAACATTTTATAATTTATGTATATATAGACATATATAAATATATATATATATATATATAAACATACATAACGGCCGGATAAATGAAAGCGTGACAGTCGTAGCTGGTGCTAAATACATTCCCCTAGATACGCGCACGCGCAGAAACGTCACCCGGATACTATTTAACGCCCGGATAAACGTAAGCGCGACAACGTATTCACCTCCTCAAGTTGCCAAGTTTCTGCAGAAATGTTTCAAACTCGTATGACACGAACTGTGGAGCGTTGTCGCTTTGGATATCTTCCGAGATTCCCAACGAGCGAACAGATCCTTCAGGATCTGGATGATGGCGGAAGACGTCACCGTATTTGTTGCGGTTATTTCCGGCCATTTAAAATGTTGGTCCTGTATGACAACCAGAAATCGTTGGCTGTGAGGTGCGGCCTGCACCTCGCCGAATGTGTCGACTTGTATTGCCATGCCATGGTTTCTCCGGCCATGGTGTGGGCTGAATCGGTGGCTGTGTAGGTTTGGTTGATTTCTCACACACCGCGCATGATTCACAATCTCTGACGAAATCTTCGATGTCTCGATCGATGGCGGGCCACCATTCCGATTCGCGACAGCGGTGCTTAGTTCGAACGATCCCGGGATGACCTTCGTGAGCCATTTTCAGCACTTTGTCCTTAAAGGGATTCTTTGAGAATTTTAATCTCTTTGTAATGTACGCAATTATTAAGTAATCCTGTTAATATGATTATTTCATGTAATTATATGCCTTTATTTCATTAGAATTATGTGTTATTAATCACTAATGACCCTGACAATATATCGAAAAAATAACTCTGCGTACGCGGAGTTTCTACTTTGGGCCCACCTTCACGATCAAGGCATGCTCATGAATATTCGGAACTGTCCGTCAGATTTCGATTAGCTACGCCGAGTTAATAGATGCAAGAAATACGTCATCAACATGTGTATATGGATTAGCCACCGCCATGCGAACGAGTCGTGACCGATAAAATTATCAAAACGATACGTGGACCAGCTGCTGTTTATGTCACAGATTCAGCAAAGAAAAGAAGGAAAATATATGGAATAAACGGAGAATGAACATAGCGACAGTTCATGACAGATGGATTGATTTAAAAGTGTTATGTTCTAGTATAACTATAGATGTAATTATCAAGTGACAGTGGTGCACATGTTTATTTCGTATCAGCGCGACACACAGACAGACAGACAGACAGACAGCGATAGTCCATGTCACACAAATGCGTTGTGTATAAGCTGTGTATAGTATTTGCACAAGTGTCTGCCACATACATTACAGTCCTCCGCACCAGTTATTTTGCTAACGTCCAAGGTTACAACAAGAACTGTGAAACAGACAAAGGATACGCTGTCGTACCAGGGATTATTATGCCCAGGGCTACAAGACAGTTCTAGAGAGATAATCGGTCTGGAGCTTTCCGGATTCTCTCCGATCTGCGAACAGCCGACTGCGTTACTGGCGAGTGGACGCCGCTGCCATCAGGTACAGGAGCTACGGCTTCCGCCGTTTCGTCTACACGCTCAATGTCCCGTTCGGTTGATTGTTGGATCGCGGCCGGAGCAGCGATGTCTGCGGGTACCGTATCGTCCGCCGCGTCCGCATGTCGCAGACGCACGTGATTTCGATGACGCCTCAAGTGGCGACCGTCGGGTGCCTCCGATATCAGCACGTCGTTGTGTAGCTCTTTCAGAACTGCAGGAATCCACTTGGGCGAATGATCAGCGTGGTTCTTTACGTAAACCGCATCGCCTGGACTGAAGCATCGCTCGTTCGATTTCTGGTTGTAATAATCAGTCATCTTCTCCTGCGATTGGTGCACTTTTCTGCCGACGCTCGGTTGCACCGCGTCTAGAAGCGTTCGCAGCTGCCGCCCCTTCAGCAGTTTACTCGGGGAGCTTCCGGTAGTGCTGTGAGGGGTCACTCGGTAGGTCAGCAAGTAACGAGCCAACCTTGTCTCCATCGAACCGTCCTTCATTTTCATCAATCCTCGTTTCACGAGCTGTACTGCCCGTTCAGCGAGCCCGTTCGAGGATGGGTGATAGGCTGGCGAGGTGATGTGCTGAATGCAGTTCTTTTTCATAAACTGCCTGAACTCAGCACTAGTGAAGCACGTGTCATTGTCAGTAACGATAGTTTCTGGCAGTCCATGTTCTGCGAATAACATCCGCAATTGTTCGATTGTCACTTCCGATGTCGATGAGCGTACGACCATCGCGGAGATCCATTTCGAGTAGGCGTCTACTGCCACGAGGATCATCCTGTTCTCGATGGGGCCAGCGTAGTCTAGATGCACACGTGACCACGGTTCCTGTGGGAACAACCATGGTCGAAGTGGCGCTCTGGTCGGTTGACGCATGTTTTCCTCGCACTGACCACAGTGCTGCGCGATACGTTCAATCTGAAGATCGATGCCTGGCCACCAGATGTATGACCGCGCTAACGCCTTCATCTTCACCACGCCGCTGTGGCTGCTGTGCAAGAGTTGGAGCATCGTGGCTTGCCCAGGCTCTGGCACAATTATTCGGGTGCCCCGCATCACGCATCCATCGTGCGTGCTCAGCTCATCGCGCACTCTGTGGTATTGCTGTGTTGTTAGGTCGCCCTCAGGCCAGCCTGTTAACACGTAGCGTTGAACTCGCGACAATACTGGGTCACGTCGTGTCCAGTTTCGAATGTGCGTTGACGTCACCGGCGAGTCGTCCAGCTGCTCTATGAGCTGTATGTACTCCGCAGGAGCAGGCGTCTCAGCGTTCTGCGTAGGTAGGGGTAGTCGCGATAGAGCATCGCAATTCTCGTGCGCATCGCCACTCCGATGACGAATGACGTAGTCGTAACCTGCCAATGTCAGGGCCCACCGCTGAAGTCGACCCGACGCTTGCGGAGGTATCGGTCGTTGCTCGTTGAACAGCCCCACCAGAGGTCGGTGATGAGAACGAAGTTCATACCGTATAGGTATTGGTGGAACTTTGTCACCCCGAACACCAAACTGAGACCTTCCTTGTCGAGTTGCGAGTAGTTGGTTTCCACAGGCGACAAGCTCCTAGATGCGAACGCGATCGGTCGCTCCGAACCGTCCGTCATCTGATGCGACAGGACTGCGCCCACCCCGTACGGCGACGCATCACATGCGAGCTGAAGAGGTTTGTCGGGGTCGAATTGCACCAGTAGGGACTCTGACTGCAGCAGGCCCTTCGCCGCTTGAAACGCTCCGAATTGCTCCTTCTCCCATCGCCATTTCGTCTCTTTTCTTAGTAGAATGTGCAGAGGTGCTAGCGTTGTCAACAAGTTGCGCAGGAATCGTCCATAGTAGTTGAGCAGGCCAAGCCACGAACGTAGTTCTTTCACGTTCGTTGGGCTAGGCGCATCTTGAATCGCCGTGACCTTTTCGTCTGTGGGATGCAGGCCATTTCGATCGATCTTGTGGCCCAGGTATACGACTGCCTCGTTGAAGAACTCGCACTTTTTATTGTTTAGCTTCAACCCTGCTTGGTCCAGCCGGTTCAAGACCAGCTGGAGATTCGCCACGTGTTCATCTCGAGTTTTCCCCGTGATGAGGATGTCGTCCAGGAAGATGCATACCCGTGGTATGCCAGCAAGCACACACTCGAGAGCTCTCTGGAATATCGATGGCGCCACCGATATGCCGTACGGTAAGCGAGTGTATCTAAAGAGTCCCTTGTGCGTGTTGATCGTAACGTAGTCACGTGACCCTTCGTCGAGCTGAAGTTGAAGATACGCATGGCTCAAGTGCAACTTTGTGAACGTCTCTCCTCCTGCCAGACTGGCGTAGAGATCGTTAACCCGTGGTAGCGGATATTTGTCTTCTACCACACTTTTGTTGATCGTGATCTTGTAATCACCGCAGATCCTTATCTGCCCGTTGGACTTGGGGACAGGAACGATCGGTGCCGCCCATTCCGAGAACTGGACTGGCTCGATGATGCCCTCCTGTTGCAGTCGGTCTATTTCATGTTCGACTCTCTCCTTCAGGGCATAAGGAATGGGTCTGGCCTTGAAGAAACGTGGAATCGCATCGCTTTTCACGTTGATCTTCACCTGCATTTCTTTCAGCTTACCCAGCCCCTCAGCGAACACGTCTGGCACTTCCGCCATCAGTCCGGCATGCACCGGGTCAAGGTCGCGAACGAGCATGATCTCGCCCCAGTCCAGCTTCAACTGCGACAGTAGATTTCTGCCCAAGAGATTCTGCCGAGTGCCAGACACCACCACAATTGGCACATGTGCCGACTGCTGTTTGTATTCGGTGACGACCTCTATTTGTCCCAGCACCGGAATAGACTGACCCGTATAAGTGGTCAAGTTGATGTCCACTGTTTGTAGCTTTGGGGGTGGCGACCGCAACCCGTGATATGTCGCCTCATTGATTATGGAGACTCCTGCCCCCGTGTCAACCAACATTCTCACTGCTTTACCGTCCATGTGCACCCCTATCTCAATAGGCTGCTGTGACGTGTGATCCCCCTTGACGTTGTACAGACAGTACTCAGCTCTGTCCTGAGTGGTGTTCACGAGATGAGTTTCGCCGCGTTTCTTGCGACATGCCGCCATGATGTGACCTCTCTTTTGACAGAAATGACAAGTTGCATCTTTAAACTTGCACTCTTGATGCGTGTGGTTGCCGTTGCAACGGTAGCACAATTTCTGAGTTGTCTTGTCGTAGCCACGCGTGTGTGTCGTAGACCTAGCGGTGGTCGGAACTGGCCTTTTCTCTCTGTTTTTCCGGTTTGACACTACACTCACTGTACTTTTAGTGCAGTCGAAGCTGTGTCGGGGGGCTATCTGTTTAGCCTCGGTCTCCGCCACTTCGTCCGCCAGCGCCATCTGCATTGCCTGCTCGAACGATCTATCTTCGCTGAGTAGTTTGCGCTGAGTGCTGCCGCTTTTGATGCCGCACACGAGCTGGTCTCGCAATGCCTCGGCCAGAAATTCCCCGAAGTTGCAAGTGGATGCGAGCCTCCGGAGTTCTGCCGCAAATGTGGCGACCCCCTCGCCCTCTTTCTGGTTGCGTTGGTGGAATTTGAATCTTTCCGCCACTGTAAGCCGACGTGGCTTCAGATGGCTTTTTAGTTTCTCAGTTATTTGCTCAAACGACAACTCTGCCGGTCTTTGAGGACTGACGAGACTTTTAAGACCTACCAGTGTGAGTAGTGTAGCCACTTTCTTCCTGTCGGCGGCCTCTCTCACAGATTCGTCCACGCCGCTGCCCACTGCACCAACATTGTTTGCAATGAAGTACAGTTCTAGCCGCTCCAAATACGCTTCCAAGTCACTACTGCCGTCGTATGGCTCTATTTGACCAATGTATACCATCCTCGTCGCCAATTGTTATGTTCTAGTTTAACTATAGATGTAATTATCAAGTGACAGTGGTGCACACGTTTATTTCGTATCAGCGCGACAAACAGACAGACAGACAGCGATAGTCCATGTCACACAAATGCGTTGTGTATAAGCTGTGTATAGTATTTGCACAAGTGTCTGCCACATACATTACAAAAAGAAAAAACACCACCGCTCCATGCACGAAGCCGCCGGGCCCGATGGCGAAGCTGATGTCATATTGAATGATTGGCATTGTTTTTGTTGGAATATAAAAACTATGGTACTATCATGTTCCTTTTTTCAGTAGGTACATCTGGCTATACATTTTGAAGTGACGTTTTAATGAAACGTTTAGATAACAGAAACTTACAGAAGCCGATAAACATTCAATAATGAAACAATTTTATTTCCACCATAAATCCAGCAATTTCCATAACCAGTATAAATATATTATACATCACTAATGTAATTTACGGTATTAAAATAGGATAGGTAGTTATGTACTTTCCCATATACATAAAGTTTAATTTTAGTTTGAAAAATGTAGATTTCTAAAGCGCATAACATTATTGTCGACAAAATATATTGCATCAGTGTAAAAACATGTTTTATTTTGTACTGGGGGTGCAATCATTATTTGTTTTGCTCATCATTTAGAGTAAAAGATATTGAATTTGTTTCTATCGAACTCCTGTTTCGATAAAAAATAAAATGGCCATTGTACGATGGAAATAAAGTAATAAAATTGCAAAGCTTTAAAACGCATATTTTAAAACACTGTTTTCAGTCATCATTGGTGTGTTTAGCTCAAGAAGATCCCTAAAACATTTTGAATGTTGTGGAACATTTATATTTTATTAATTTTCAAAATTATTGTAAAAACAACTTTGTCGACACCTTTTTATACACTACTCCCAGTATAGTTCACTTAACACAAACTTGTTTCAACAAATTTTGAAGAATATGCTGTAGAACACAATCCAAACATGATGAGCATAAGAAAGCATACATTTTATTATGTACTCCTACTTTGCAACATAATGACGGGATGATGTGCATTTGGATGCACACATGGATCGATTGCACAAATCCATTTGAAACGTTGTGATGTACATATTCCCAGCAGAAGCCACATGAAACTAATGTGGCAAAACAAAGTCAGACTTCTTCACTACTGTGTCAGTTAACATGTTGCCCTATTAGTAGCACTGCTATGCATTTTGATACACAAAGCTATCAGATGCACACATCCATTTGAAACTCGAAGTGAGGTACAACTTCCCAGTAGATGTCGCACAGAACAGAATGGGGCAGAACAAAGTCAGACATCATCTTATGTCAGGTGACCCATTGTCCAATTAATGGCACTGTTAAGGAGAGGCCTTCAATTTCCTTTTTCCGTCAGCTCAGCTATTTCCAATGTTTCTGCAAATAACAAAGTTGAATTTAGTAAATTGAGCCTAAATATGAGTTAATAACTCAACACTGTGCAGATTAATTCAGTTTAGATATTGGATTATGGGATTTATCACCAAGTGTACAGCTGGCTAAATGGAAAAGAAATACAAGAGAACCTTGTTATGTTGATTCAGTCAGACTAAAATCCCAATCCATTACTTTGGCCAAATTTTAATTTGCTTCTAGTTCTACATAATTACATGCAGTGTTTCCCCTGGTATATAACAAGCGAGGCGGGCCGCCTCGCCGTTTTTCTATGCCGCCTCGCCCAAAATATGCCGAATTTGCCGCCTCGTAGCTATGTCATACGCCCATTCTTTTTCGTTCTTTCGCGATATATTCAGCGTCAGCGAGCGGCGCGAAATGACATCACAAAGTCACTTATGTTCCTGCAAAATCACAGATTTGTAGCAACGTCGTTTAGTCGTCTTAACGTCGCTCAGAGCAGTTAGGATTTAACTCCATTGGACAACGTGAAAGATGTCAGTTGTCCAATCACGGAATATTCCTGCGGGATCCCCGGTGTCTCCAATGGTGACACGTTGCGGAATTTCGACATACTAGAAATCTAGACATTCATATAAAATGGCGCCCAAACGGTAACTTGCGTTTTGGTTTATGACGGTGGTGGGAGTGAAAACCTTGCAGGCGGATTGCACTACGTCACTTGTCGGCACTTGTGTCGAATCCGGACTCTTTTGAAGCCCAAATAAAAACCGTGCATCCTATTCACTAATCGGCATTTGTATCGAATCCGGACCCTGTTGAAGCTCAAATAGCGACCCGGTTTGCGCTACTCTATGCCGCTGAGCTTGTGGCCGTGCGTTACCGCACAGCGCGCTTAAAATGAGAGATGCAGTATACAACAGCGTATGTTGATACAAACCGGGGCGCTATTTACGCCTCAAATGGACGTAAGACGCAATAAACTTAAAAGGTAAATATGCCTAGGATAATGCTGTATGACGGAACTATAGTGTATCTCACTGATGTATCAAAGTTAAGCAAAACTCAAGTTATAACGGCGAAATCAAAGTGGGTCCGGATTCGACGCAAATGCCCACAAGTCTATTCAACTAATAATATGTTCTATGCGGTTTTGTTTGAGCAAAATAAGGAATGTGATTCGTAAGATATCTTTGTGCTAAATATATGATACATATTCAGACAAAGTTGTGCAAACTAACTTTTGGGAAAGTTGATTTGAGTGAAATACTTACGAATATCAACCACCGAAGTTCACATCTCATAAAAAATGCCTACTACCCAAAACCGTGCTTACTAACGGGTTCTCAGTAACTTGGGTTAGACAATGATATGTTTTCACAGTAATTGGATATACTAAACAACTTATACTGTTTTATAAAAAGGACACAGTTTGAGAAACGTTCTTGCGATTAATATAATCATACTTTTGTGGCATTCCAGAAATCACTGTTTAATTAATTGTATAGCATTCTAGCAACAAATAAAATATCTTTTGAACATAAACCACCAATTTACCATATTATTATATTAAAATTATTTAAAGGTGATGATGAAAGAGTCTTCAGATGATACCACTGGATGCTTCCCAGAGAAGTCGAGATGGTGTTCGACTGAACAGGTCTGCCAGGGAGTAAAGTGTAAAGCGCTTTCAACAGTCCAGCGCTATATAAGAACTTACCTTTTACTTTTGACTCTGTCAGCGAGGTAACAAGGCCTAGGGTTAGTGCAAGAAAAACATAACCATAACCAAGTGCCAGTGGTCAAGTGGAAACCACACCTCAACACGATGATACAGTCATGATTACTGACTTTTATCAATCATGATTACTACATTACTGCACAAGTAGTGTCTTGTTGTTTTATATCTTTCCTTCTATATTCAATAGTAAAAGTTAAAACGTACCTCAGAATGCACCATTTTAAAGCTAGTTTTTAAAAATCTCAGGGGGAGCATACCCCCGGACCCCCCTAGCAACGCTTCGCGCCTGCGGCGCTCGCGTACCCCACTCCTACCACCTCGCCCATCAGTTTAACCAGGGGAAACACTGACCTGTATGCATTGGTCAAAAAATGCGTGCATCGCAAAATTCCGTGGCAACATGGTATTGTGTACTTTTAACAAACCTAAAAACGTTTAGTTTACAATTACATTGAATGATGACATGCCAGCCAGGTTTACTAACAATCGTAGCTGTAGCATTAAAAATAGTCTGTGAACGTACGAATCTCACATTTTTATGTTCCGGTTCAAATAAGTGGGGAAACGGGGACTTTTCAAAAACGGCTGACTGGTATTTGGAAAGGCAAGACCCGTAGACACACATACCCAAATCCCAGATTTAGCCTTTAAGTTTAGCCAGTTTAGGCAAACAAATTACATCCACGACCAGGTTAATCATCTTGTTATGGTTGCATATACTGATATTTTAGTGTGCATTTTCGTTCACTGCATGTCAAATACCGGGCAATGCAGTTTTACTAACTCGAAAGGCGAGACCCTTGCCTAAGGCTGTTATTTACTATAGTAGAGGCTCGACAGACTCAGTGACAGTGACAGTCCCAGCGCCGCGGCAGCTGACACCGACTGCAGACGTCCGCGTCGGCGGACGTTATAATTCTATTTAATCGAAACGTATATACTCGGCTGACTGCATTGGGAAGCAGGATAAATAAACAATGCATACGCTTCCTACACTTATAAAAATAGCTGTCAATATACATTATGTCTACAAATTGCTTATTTACAATGCCATTGCTTGAATCAACTCACCTCGAAATCAGACATGTTAGCTATGTGTGTGACGTCAACGGTCTGTGTGTGTTTCTCTGCGTGTGCATGACTATTAATTATACTCGGGCTGCATAATTAATCATCCACGTGGCAACAAGCTCAAAATGATTCGCGTAAACACAACTGTTTATCGGCTTTTTGCGCAGATAACACCCAAATTATGCATAAACATGCAACACATAAGTAGCAGAGAAAGTACTTATGGGAAATTAATACGTTTTGATACGGTACACCTCGAATGTATATTAGCTTATAAAGAATCCCTTTAAGTGTGGTAGGGATTACAGCACGTGTGCCACGTGACACACACGCACATCGTTGAACACGGATAGCTCGTCTTTGAGTCGGAAGTAGGCTTCCATGTCAAGGGGTGGGTCAACCATTCTGTACGATGTGACGGCCCTGCGTCAAAATGGCATCTTTGGAAGAAGCGTTTTTCAACTCGGCTGCAGTAACGAGGTTGTCCAACTCAATTTCCATGACACAGTCGTCTGTCGTCGATTCACACTGTTCTTCTTTGACCAGCCTGCTGAGCATATCTGCTACCTGGTTCTTGGAACCAGCAGTGTACCGAATTTCAAAGTCATACTGGTGTAGGCAATCATACCATCGATAGATTCGTAATGGCCTGTGGCCCGAACCGGAAGTCGCTAACAGCGTTGTGAGTGCCTGGCGATCCGTCTTCAGCGTGAATTTTCTACCGAAGAGAAACACATGCCAGTGTTCGCACGCGAAGATACATGCCAGTGTTTCACGTTCTCCTGTGGAGTACTTCCGTTCTGTCAGTGATAGCGTCTTGGATGCATACGCGACTGGCCTCTCTTTGCCATTTGACACTTGCGATAATACCGCACCGAGGGCGATTCCTGAAGCATCCGTCATCACGATCGTCGGAGCATCTGGATCGAAATGTGCGAGAATTGGAACAGACGCAATTTACTGCTTCAAGTCGCGAAAGGCGTGGTTTTGCTCGGCTATCCATTCCCACTGAGCGTCTTTGCGTAGTAGTCGTCTAAACGACTTAACTAAACGATTTTCTGACCACCAATCGTATTTTATGATTATGCACAACAGTGTAAAGATACAATCGCCTCCTAAATATGTAAAAAATTAATATTGTAAATGTAGAAGCAATGATAAGTATCATGAATGAAATCAAATCAAATAACATTTACGATAAGTTAAATAAAAGTCCAACCGCTGATCCAAATTGTAATTATGATATACTATATGAAGAAATTACCCGTGCTAAACATAAATACAAGCCAAGCAAATTAGTAAAATTTAATAGGTTTCACTCAGGGTTTGTTAGTAACAATTAGATATCGAGACAAATGTATAAACAGTTAAAATTAACAAATCCCTTTTCATCAAATTATGAAACTATTAAAATAAATTTAAAAACCTATAACGCGATATTAAAGAAAAACATTCGGGCAGCTAAACAAATGTATTTTGAGTCTCGTTTCTCTCTTTTTAGACATGATATACGAAATACCTGGAAAACTATAAATGAATGTCTCTCCAAAAAACAGACTAAAACAAGTTTTCCAACTTATTTTGAAGACAACGGCACACAAATGACAAACAAGCAAATAATTGCAAATAAATTTAATAATTATTTCACAAATATAGCTCAGACTATTGTAAATGATATCAAATATGAAGGTACCAAAGATTGTAGTTACTATTTAAATAAACAAATAGACTCAGCTTTTAAAATTGAAAATGTAGATGAAGAAATAGTACAGAAAGTAATACACGATCTACCCACAAAACATAGTTGTGGTTTCGATGGTATCTCTTCAAAACTTTTAAAAATAATTGAACCTGCAATAATAAAGTCATTTACTATGTTAATAAATCAAGTGCTAAATACTGGGATTTTTCCAGATAAACTTAAAATTGCCAAAGTAATTCCAATATTAAAAAAAAAAGATCCCACATTATTAAAAAACTATAGGCCTATTTTCCTACTCTCAACAATGTCAAAAGTACTAGAGATTATCTTTACTCAGTTATCGTCGTACTTTAATGAAGCTAACCTTCTATTCGATAATCAATATGGTTTTAGACCTAAACACTCCACTGAGTATGCTGCGCTTGAATTGGTAGACAGAATTATAAATCACATGGACAATAATGAGATGCCAATTAATATATTTCTCGATCTATCGAAGGCCTTTGATACCATTGACCATAATATTTTATTATATAAATTAAGATACTACGGCCTGAATGGTTCAACTCTACGTTTATTTTAAAATTATTTAAATAACCGAAGACAGTATGTTGAAATTGATGAAATGCAATCAGAAATACTACCAATACAAATCGGAGTTCAACAAGGCTAAATTTTAGGACCTTTATTGTTTACTATTTACATAAATGATTTCCCACAAGTTAGTAATATATTTAACTTAATTATGTATGCTGATGACACACCACTTTCTAGCACATTAAAGCACTTTATAATAATAATAATAATAATCTTTATTGATACATAATGTTAAGTATATCACAGATGTAGCAGTAATATGAAACATGTATACATTACGTATCAAATGGAACGAAGCAACACATTGCTTGTGTTCCTTATTCATGTCATATATGCAATGAAATCTATGATTCGTGTAAAAAAAACAAAAAACATCTTCATAATAAACTAACAATTTATTTAATAATGCATTATACGAGTACCGTAAGTCTGAACATCAGGTACATCTTAACATGACATCATTATGCGAGTACCGTAACACTGAACATCAGGTACATCTTAACATGACAACATTACACGAGTACCGTAACACTGAACACCAGGTACATCTTAACACGACAACATTATACGAGTACCTAACACTGAACACAGGGTACATCTTAACATGACAAAATTACATTAAAGCAGCATTTAGCATATGTTTGCTAGAATTAGACGCTTGGTCCTTTGTTTGAACATATGAATAGATGTACAATATTGTAAATAGTTATTTGTAATAAATGTATTCCAGATTTTAGGACCAACATAAGCCAAAGACAGTTGTCTACAATTAGTCTTGCAGAATGGTATTTTATATGTTACTTCCTGTCTTGTATTATATTTATGTGTGGATATTTGCAGGACAAATACATCATGATATATATCTGGCAACATACCCCTATTATGCTTGTACATTAGAATACAGCATAAATATTTATTTACGTCATAAATATTCATTATTTGATAAGATGTAAATAAAGGCTGCGTATGTTCAATAAATCCTACATGACTTATTACACGCAAAACTCGTTTTTGGAGTAAATGAATTTTAGCAAGGTATATATTCGGGGCCCTTCCCCAGACGACATTACAATAAGTAATATATGGGTATATAAACATGTAATACAGGTTTAACAATGATTTGTTATCTAATTTGTTTGTCACCTTTTTTATAATACCAATATTCTTAGAAATTTTATTTGATATATATTTAATGTGTGTGCTCCAATTCAATGTATTATTTATAAGCAAACCCAAAAACTTTATCTCATGTACAGTGTTAATTTGTATGCCGTCTATGCAAATGTTATTACACCTCTCTCTTATACTGATCGTATTACTAAAGGTCACTGTGTGAGTTTTCTGTATATTCAAAGAAAGTTTATTAATGTTAAGCCATAAAGATAGTTTTTTTATTTCAGAGTTCAAAACATTTTCCATTTCATCTATATTGTTGCCTTGTATAAAGATGCTCGTGTCATCAGCAAACATAATGGTAAACGTTGTGTCAGATAAAGTAGATAAATCATTTATATAGATAAGAAAGAGTAAAGGTCCCAGAATTGAACCCTGCGGAACACCACATGTTATGTTTTTAAGGGAAGATTTTGTTCCATAGAATTTTACTCGTTGTTGTCTGTTACTTAAAAAGTTACGAATCCATTGGAGTATATTTCCTCTGATTCCATAATGTGTTAATTTTCTCAATAATATATTATGATTAACGGTATCAAAGGCTTTGGCTAAATCCAGAAATAACCCAATTACGTGCTCTTTGGTATCAATTGCCTTACTAATTTTGTCAATTAGCAGTGAAATAGCCATATCAGTAGAATATCCTTTCCTAAATCCAAATTGGGAATTAGACAAGATGTTATGTTTCATTATGTAATTCATTAATCTATTGTACATTAATCTTTCAAAAACCTTTGAAAATACAGGCAAGACAGAAATAGGCCTGTAATTATTAATTAATGATGTATCGCCATTTTTAAAAACAGGAACTATATCAGCTATTTTTAGTTGATCAGGAACATATCCTTGATCAAATGATAAATTTACAATGTAACTTAAAGGATCAAGTAGGTTGGAGAAGGCCTGTTTGACAATAATAGGTTTTATGCCATCCCATCCAGGACTAGAGTTTTTAAAATTCTTAATAATTCCCTTTATCTCATCTGGTGTGGTTGGCGACAAATACATTGAATTTTTATAGACTCCTTGGAGGTATTCATCAGGTCTCTCTGATATGACTGGTATTTTATCAGCCAGTTCTGGACCTATACTTGTAAAATATTCATTAAATGTATCAGCTATGCATTTTTTTTTTTGTTAATTTACCGTCAATTAGTAATTTGTCATTAGATAAAAATGCTTCCTTCCTTCCTATAATACTCTTTAAGACTATCCAGGTTTTTTTTAAATTACCCTTGTGCTGTTGAAGCTCATGTCGATAGTATTCTCTTTCTGCTACAGTAATAAGACAATTTATTTTATTTCTATATCTTTTATAATTAGTTTCATTGAAGACAGTCGGTTTTTTCAAGTAATACATATACAATTTGTTTTTAGTTCTAATGGAGTGTCGGAGTCCCATAGTAATCCACGGTTTATGTTTTCTTTTCCTAATAGTTGTGTTAGCTAACGGAAATGAATTATTGTATGCAACTAATATCTCATTAATGAATACAGAATAACATTCTTGTGGATCTCTGCATGCATAAACGTCATCCCAGCATATTTTATCTATACTCTCTTTGAATGTAGCAGTAGTCTGCGCATTATATATTCTAGTCGCTATTGTCATTTCTACCTTTGTGCTATCAGTTTAGTGATAGCACACAACATAAAAACAAAAGTATAGAATCTCAAATAAACAATGAACTCAGTAAAGTTATTGAATAGCTAAACATTAATAAATTATCATTAAACAATGACAAATCTAAATATATGATTTTTCATGTACCCAACAGAGAGAGACACAAATTCCTACTCTTAAAATAGATAATATCAATATTGAACGAGTGGATGAATTTAATTTTCTAGGCTTAACTCTGGACACAAATCTAACATGGAAAAAACATTTAGACAAAATTGCAAATAAATGTTCTAAAACTACGGGTATATTAAACAAATTAAAGCATGTACTACCGTTACAAATAAAGAAACTTTTATACAATTCTTTAATATTATCTCAGCTCAATTACTGTATTTTGGCATGGGGATACAAGGGCAGTCGAATAATGAGAATTCAAAAAAGGGCAGTTCGAATAATAACATTGAACAGGTATAATTCACATACTGAACCCCATTTTAAAAAACTTGAAATACTGAAAATAGAAGATCAGTTAAAATTACAAGAACTGAAATTTTATTATAAATACAGTCATGGTAATTTGCCAGTTTATTTATTAAATTATAATATACACAGTCATAATACTCGCAATGTTACAAATTTACATACATCTAGGACAAAACATGAATTTGCAAAAAATGCTTAAAATACAAGTTGTCTCACGTTGTACATGATACTCCAGAATTAGTTATAGAAAAAATATTTACTCACAGTTTACGTGGGTTTGCGTACTATTTAAAAAATAACCTCTTACAAAAATATGAAAACGCATGTACACAATCAAATTGTTACATATGTCAGTTTAATCTCCAAAACTAATAAAATACACATATGTATATATGGAAAGATGCATATATATTCTATATATACACGTATTTAGGAATCTTCACTCAAATATTCTACTTGTACTATAAAAAGCATACCACTGCATAGACTTCAGATACAGATACATTTATAAAGAGATAGACACCGTATTAAAAATATATATATATAATAGATTCATGTGAAGAAAGGCCAATTACATTTTTGTTATACTATGAGTGGCTCCTGTGATAACGACACGTTTTGTCTTAACAGGAGTCACTGACCCCATTTCAATGTTCTTTTTTATTACATTGTTTTTAATTAATTATAATTAAGTTATGTTTACTAATAGTTGAAGTACACGTTATTGTAACTATACTTGTACTCCTTGGGGTAAAATAAACATCTTGTTCTTGTTCTTGTTCTTGTTGTTCTAAGTGGCTCAGCAGTTTCCGAATAGTATGGGACAGATTTCAGGTAGAAATTCGCCGTGCTCAAAAAGGAAACAACTTCCTTTGCATTGGTCGGTTCCGGTAGATCCTCAATTGCTTTCACGTTGGAGTGTAGTGGTAGGACACTCTTGGAGGACACATGGTATCCCAGGAAGTCGATTTCCGTCCTGGCAAACTGACACTTCTCGCGATTAAGTGTGATGTGATACTCAGCCACTGTTAAGCACTAGCTGCAGTCGTGTGTCATGCTGTTCCTGTGTGTGTCCATGGATAAAGATGTCATTCAGGAGGTTGATGCAACCATCTATCCCCTTCAATACAGAAGACACACTCTTCCGGAAGGCACTAGGTGCTGAACTAAGTCCATACGGCATCCTACAGTACTGGAAAACTGACCCCTGATGAATGCTGTCAAGTACTTTCTATCTTCAGCCATGGGGACCTGCAGATAGCTTTGTCTGAATGTTCAACTTGGTGAAGACTGTTGAGTGTTCCTCCATTATTAGCAGTGGATACTTGTCCGGAATGATGGCCTTGTTTACAGCTTTCAGGTCAACACACATTCTTATTTCACCCGATTTTCGACGTGCGACAACAAGATTTTAAATCCAGGGTGATGAGTTGATTGGTTCGAAAATGCCATCGTTTTTATAGACGTTTAAGTTCATGCGACACTTCGTCACGCACTGAGAGTGGAAGACACCTTTGCCCCTCTGTCCATTACTAGTGTCACTGGTGTGTCTACCAGCAACAGATCACACGTCTTAAATGATTTCGATGCTCCGCTCACTGAATTAACAGTGAAGATCATTCCATATATGTATCTGGTTCACCAGTTTTGTCCTGTTGGTGAATTTGCCCGACTGTACCCCGATTTGCTGACCGGCAACATTTCTGAAAATGGTTCATTTTGGAACACAAACGACATAAATTCTGTCCTATGGCAGGGTATCTAGGACTTCCTGTGGCATGAGAGTTGTAACCACAGTTGCCACATGATTGACGCACATGCGCGTCGTTGCTTCCACCTTTGTTTTGTTTCTTCCCGATTGTTTGTACCTTAGAAGGTTGTCTTGGTGTCTCCAAGCACCTTGAACTTGTCTGTTGTAGGTTCATCTTGTCACTGAATGCGTGTGCTTTCGATACGAGACGCGTGTTAGGGCTTTGGTTTATGTGAGAGTGTCCGGTTCCATTAACAATCGCTCCCTAATTCGCGGATTGCTGGTTTTCTCTATCAACTGATCACGAATTAGTTCTTCTGTGAGTTCCCCATAACTACAGTTCACCACCAGTTCACGCAGCGCCGTTATGTACGCTTTCACATTTTCGCTCGGACGTGCGCGTTGGCGAAACACAAATCGCTCCATCATGACACTCGTCTTCGGGCCGAAATGATTCCGTAACGCTGTTACGGAATTGTCGTACGTGTCCGTGTTTGCCAATGAAGCAAACACTCGCTGCCCCTCTGTTCCTAGGCAGTGGATTAGTATGACTCGATATCGGGCCTCGGCTAAATTCGCGCCGTCAAGGCCGATGGCCACAATGTCTGGAAATTCACGTACCATCGATTCCACGGCACCGTGGGCTTGCCTGGTGAAGCGAGAAACGCTTGTGGGGGCGGTAAACTTGCTTCTGTCATCATTGTTGCCAAAATTTATGTTATGTCGATAACACGGAAATATCACAAACAACACCAGACTATCGTAACATTGAACAGGTTGTAACACAGCATCATGGCGTTGCCACGTTTCACCCCAGAACCAGGCTGACGTCAGCTGATCAAGTACATTAAAGGCACACTGGTAAAGTAACAGCACAACAACAAACGCGCTCGCAGATACCCATTGTTTCGTTTGTTCGAGATGGCGGAGGCCGAGAGAATCTGAAGTTGACGTCCTTTGATAGGCCCTATTCGCGATAGTGTAGAACTGTCAAATAATTTTCATATTGTTATGTTACTGGCACGTGGGTAGGCAAGCATTATTGTGACAGCGTCAACTTCATGTTGCCAAGTCTATGACGCAAAGGCCGTTTTCCCAAAGTATTTTCCGCGCGTGCGTGGTTCCTGCGATTGTTAGGTTACGTTTTCCACAAAATTAGTCGGATTGTTGGATTCATCATTTAGTTATTAGATCGACGTGAAAGAGGAGAAAATGGTGACGTTTCAGCTGATCGTCTCGAGTGAGGGCTATATCGAGTACACCAGTAGGGCCTACCTCGGCAGCGAATTTATTTTCCCAAACAAGCTATAGATAGGGAAATGTTTCCGAGGCGCCCATTGGCTGTTGGCTTGACCCCTGACATAGTGGTCCATGTGCTTGGTAGAAAGTATAAACAGCGATGCACCGAACACGCAGTATGCGTCGACATCAGTTGATTATCAATAATCGAGCGAAGCAGTAATTATTAACACGTTGCTTTTATGGGGGTATTGCGTGGACTAATAATAACATCATGGAGGTTTTTAAATGCATTGTTTTAATGCTTAATTAAGCCGTCGTAGTGCAGAGTTTGCGACAACAATGGCCAATTAATTTCTTTCATCAGAGTCATAACTCGTGTACTTGGTAACTTCTGTATTAATTTGTATCGTTGCCATTTTTTTTGAGTAATAAATAAGTTACTGTTCGTTAATGCAACTAGAGTTCATTCATTATGACAAATGTCTACAAAAGATACTGTTGTGCCAAAGCTTTTGTATGTTCCTTCCATCCAGAGCTACTTGCAAGGTAAGAATAAATAAACAATAAAGCCTTGTTTGTGTTTCCACTTATTTAAGTAATAAAATGACTGAAAAAATGCTCTTAAGTATATTCCATAAATACAACTAAATTTAGATTACATAGTGCTAACTATAACAAATTGTATCATTAGAATTGTTTTTTTGTGGGTAATGTTTATTTAATAGACAATGTATATTATTATAAGTTAGAAAAGAGAAACCACTATTATTACAGTGGTGCTATCAGGGTATAAAATATATATATATGTGATATATATATATATATGTACAAACATACACACATGCATTAATATGTTGTGTTTGTTCGATACTACTTTCTGTGTCACAAATTAAGACTGACATTGATGTGCCACGCATTGTCATACCAAACTACCCATTAAAATGTATGTCATTGATTCCATGAAGTATTGTGACATATGTGAATTAATTAACAAATATTTTCTACATACGAAAATATGATCAGCAAATTATAATATTTTCATATATGTTTATTACATAAATATACATAATTACACACAAAAGACAGTAATAATGTGCACTGTCTGAAGCTCTAACCACTGTGCTACTGCGCTTCACATTACAATACATTTCAGTCTTATTGTTAAATAATTTGAATAATAAGACTGAAACTTAAATAAATTTATTTTCAATAGTACACTATCATCACATCGTTTATCGTGATGCATCGATAATTTTATGTATCATTACATCTCTAATTTGGACAGCTTCATATAAGTTAATATATACGCAACTCATGCAACTTAACAATAAACAAGCCATGTAACCATATAGCAGCCATTTAGGTAAAATGTGTCACTAGCAAATGATAAAAATAATACATTACACATTGTGCTCCAAATAGTCTATCAAAACCACATATTGATTATAGGTAAATGTGTATTTAGTAATAATTAATTAAAAAGACAGCCAGAGGCATTATTTACAAGCACACTTAATTAAACACAGTAAAATCATGTTATGCCAATGTTTTACTAATACATGTATGTGATGAACCACATTTACTCAATAAAATTATGCCGGATATAAAATGCGATTTGTCGTAGCAAAGTGGGTATTAAGTTGCAAAATGGCGTTTTGAACCTTTTTTTACCATTCTACAGGTCATATGCTTTAAAATGATACCTGATTTGTTGAAATATCTAAAGTAGTGTTTTATTTATTGCTAAAAATGAAGCAAACTTTTAAAATGCAACATTGTTGAAAAAATATATTTAAAATTTTTGCCATGTGATAAAAATTCCCATAGCAATCATACATTTAGTATTTTGTTAGTTTTTGAGTATTTATTGAGGAAAATGAAGAGGACATTAAAAGTTAAGATGATAAGGTATCCATTTCTGCCAAAACCACAACACTGATGAGACTTCACACCCAGATTGCTATTTTTATCTCGTGTGTAGACGAGGCCAATGTGACTTAAACCCTGGTTTGCTCTGGAAGGTCACAGATGACAGTTTCGCACAACTATAAAACAATGTGGCATATATATATATATGTATATATACTCATACATACAGCACAGCGTAGGCCCTACATATAATGTGGTCAATTACGTTTACATAGATTTCCCATAGCAACTAAACCAATCAAATCAAATTTATTGAACTCAATACAGTAGGTACAGATACAAATCAAAATAAGAAAAATCATATATAATAGTGCAATGAAAAGAATAAGGAAAGAACATCATATAATGTTATACTCCCAATGTTTATGAATGAAGGAAAGCAAATTATTGTACTGGTACTTGAGACTAAATCACATACATAAGAAGAACAAGGTAGCAGAACTATTGTAAACACCACATGACACATCATGTAACAAATCGAAATGAAAGTAAAGTTGGTAAAACAATACTGGCCTCTATATTAAAATAAGATGAATAAACATTATCCAGTGTAACAGATGAACACCACAAATAATGCTGATCTGAACATGAAAACAATGTAGCAGCAGTAATCAAAGAAATGTTCATTGCAAAAATGCCATTTCCCAAGTACCACTTTGAGCTGAGTTTGGCCCATATAGATTCACAGATTGGCTTAGACTGTGAGGAGCCCTTCGCGCTCGTTTCCGTGGCAGTAAAGCAGCTGACTTTCCAGGTCACTGCTCAGTTGGTGTCAGA
The DNA here is from genome assembly GCA_020002185.1 of Paraescarpia echinospica. Lineage (NCBI taxonomy): Eukaryota > Metazoa > Annelida > Polychaeta > Sabellida > Siboglinidae > Paraescarpia > Paraescarpia echinospica. The sequence goes on along the minus strand of CM034535.1, from coordinate 16,593,065 downwards.
CACAGGTGCGATCTGAGATACTGTTCAGTCGTACTATAGTTTCAGTGGATAACATATGTTGTTTATGTTACAAAAAGACTATGCACATTGCAAATGTAGATCTATAAAGAGCATAACATTATTGTCGACAAAATATTAAAATCTATTGCATCAGTGTAAAAACTTGTTTTATTTTGTACTGGGAGTGCAATAATTATTTGTTCTGCTCATCATTTAGAGTAAAAGATGTTGAATTTGTTTCTGTCAAACTCCCGTTTTGATAACAAATAAAATGGCCATTGTATGATGGAAATAAAGTTATAAAATTACGCACATTCCCAAACATTGTTTTCAGTCATCATTGGTGTATTTAGCTCAAGAAGATCCATAAGACATTTTGAATGTTGTGGAACATTTATATTTTATGAATTTTCTAAATGATTGTAAAAGCAACTTTGTCGACACCTTTTTATACACTACTCCCAGTATAGTTCACTTAACACAAACTTGTTTCAACAAATTTTGAAGAATATGTTGTAGAACACAATCCAAACATGATGAGCATAAGAAAGCATACATTTTATTATGTACTCCTACTTTTCAACAAAATGTCGGGATGATGTGCATTTGGATGCACAAATCGATCGATTGCACAAATCCATTTGAAACCTAGTGATGTACATATTCCCAGCAGAAGCCACACGGAACTAATGTGGCAGAACAAAGTCAGACATCTTCTTTATTACTGTGTCAGTTAACATATTGTCCTTTTAATAGCACTGCTATGCATTTTGATACACAAAGCTATCAGATGCACACATCCATTTGAAACTCGAAGTGAGGTACAACTTCCCAGAACAGAATCAAATCAAAATCAAATCGTGACATTTATATTGCGCCGTTCCAACAATCGTTGCTCACGGCGCCTTACAGAATGTTCGGGAAAACAGGTAAGTCTTAAGGTTTGATTTAAAATCAGTGTTTGTCATTGTTGTTGCAGTCAGCTTTTGCGGCAGCAAGTTCCATAGTGTTGGGCCTGCCACGCAAAAGGATCTATCACCCCAGCGACGCGTTGCACGTGGTACACATAGATGATTGTGTTCACTGGAGCGCAACAATCGAGTTGGCTGACGTCGGGTCACACATTTGGTGATATACTGTGGTGCACAGCCAGTCAGTGCTCGGTGCGTGAGTAGAAGTAGAAGTAGAACAAAGTCAAACATCATCTTATGTCAGGTGACCCATCGTCCAATTAATGGCAGTGTTAAGCAGAGCTGTTCAATTTCCTCTTTCCATCAGCTCAGCTATTTCTAATGTTCCTGCAAATAAACAAAGTTGAATTTATGAAACTGAGCTTGAATATGAGTTAACTACCTAAACACTGTGCAGATTAATTCAGTTTATATATTGGATTATGGGACGTATCACCAAGTGCACAGCTGGTTAAATGGAAAAGAAATACAAGAGGACCTTGTTATGTTGATTCAGTCAGACTAAAATCCTAATCCATTACTTTGGCCAACTTTTAATTAGCTTCTACACAATTACCTGTATGCATTGGTCATATACAGTGCACTCCAGATAACTTGAACTCACATAAGTGAATTTTTGCTAAGTTAAATCAATATTTTCCTCGGTCCAGGGCAAAGGTCCCAATAAGGGGACCTTCTGATAACGTTCTAGTTATCAGAAATTCCACTTATCAGTATTGTCATGGGTCCCTGGAAGTTCGACCTTATCCAGAGCGCACTGTATATTTTCCTTTATTCTTGCTCAAATAATTAATGTTGTATATAATTATACATATGGGCCATTCTCGTGAAAAGTGTACAATAACAGTAAAGTAACATGTCAAAAATAAATGTTTAATTAGTTTTTAGTGAGTACTGTTATTATCAAATGTGCTATTCACACGAAGCAGCGCAACTTGATCTGATCTATTATTAGATTTTTAATAATATATTCATGGATAAAAACTTATGTATACTAGAGTGCAGATCTGCTGGTGTGTAAAATTCGTGCATCGCAAAATTCCGTGGCAACATGGTATTGTGTAATACAAACCTAAAATGTTTACATGGAATGATGACAAGGCAAGACCCGTAGGCGTAGACACACATACCCAAATCCCAGATTTAGGCAAAAAAATTACATCCACGACCAGGTTAATCATCTAGCTATGGTTGCATATACTGATATTTTAGCGTGCATTTTCGTTCACTGCATGTCAAATATTGGACACAGCAGCTTTATTAACTAGAAAGACGAGACCCTTGCCTAATGGTATGTTACTTATTGTAGTTGACGCTCGACAGATTCAGTGACAGTCCCAGCGGCAGCAGCAGCTGACACCGACTGCAGCCGTCCGCGTCCGTTATAATTCTATTCAAACGTTACTCGGCTGACGGCATTGGGAAGCAGGGTAATTAAACAATGCATACGCTTCCTACACTTATGAACATAGCTGTCAATATGCATGTGTCTACAATGCCATTGCTTGAATCAACTCACCTCGGAAACTAACATATGTGAACTATGCGTGTGACGTCAACGGTCTTCGTGTGGTTCACTGCGAGTGCATGAATATATAGTCGTTATACGCGGGCTGCCGAATTAATCATCGACGTGGCAGCAAGCTCAAAATGATTCGCGTAAACACAACTGTTTATCGTTTTTGTGTGCAGATACCTCCCAAATTATGCATAAACATGCAAGACACAAGTTGCAGAGAAAGTACTTATGGGAAATTAATACGTTACACCTCGAATGTTTATTAGCTTACAAAGAATCCCTTTAAAGGTCGGTGCGGCAGTATTTTACAGCGGCAGGATTTTTCGCTATAGTATAATTAAAGCAATTTTATTGGAGACATAATACATACTTACCCATATATATATATATATATATATATAATATATATATGGTTGGGACAGGTTGCTTTAGGAGATACACCTTTTGAACGACACAAGTATACTATTTTTTGAATAAAACTACATCAATATATATAGGGCCTACATGATATCCTAAAGTTAAACTTAGCAACAACAAGAATTGTGGAAATGCTATTAGAAAGAGAAAAAATTAAATGGGCAATCCCCAGTCTTCCCTAATACGCTAGCTCGATTAAAATAAAATTAATTAGTTATTAGTTCGCGCTACAGAGACCCCTCTATTAACTTACTGAGTTTGCAGCATCTCCTGACAGTCAAGGTCAACTGCGCAGGACAACTGGTGTTTTTGCTGTGTTGCAATTTGGCTGACTCATGTCATGGCAATGGGTTATGTTGGCAGTAATAGTATACCTGTGGAAAAACATGCCTTACCAATTGATACAGAATGTGAATTATATTAAATTGACTGTCGGATAATCTGTGCCAGCTGGCATCTTCATCAAATAAATGGACAAGCACTTATGTAGTAGTAATAACGTAAATTCCCTGAAAGTTCACAGTAATATTCACTAAACTTTTATTTCATAAAAAGAAAAAATTATAATTCTAATTAAGTTGTCATTGTTGTGAATTGTGAACGACCCCCAAAATAACCATTACGTCTAAAAAAAGTAATGTAACAGCTATGAAATGTGATATGTTAACAATTTACAATGCAAATATCATCATTTACTTTACACCATACTAAAAGGAAATATGTCTCCTTCCTTACACATAAAAGTGTGTATAATTACTTCTACTCTAATTAATTAATTTACAGCAGTTTGAAGCCAAAGAGTTACAAGCAGTTGATTAGTAAAAGTAATGTGACTAAGCAGGCATGTACTCATTATATGAATATAGCACTGATAAACACAGGATTCACCCCTGTACTTAGAATGAAATGTGTATATCCCCTTACATGACATAATGTACTTTATAAAATTAACTGATTGAAAATTGCATACTTACTGTAATCTTCTAACGACCCGTTGTCACTCACTCCATGACTAGTTTCCCTGTAGCAAATAATTTATTTTTATAGACTTTTTATATAAAAAATAAACTAAAGTTAAAAAAATTCCTATTCATCTAAATTCTAATAACTACTTATTTAACAAGTACATTTATAATTTAAATAATTAAGAATTATTTAATAAAAAGGGCACACTATTCCCAATTTAATTCCAAATACATAATACTTATACAGGTGACACAACATAATTATCTATCTATCATTTATACTTAAACTGTCGGAATAAACGTTTTGTAGTGCGTGATAAAAACATATTGCGGCTTTGACTTTTGTGATATTTCGTTTGGTGTGATTTTTGCCAGTTCTGGTTTATTTTCTCGTTTTAAAATACACACCCATATAAGTGAATGAGTCATTCCGGTCTTATGAGATACAGCGATTTTAATGCTGGGTCTTAATACGTACCGTGAGATCTTCAGTTTCATCTTGACAAACTTCATTTGTTTTGAGCAAATTACAGGAACGCGATTCAACACTCGACATGTTTCGGTTGTTGAATCGAGTAGAAGAAAAGCGCGAAGCCGCCGCGACTCGACTGCGCACGCGATTGATTGTGTTGATATCATGTTTATATAAGTAATTTTACATTAAGACATTACATTTGTTGGGTGGCTAACGTGATACCAACATCATAATTATGTTTAATGGGAACGTGTATATATGTAATATAACCTACAGCAACGTTAGATTAAAACAATAGCTGATTCACTCGGTTTTTGATAAGTAGGCAGGCCTAGCATCGCTTTCAGTACATGTTTACGCGGTCTACCAATCACAATACACCCTTTCAGAATGTCAATTTTGGGGCCTGCATACAGTCATCAATATTGCATTAATACAATAACGTTGGAGCATTGTAAGTCTATCTGCTCTCAGGCGCCGAGGTCTACTCGTCTCTTTCTATTCGCTTCATTGGCTTCTCATCTACTAATTGACAATGTATCTTAAAAAGCAAAGGTAATTAGGTAGTTATTTTAAATTTTTAGTTTGTTTTGTTGGTCATTCTATATCAGCCATGTCTCCCGGAAAATCCGGGAGTGTCCAGTTTGTTCATGAGTCGAGCCGAGACAGCGGAGAAGATGAAAAGGTGAAGTTACGGTGGAGTGACGGCGAAAAATACGGCGGCGCGGCGGCGATACATTTTCAACAGCACCACCCAATTTACAGAATAAGATATCAAATGCCAAAGTGACATATATGTTAGCAAGTATGATCAAATAAGTAAATATTGTTCATGTTAATAATAGTTTAAAATAGTAGTTTAACTGAGAATGCAGGATGTCTGTTAATACCCGGCGTCACTGGCAGGACGGTCAATGACACACATTTCCACGAATAATTTCTTCCTGAACTTGGGCTGGTTCCCGGAATCACGGGACAAAAACAACAAATGGGGCACATTACAAATGACTCAGCGTACATCCACATAATGCGTGGGCTAACTGTCGGGTGTAGTATAACACTGTTACCACTCCTGGCTCAGGGGGATATACCAGCGTATGAATGAATGAATGAATGAATGAATGAATGAATGAATGAAGGAACGAACGAACGAACGAACGAATGGATTTTAGTTCACCAACAAACACATTTGGATCACTTATACGGTACATATATATCAATAAAACCCGCGTGCAAGAAGTACTTAAGTCACATTTTTAGGAAAAGTGAGCTGCCAACAGGAATGACATCTACTATGTTCTTGGCACTGACTGATGCAATGAGTTACCAAGCAGAAGTACTCAAGTTTAGCACAAGAAATACTCACGTCTATGATTTATGAGCAAAAAGTATGTGAATGTCCAATGAGAGTGTTTAAAAAGTCACGCGACAAGCTGTAAAATGGCCGGCAGAGATGCTGAGCAGGCTGTTGATAATCGTAATAATGATGACAATAGGGGTAAAAGAGAAGAAGCAACCCAGACAATTGGGCAAGAAAGAAACACAAGATTACCAAAGCATCAGGTCTGTCTTTTCATTGGTTATATCGAAGTTACTACCATCGACAGTGACGCGGGCATTGATGTACTGTAGTAGGCTTTAGGCCGAGCACGTGTACGGCATACATTCAGGCCTAGGCTACCTTTGTTTGGCCATAACCTACATTAGCCTAGGAATGATAAGGCACTGTTGTTTTAGTAACGTGACTTTATTCATACACCACCCAGCTTCTTTTATGACAATGTTTACACTAGCTACATGTATGCTGATGGCAATAAGCAGTACCGTACATACTATGGATGGGACTCTGACTGTGATTATTTTTTTCATGTGATAGTGATAATATTTGAATATTGATTTTCAAAAGAAGATAATTTATTTTAAAAATATTAGTGAGTATTAATGTTGGGATTCTTCTCATCATTTCAAGTGACGCTTACAGAAACCTTGCTGGCAAACAAATCCCAAAGAGAGTACAGCGTGTGGTTGATTGCCGCTGCCGCTGCTTCACCAAATTCAGCGAGGTTGAGTGGAGTGGCATATTGGAAGCCGCCAATGCAGAACATCTATCTACGCGATTGTGGTACAGCGAAGCCATCCGAGAGCATCCGACGACGACCTCGAAAAGGGGAACCAGCTGTTGAAAGATCAAGCTTTTCGTACCAAGTGACTGTTGGTGGAAAACTGTAACTGTGTGTAAAGCTGCCTTACTTGGATTACATGTCATCAATGAGTCAAGGCTAACGAAGAAGATTCTAAACTTTAGCAAGAGCATTGCTTACGGTCGTGAAACACGTGGAAATCAGCAGCGCATCTCTGATGATAGTAGTCAGCGTGTGCATCACCGAAATGAGAGATTTCCAGCTAGAGAAAGCCACTACAGCCGCTCGAGAAACCAGAAGCGAAAATATCTTGAGGTATCTTTGGGTATTTCAGAGCTCCACAGGGTTTTCATTCAGGAAAATCCAGATCTTCGGACCAATGTCCATTATTGGTTGTATCGAGACATCTTCATCTATGACTTTCATATTTCATTTGGGTTTCCTAGCAGTGACATTTGTATTATATGTGAACAGCATGATACCTAAATGAAAGAAGCTCGCCGGGCAGGGAAGGATGCCGAGTTTCAACGGCTTAAGACTATTGATGAACTTTGTGTGAGGAAGGCAGATGTCTTCCAAATGCAGCTTATTGAGAGCACAGAGGAAACCAAGGCAAAGGATGTATGTGACACGACGGTGTGTAATACGGACTATCAGAAGAACTTGCCACTCCCCAAAACTGGTGTTGGACAGGAGTATTACAAGAGACAGTTATGGTTGCATGACTTCTGTATCCATGACAATGTGACTGACAAGTCAAAATATACATCTATGCTGAACATTTTGTAGCAAAAATTATACCTAATGATGTGAAATCCTGCCTTGATCACTACGTGACATCCTTGTCCACGGAAATAGATAAACTCCAACTGTTTGTTGACAACTGTTTTTCACAGAATAAAAATCGCTACTTGATTGCCTACGTGCGGTGTTAGATCGATAGGCCCAGAAGTCACATGACTGGGGTTCACCTTCACTTCCCAATACATGGCCACAGCCGAATGTCATGTGGCAGAGACGTTGGCCTCATCGAAAAGAAGAAGATGAAGAAAGATAGAGTCACTAAGCCTTCAGAGTGGTTGTCCCTTATAAAGGAGACTGATCGCAACCAGCCATTTAAGGTGGTCTTTGTTGAGCATCCTGTCATCGATGATATGAAGGATGATGGCATGCCCGTCATAAAGCCATACGACTATAAGGCAGCATTCTACCCTCTGGTGAAAACCCCAGATGGAATTTCCACATTCAGAGGAGTGCTGTTTAGGCCAGGCAAATGTCCGAAGGGCCGTACCACTATGACAGGGGATTGCACAGATACGGTCACCATCTTGAAACTTATTGGCAAAATCGAATACCTTTATTCTCAACGCTGCACATATACATGTTCACATGTAATTGACTTACAAAGTAACACTTTTAACAAGGTGACCTGTTGGCATTTAGCAATGTGTCTGAACTCCACAATGCCAACATAAATCTTACCAATCTTACTGCCAAGCTCATTACCAGATTTATGCAGTGTATTGGCATTTTTGCAATTCTTAACATCTTGGAGAATACAATGCGTACAATAGATATTATAGTACCCTAAATATTTCATCAGAGACTTGACTGCAGTGTTAAACCTTACTTCTCAGTCAATTCACCCACTCATAACAAAATGAATCTTACAGTGCAAACAGATGCAACATGTCACATTTCTATTTAATGCTTCGCCGTATGTCTCATTGCCATACTCTTACTGCCAAGTTCACTACCAGATATGTGCAGTGAACTTGCATTCTTTCTTGCAAGTTGTAACGTTTTAGAAAATACAAAGCGTACCATGTGTAATTTAGTACCGTGAAGATTCCAGAAAATTGACAACATTATAACTGACCTCTCAGTCAATTCAACCTCGCATAACTTCACGTGTAACTGACTTACAAAGTTAACACATTTAACAAGGTGAAATGTTGGCATTTAGCATGGTGCCAACAACTACAACTACAACTACAACAACTACAGCTACAACTACATCTACAAGTACAACAACTACAACTACATCTACAAGTACAACAACTACAACTACAACTTACAGTGCAAATAGATGCAACGTGTCACATTTCTATTTAATATGTTTCACCATCTGTCTCATTGCCATACTCTTACTGCCAAGTTCACTACCAGATTTATGCACTGAATTTGCGTTCTATCTTGCAAGTCTTGGAAAATACATGCAGCCGAACATCAGTATATCGCCCAATTAGCTTATGTTTGATAGTATAACAAAGTGGTAGTTGGACTTCCGTAATTGCTATTTCAAAAACATTCACCAAGAATGCCTTTGTATTTCTTTGCGACATCAGAAGTTATTTATCCTGTTGACGAAATACCATTTCACGTGCCAACAAGACCTGGAATGCTTGTTTTGTTGGATGGGTAAGGCTACGTACCATCATTATACTCTTTAAACTGAGTTAGTTTGGCAGCATCAAGAGATGTAACAGAGGAACGAGCAACACTGGAGATGCAACTGTCACTCCATTTATTGACCAGTTCGATGAACCACGCAGTTACAAGGTCAGCTGATTTTGTACCTGCTTGGTTCGATTCTACTAGAAAACGAATTCCTGCTGACACCAATTTACTCAATATATTAAGGGCGTGCGACACTTTCATTTTATCAAAGTGGGCAGGATTGAGAGCAGCAATTTAATTGTTAGTTTTGGGGCAATCTTCAGCTGCTGATCTTCCTGACTTTATGCTAAAGCCTCAAGTGGAGCAATGCTCACCTCTGAGCTGCACAAGTTGTTGCTTTCAACAACAGAACCAGGAAGAGTGATAATCTGACCACTGACAAGGGCTGCTTTCAAGTTTTTGATGACATGCGGGACATCAGCAATAACGTACAACTCCCTGAATGGATCGCAGGGATGTTGTACCTTATTAACTGTGCAACTATGTTTACCGCATATAACACCAAAACTCTTCCACCTGCTTCTGTTTGCAGAACCCATGTCACCAGTCACAGCAGCTACATGCAGTCATTTAGCTGCTGCATGCTTGATGATATATGTGGCCATAGCTTTAAGGGCAGTGCCGTTGATAGAGTTCACAGTATACTGATAGCCAACAATTTGTTTCCACCAAGTTGTTACACCACCTGGCATAAAAACGAGACCATGAGTAGCATTGCCGGTATGGCCTTAACTGTATTAAACAAAGCACCTCATCTAGAACACCGGGTTCAAACACAACACCCTGCATTTTTCTCCGTAGCGTGTGCAATGGCGGCAGGGAAACTGTTGCTCTAACAACTGTTCATATCCAGTTGACCCACATGCAAAACGCAACTGCAAGGCTTTCTTTACAGTATTAGCACTCCATTTGCTACCTCGCATGCTTTTTCTACCTAGTGCACGTAGCTGGTCAGCAGTAAATAATTTACGTATGGAAACAATGCACTTTGCCTGATTCTTAACCAGTTCCCTTTTCTCGCTTTTGACACGCTTCATTTGTTTTTGAAAAAATGTCATCCTTATCTACATGGCGCGCAGTTTCCTTTGTACTTCTTTCAGCTCTTTAAGATGGTGGCGACATGTCATCAGGGCATGTCTTGCTGCTAGTGAGTTTTGGACTGTCACTAGTAGTGCTACTTGTGTCACCTACAATATAATACAATGTTATGCAATACCAGTAGCGATTGTTAATTATCTCTGAAAGAGGTACTTATTGAAACATGATCTGAATAGACTTGATTCTACATCACATCAAAGAATTGTTAACAAATTAATACATGTATATCCCACAACTATTCACATGAATGAATCAGTAGTCTGTATTCAAAGGAATGTTTGAGAAATTTTGACTATGCAAGGTAGGGAAACATGCTGTGGTCTTTGTTGTTGTTTTCAAGGTCAATTATCTCGAAGAATAATGGACATTGTTTGGTAGCTCAGAAGAAATTGAAGCTCTATGAGTGTGTAACATGAATGGCAACCTTTTCAGTGGTGCAAACATACACACAAGATTACTACTTAAACTTTTGGTTTCATAACATATCAGAATTAGACCCAGACTATTGCATTATGATTATTAAAGATATACACGTTTTTATTCTTTGGGCCGAAGGTCCAACGCCGGACTAATGTCATCACCGTTAGCTCCCATATCTCAGAAACCGTTCAGCAATTTTGCTTAGACGTATGTTAGAGTACTGCCACTATGCACGAGAAATCTGTATTTGATTTAATCATTCTAAGGGCCATGTAGAACCCCGCAGTGCCCCAAAAACGCATTTTTCTCATAATGCATATTTTTTCTCAAAAACTCTTCAGTAACATTTTCTCTAATTTTGCTTATACATTATATTATGCTGTACTGCCACTATACACAATAAATCTGTATTTGATTGAATCATTGTAAGGGCACCTCAGGGGCACCAAAAATGCAAACTTTTTAGACTATCTAATGATGTGGTTTTGAGAAGGGCACTTGAGACCACCCCAACAGTAGATTTTGTATATTGTTCCTGAAACAGTACCTGGCAGTGTGCCAGGACCACTAGCCCACTGGTAATAAATGTAGATCAGTGCGTGGTGCCCACCCCCATGTCACACAGTTATATCCCTTCCCTACAACATGTCACATGCAGAGTCTGTCTTGCATGTATATATATTTGTATTCAGTTGTTTTATATGTACGTTGGCGGTTGTCATTTCTGTTATGTAATTATAAGCAGGACGTTTGTGAAATTAGTTAATCTTAGGTCACAGAAAAGTAATACCCTGTTTTTCATAAATGCAAGTATTTAAAAATAGGTGCTACAACATTTTAATTTCTATTACAATTATTCCTCTAAATGCAAGACATGATGCAATAAGTGAACATTAAACATGTCAACATTTTACTTCCACCATAACCCTTAATGATCTGTAACAATGATTCACCAAAAGAACATTTGATTTATACTTACCAAATCACAGTGTAGTCCAAAGCACTTCAGGGCGTCTTGGTCTATTTTTTTATTTCATCCAAACATTCATTTAATAAAACTGAGAGTAATTTAGCTTACCTATAGCATACTTTGTCTAACTTGTGACACTCTCAACATTAGCTAAGAGACCCTATTGATTGAGGTGCTTGAACAATGCAATATCATAATGTGAAATTAATAATTAATTAATTTATGTCTATTTTGAACTGCTAATTTGCAAAAAAATTCATGATGCTAAAAAGAATAGCGCATAACTTTTTAGGTGACAATATTGAGCGAGATGGGTGGCATCAACGTAGTGGACACAGCACGCCGAATCCTGTATAAACTGGGTACGCCAAAGGTGTGGTCACACTACAGTTTGAAGGGCAGGGGCCACAGGGAGGCCCTTTCTTGTCTGAAGATCTACAGGCTGTTACATAGTAAGTATGTACGATCATTATTATCCAGTTTTGCTCTACGTATGAACCAATTGTCATTATTAGGGAGATATATATCTGTGTTCCATGATCGAGCCTGTCAGTTATTGACTGAAAGTATTCACTATTTTTTATGACGTATATTTAATGGGGCTGGTTAATGTAGAAATACTTGAAAAAACTTAATATAAATCTAAATAACACTTTTTTACAAAATTAATAATTCAACCTATGATGTTTGAAAAATTCCACATTGAAACTTATGCCAGAATGAATCTGGATGTATACTGTATGATGAAGGCATCAAAAAGTACACAATGATGTTATATTAAACATTGATAAAGGCAAAGTAACTGCACTTACCTTGCTTGATCTGTCTGCCGCCTTTGATACCATTGATCACAACACTCTTGTCAAACGTTTATCATTGTGGTATGGCATATCTGGCACAGCTCTGACCTGGTTTTCTTCATATCTAACCAATAGACATCAATGTATAAAGATAGATAATTACTTTTCAACCTCACTCCCCACTTCATGTGGCATTCCCCAGGGTTCCGTTCTTGGGCCTTTGCTTTTCACTCTCTACACTACGCCACTCAGCTCTGTAATCCAAAGTCATAACTTGGATCATCACCTTTATGCAGATGACACACATATCTACATTTCCTTGGCCACGCCCGATACAAGTCATTCTCTAAATCGACTCAACGATTGTCTCCAAGATGTTTTTTCATGGATGACCGATAGTAAATTAAAGTTAAATGCAGACAAAACTGAATTCCTCATCATTGGTACTCCAATGCAGCGAGGTAAACTAAATGACTTTTTTCCAACATGCATCCTGAGTCAAACTATCACACCAGCAGCATCAGTACGGAATCTAGGAGTGACCTTTGATTGCGACTTCAATTTCAGACAACACATATCCCAAACGTGCCGTTGCTGTTTTTATCATATCCGTGATCTTCGCCGCATTCGCCGACATATGTCGCTTTCTGTCGCTAAGACTATCGCAACAGCTCTTGTTAGCAGCAGATTAGATTATTGCAATTCCCTCCTTCATAATATTGCTATCAAGGGTATTGCAAAACTACAACGCGTCCAAAATTGTTTAGCAAGGGTAGTCACACAATCTCCTCGATTCTCCCGCTCAGTGCCACTTCTAAAATCACTGCATTGGCTCTCCGTGCGATATCGCATTATGTTTAAGATCTGCACAATCACCTACCAAGCCCTTTCATCCAAACAACCTAGTTATTTACACTCAATGCTCACACCAGCCAGACAAGCCAGACAACTTCGGTCGTCTAGTTCGAAGTTGCTATCTGTTCTTAGAGTTAAGACAAAGGCTGGAACTCGAGCTTTTTTAGTTGCCGCGCCAACTATATGGAATTCGCTTCCCGTTAATGTTAAATTAGCAGAAAATATTGTTACATTTCGTCGTCACCTGAAAACCTATCTTTTCAATATCGCCTATCCTCCCTAGCTTCCTAGCACAACCATCCATTTGTTGACGAATTTCGCCTAGCACACGAGTACGAGAATGCATAATCCTTTGGTTTTGGTGCGCCACTGAGCTCGGATTGTCTGAGGATATTGGCGCTTAAGAAGTTATTTATTATTATTATTATTAAAAATATTATTTTGTATCTATCATAAAATTGCTGTACATCGGTGTGCTTGCAGGAGCGTGTCGCAAAATTAATCCGAACATGAAAGAATGTGAGTCGGAGGCAGCTGTCGCCTCCATTCTGAAACACGCCCCGAACAGACGGGGAGGCTACAGTTTTGAAGTAAGGGGGAACATGTTTGGTTAAATGTACCAATCCGGCAGTAATTGCATTAGGACCTAGTAGCAAGTCTATTGGCCATCTCCCCTCCCCCATTATTGAATGTCATGTTTCTCCATTCCCCCTTTCCCATAACCACATTTTCTCCACCTACCCTCCCCCATAATTAATATATTTTAATATTTGCTCCCATCTCTACTCTTCCCACCCCCAACTCAACATCAACAGCCTATTAAATCGGTTGCCCACTTTATAGGGTTCTGCACTGCTTTCCATTGTAACCAGGTGGCTACTTTTCAACAGAAGTCCTCACACCAAAAGGTATTGAAAGGACTGCCCTCCATAATTAAATTATGAGTGCACATGTTTTATTATTAAGCAGTTTGTGTGACATCGATTATTGATAGCAGAACTTGTCCACTTTATATTCATAACACTCTTTTACAAGAAATACCCAAACCATGAGATTCTAGTAGCTGGTCCGGTGAATTCATGGTAAAATATCAAAGGGATGTCCTTAAATTGCCATGAGACTCGTTTGTTGACGTCGTGATCGTTACTGGCCATCGTTGATTTGATTGCTGTCAGATCAGGTTTTTTCCATGATCCCACCATTGAATTGAATGTCATTGTTTTATCCCTCCCCACTGCGGTCCTATATTTAAATGCAATAGCCCTAAGCTATTCCCCATAGAAGAACATCTGTGGTAGTGATTTTATCTACATTTATCCTCAGAAATGGAGTCTCAGAATTCATAAATGTTAACATAGAGGTGTACGAGTAAGCATTTATAGAAGACAGCTCAAGACTATTGCCTAGCTTATTCCATCATTTAATTCGAGGGCTATTCCGTTAAAATATTGTCCTCGTCTCCACTCATCTTAAATGTTAAAATATAATAAGTCACATTTAGATGTTCCTCTAATTTCTGTCCTCCACAACTAGTTACTTTTAAATTGTAATTACTTGTTCATATATTAAACTAATCATAACGCGTATTTTTTTCAGAATCGTGCTACAGCATCAAAACTGACATTCATATCACCATCATCAGACGAAGAACAGTGATCAATTTCTGTGTAATTTCAGTGAAAATATACATTTTTTTAAATGAAATTGAATGTCTCATGTAATTCATATTCTGAAGGGAAACACTACAAATTAAGGGTGTAGGTGTCTGAAAAGGGGGTGGAAGTGGGTCGTGCAAAGGTTGCTGGGAGGTGCAGAAAGGGTTGTGTAATGATTGTTGGAAGGTTCCAAAAAGGTTGTGAGAAGGTCACCAATATGTTGTATATTGGTTGCTGGAAGGTAATTTCACAACGTCATTTCACTACGTTGTTGCAACGTAGATGGGAGCCTACACAATTACGTTGCAGCAACGTCACTTCACAAAGTCATCACGACCAACAAGTGACGAAAAGCAACGTAGAATTGTTTGCTGGGAACCGGCCCAGCTGGTTCCAACAAATGTCTCCCGTCATATCTGTTAGCATGGTGTTATGTTTTGTTCGAAACTGTAATAATTATTCTGAAAGTCATACGTGTAGTTCTCTTTCGTTCCCAAAAAGATAAAGGTGAGATGCATAGATGGATGAAACAAATTATATATTTTATGTATTCTGGAATGACAAAAATAATGTTTTATTGCAAGCTATTGTATCGCAGTAACAATGGCAATGTCGATCGCGGTGCAACTTAGTTTTTTGTTGTTGAACATCACGTTATGTTCATTGCAAAATGCGGAAAGAGAACCTCATATCAACAATATTCAATTAATGTACGAAATCGTCACTTGCGAAGGATTTGATTATATTGAAATATGGAACAAAATCTATTTCAGGCTGATAATTTCGGAGCGGTCATTACTTACCAGGGACGTGGTCTTGTAGAATCAGGGGAGGTCTCTGATTTCAGTGTTGAAATTATGGGTTTAACTAATCAAAATATACAAACAATAGTTTTTATTTGTGTTTCAATGTGCATATTTATTAGTCGTGCATGGAGAGGTCACATTTTCAAATGATTTCCAAAAGCTGTAAGTGGAATGCAACAATGCATCCAATACAAATTAGATATTATAAACAATTTTTCGTTGAGAAAACCATCCGTAACTCCCCGAGGATCACTACTATAATCTGTGCGTATCCATGTTAGTTTACACATAAAAAGTAAGCATGTTTTGTAGAGGGGATTTATTCACTGAAAATAATCCCGCTAACATCGCTCACTTCCGGTCAAATATGGTTACCGTCAGCATCTCTGCACTTGCTGCGTACTTTTCGGACGAACCAAAATCACTTGAAAGGAGTAACATAATTTTAAATCAGATCACGTTATTAGTTTCAATTATTTTCCAAATGTTCTTCGGGGTACTGTTCATGCAAGCACGAAGGGGAAGTCGTATAAAGTAACGGTAAGTTTGAAATTGTTCCAAATCCAAGACACCAAAAATACATGTTAAACAATAGCCAGTTTTCGAGATAATAAGACTGCATCACTGTTCGGTGTTCATAGACATTGGCGGCGTTACTTATGACATGCAATAAATATGATCAATATTATTGATAAAGTGTCTAATGTGTGTTTAATAAATTAATAGATTTTGTAATGTTGCTTATATTTAAATGTGAATGTGCTCGTGGAGCTTATGAATGCAGCCACGCAGCAGCGCTTGTGATATTTGCCATCGATCCACGACGTCAGTTGAACGGACGTGGAATGCCTATGGAAAAGACACAAGCCAGCTCAGGATGTGAAATCGTTCGAGGAATGATGCCCCCCACCGAGACAACAGTACAACCCTTTGTTTAGACCGGTGACACAAATGATCTCCAGTGGATGAGAAGCCAACTAAAGAGCTATGAACAGTTCATTGGGATCTACCGGCTTCTGTCACCAGAGCCAGGGAAGCAGCATTTACCTGTTGACACTGTGGAAGACGTGATATTATCCAGAGACATCATGCACTGAAAGGTGATCACCTTTGGCCGAAACTAAGAGTAATACCAGACCAGCAAGTTGCGATTACGGTGGCTACTGTGGGATAGCGTGATAACACAGCCTGACAACTTCTACGCAAAGGTAGACGGACAGCTTGTATCTTTGGCTGTGTCATAGAAGCGAAGAGGGTGTCACTGTCGCCTTCACTGGTGAACCGAGTACTCGGAGATTACGACTTGTCAATTCCCAAAATTGAACAAATGTTGTTCAATTTTGGGAAACGTAAATGCCTCCACACGGGACATGAGAACGAAGATGTACACTATACAATGGGAGGTTCTGTACTAAGTACTACTGTAAAAGAAAAGGATTTAATGTTTACCATTAGTGCTGATATGAAGGTTTCAGAGCAGTGTGGTATTGCCGCTTCAAAGGGAAATCAAATCCTTGGATTAATTAGGCGAAACATAACGTATAAGGAAAAAGAGCTAATAATACCGCTGTACAAAACAATAGTTAGGCCTCATTTAGAATATTGTATTCAAACGTGGAGATGATATCACAGGAAGGACATAGATATGCTAGAAAGAGTACAGAGGAGAACAACTAAAATTATACCAAAACTGAGAGATCTTAGTTACGAAATACGCCAAAAATGTGGTTTAACAACACTAGAGACCAGGAGGTTGAGAGAAGATCAGATAGAAGTGTTTAAAATATTGAATGGTTATAAAAATATTGATAGAAATAAATTTTTGTCAGTTAAGAAAGATAGAAGGACCAGATTTTAAGTTACATTAGTAAAGGAGCAGAGTAGATTTAATTGATATAAGAACCTCAATATATTTGGTATCAAAGGATGCAAAGATCAAATATGGATTAAATTAATGCAACCATGCAGCATTTACACCATTATCCGCACGACCAGAATGGGGTATGTACAAGGGGTATGGTCCCCAAAGTGGCACTTTTTGCTTTTTGTACACTAGGGATAAAACACTCAGAATAGACTTTGAAATCATTTTATTGCGCACATTACATCAATAACGAGTGAGCCCACCAGCTGTAACAATACACGACTCACATCTACGGCGCATACTGTTTACCAAGCGCTGTACACTATTTTGAGGCAACTTGTCCCACTCTTTTTGTTGTACACCAATCTGCAATTGTCTAATTGCCCTACCACGCTCTAAACTGGACAGACGTGGTATGATTGTTATCACACAAATTATTCCAGAGCAATGTCTCCCTGACCAGTACAGATGAATGACATTATGAACCATTGTGTAAATTTGTGCACACAACATGTTCATGTTTCGCATGAGTAATTCCATTCAGTGGGGGAACTTCATTGTCCAATGGCAGTGGTCAAAGGATCATTAACACTAGCTTTTAACAAATGACTGCAAAAGTTGTGAAAGTGCCACTTTGGGGACCAGACCCCCTCTGTACATACCCCATTCTGGTCGTGCAAATAATGGTGTAAGTGCTGCATGGTTGCATTCATTTAATCCATATTTGATCTTTGCATCCTTTGATATCAAATATCTTGAGGTGCAATCCCCACATATTATAATATATGCCATTTAAGAGAAATATAACTTTCTTTTGTTGAGTAGTTTAGTAAAATAATACTCGCTGTTGCCTCTCATTATCATTTATTGCAGCCAGTCGTCCCTACCGTTGATGTGTTTGGTTCCTATGGTCCTTACACACAAAATAACAAGTCTTGCTAATAAATATATATTATAATTACTATTAACCGGTAACGGATCTTGGGTAACAGATATACGATGTTCCTTTAAATGTACGGATACTTCAAAGACTGAGTGAATAAATATTTCTCCTCTCACTTATGTTACAACATTGGAGCTTGAATTTGCTCTTCAAAATGACTACTATACTGCATCACGTTTGTAAAATCATGGGAATTCATTTTATACGTAGTTTTAATTGTGTGTTTAATTATTGAAATTATAAATGGAGAATATTAATAACAGCAAATTTGTATACAAAAAAAATTTCACATTCAAATTACATTGATGGTCATGATATACATTA
This sequence comes from Paraescarpia echinospica, assembly GCA_020002185.1. NCBI lineage: Eukaryota > Metazoa > Annelida > Polychaeta > Sabellida > Siboglinidae > Paraescarpia > Paraescarpia echinospica. The sequence goes on along the minus strand of CM034535.1, from coordinate 16,574,382 downwards.
GGGTTTTTTTCAATTTTGATTATGACATTTATTAATAATCTTAAAACACGTTTTCTCTTCAAAGCATATAACTAAAACAAATCCTAAATAAGAACAGGAAATATCTTTATTGGTGTTACTATGTCATTTGTTCTGCTATTTTCACTAGATATTTAGACACAAATGTGGCTAGTACTTGGCTGTGAAATAGAAAGTTTTACTATATCATCAACTAAATCTTTTTGGATTCAAGCAAAAAATCTAAATATCATAAACATAATATATTCCACTAATTCCAATATCTCAAAGCAACAGTAAGGATTATCATGTCTGATGTAGTAGTGAATTCTGGTAAAAACGTATTGTAAGTGCGTGCGATGAATATATGATTTAAATGAGTCTTTTACGCGTGTACCGATCGCATGATGTGCAGGCGATGATTTAATTGGCTACGTGTTGCGACAAGAAAATTATTAGTGCGTTGAGCTGCGACAAAAAATACAAATTAGATCTGTCATTTAACGTGGTCGGTTGGCACGAACCTAGCGTCTACGAAAGCTCGGTATTTCTGGTAATGCAGTATTACCATCAAGTCCAGGGACAGTTGTGCGTGACGGACAAGAAAGCGTGTTACTCTGTTGTGTGGACAACAAAAGGCAATCATATTTTGAAGATCGAGATATATGCATCGTGGGCACCTAACATTGCCATCCTGGAGGCCTTCTACACGTAGCATATGGTTCCTCGGCTCATTGAAGGAGGCAACTAAGTAGTCGTGTTGATAACTTGATCTGAACTTGATCTTGCTGGAAATCCACTGTTTCTTTAATTTCTTTGATGAGGGGGTGCTGCAGGTTGACGAGAGCGGCACACAGTTTGACGAGCGTCTCTTCTTTGTCAGCCAATATCAAATCCCCAACCTCAGATATGTCCAACACATTGCGTTGCTGTACAATTGTCTTATCAGACACCGATACGGGAAAGAGAGAGAGCTAACGTACGTGATGACGTTTGAAGGAGAAGAAGTTTGAACGAGTGCATTCCGCGGTAGACAGAGTATGTCATCTTCTGGCTACTCTACTACGTGGAACGCAGTAGCGTAGCCAGTAGAATAAGAGCTCCGGACCCTCGAGTGAGAGAACGCGGGTTCGAATCCTGTGCGGAGGTGTCGAACGTTGGGGAAGTTCGTTTACCCTACATTGCTTCAGTTCATTCAGCTGTATGAATGAGTAGCTGGCTATAGACAGTGGTGGATATTCTTGTGTACGAATAGTCGTTGCACATTAATTACAGTGTGCCTGAATGCTTCCCAGAGAAGTCGATATGGTGTTCGATTGAACAGGTCTGCCAGGGAGTAAAATGTAAAGCGTTTTGAGCAGTCCTGAGGACTGGATACTGCGCTATATAAGAACTTACCTTTTTACTCATCATGCCTGGCGCCGCTACTTCTATGTCGATACAGTCAATGATCATCCTGCAGTTCCCGAACAAAGCGAATGATCCCGGAAGTGAAGTTTTGTTCTTGTCCCTATTTGGGACAGTTCCTATGCAGTCCTCATAGAGGAGATGGTACAAGACATGGACGAGCGTTAGCACGATGTTCACCACAGTGGCAGTGCTGCCGTGGAAGTGCTGGGTAAGGTGGAGGTTTGTGTAATTATGTTTCAGTTTCACGGGCGTCATCAAAATCTGGTCTTCGAGAGAGAGGGTGTCCACCTTCCAGCCAGTAAAATACGATATTGACGATTCAAATCGCATCACATATTGTATCGGGATGTCGCGAAGACCTGTTTCCGTGCAGGCAATTTCATCATTCAGGTTTTGTAATGTGTACATTTCCCTTGAGTAATGGATCTTCTCCTTTAGCTTGTTAAGTTATCTAGTTGCTTCACCCAGCTGCATAAACAGATTGGCATTTTCAGCGCTCATTTTCTTGTAGGCGTTTGAACAATACGCACCTGTCTTCTCTGTATGTCCACTTGCAGAAGGGATATCGGAAGGTGCAACAGCGCTTAGTTTTCTGCCTCTTAGCACGTTTCGTGGACGTAGATGGCCCCTCCAACGGAAATGCCTTCTCAGCATTACGTTGAAACATGTCGGGGCCTCCTTCTGTGCCATTCTTAAAATGACAGATGTATATTCGTGAACTGGCTCTGGGATCTCTATCAGAACGCTTGTTAATGCGAAAAAAGAAGACATTGTTATGTTACATGCAATAGTTAAATGTTAAATCAACAAAATGTTGTCATTGGTTTCTTCAATGTTTGAGTTCAATTAATCAAACAGAATATGTGTTTTCCAACAACAAGAGTTTTTTTGTTGAAGCAGGGACATATGACATAGGCTTACTGGGCAGACTGGCACTGTCCACGGAATGCGGTAGCTGTGTGTCCAACAATGTGTTCCTAATAAAAATACTGAGTGATATTGTTTATTATAGTTGCAAATGGTTAGTTTGCATTAACTCTTTAGGTACATAAGCCCACCTCGAAATACCTTTTGTTTCCCGTTAATGATTGAGGGAGAGTAACATTTTCATTAATTAGAAAGTATTATCTCTAAGGGAGCGTTTATGGTTTATCAGAGGGTGGGCTGACAGAATCAGGGAACACATCGTGATTAACAAACTACCCTAGCCTCAAATTCGGTGCATATAATTATTTCCCTCCTTCCAACTATCTACATTAAACATTTGAACTCCCTACGCTCGATTGGTAAATATGCACAGGGAAACAAGTAAAAACTATTGTTTCGCACATGTTGTGTACTGAAAATTAATTGAACCCCGTTTTCCAACACTAAAATTAAACCCACTCCTAAATCCACTGTACTGAAAGAGAGCCTTCCTGTGAATCTAGAAGACAACGTCCCTGTCAAATAATGCCTGCTCCCTAATTTCTCAGCCTAAAATATATTTTATTCCATATTTCAATATATTATCAAATCCTTCGATATTGACCATTTTGTACATTAATTTAATAGTGTTGACAGGTTATGTTTCGCGCACAACAAAAACAAACTGACCTGCATCGCGATCGACATTGTCATCGCGATGAAATACCTTGCAATAAAACATTATTTTTGTCATTCCAGAATACATTAAATATCTGATTAGTTTCATCCATCTTTGCTTCTCACTTTCCATTTTTGAGACACGAAAAAAAAAGTGACTATCAGAGTATTGATTACAGTCTGGAACAAAACATGTTGACAGATACTACAGGAGACAGTTATTGGAACTAGCGCTGAAGCGTGACGTCACACTTCGGTGCTCTATAGATATCTCGACTTGCCACAATTACTCTCAGTCGAGCTGGCAGCTACCCACCTGGCTATCCACCCTACATGTTCCACCCAGATGGAAGCGTGAGCGTGGCGACCGGCAAATCAACGCTCAAGAAAACCCTTGCTGTGAAAGTGGCATTGAGGACTTGGGGTTCTCCGACTACTTTGGTTGTTGATATCTCCGCTGCTCTCTGGACAACTAATTGGTCTGCAAAAGGCTCAATCCAGACGTACGTTCAAGGCTTCAAAATCTGGTACACCTTCAAACTCTTTGAAAGTAACGTGTACTTGGCGTTTGACAGGTACCTGGTCTACTCAACCAAGAGAAGCACCCGAGCAGCGTGGGCCACGACGTCTTTAAAGGTCCATAAACTCAAAAAGTCACCACTTCCAGCCCGTGCTTCAGTGCTCAAACGTACGCAGGCAAGGCGGCAGACATTATCATGACCCAGCAAGCCATTTCCATCCCAACAACGGTGAAGAAACACTCCGATATCATCTCAGAGGTTCTTGCACGTGATAATGTGGCGGTCACTTTCGGAGTGGGAAAGGTAACTGCCATATCAACAACAAAGAAGGGATTGAAACTTGACACTCTCGGTACAATTGATTGTGATATGGAGCAGGACAAGACGGACGCAACAGCATTTATGTTTGCATGTTGTTATAGCAAGATGAAGTGTGACTTCGTGACAGAGTGTCGCCGGCGATGAAAACTGAAACGAATACTCCTTCTGCCCCCAAACTATGCTCTCTCCCACCAACAACATGCATTTGTCCAGAATGTGTTCAGATGCCATTATCAGGTTGCACAATGGCATGGGGCCCTACAATCGGACCCCGCCTCCTCTCAACCCAATAGAGTTTGGATGGGAGGCAGACCAGGTCTGCTCGCGCTGTTGTTGGTGGAGTACCCCTAGCTCATGAGACTGTACCTGTAGTCAAGCTCATACGATGCGGTCGTGAGTCAGAGCAATCCGTCAAAGGTACCTACTGCGGATGTACTGAACGCCAAGTCGCATGCACATCTTTTGTGTCTGTGGGCGAGGACTTGAATGCAACAACACATTCAATAAGAAGGCGACTACAGCGGATGGAGATGACCAGGTTATGTGAGATGAAAGTCAGCATGTTATTAACGAGTCTAACGAACATCTAGATAATTAATGTTAATGAGGCATATACAGAAGGCGTCCTGGTATAATGCTTGGTATAATTGTGTCCAGTTGATCATGTAATAGTTGTACTGTACTTGGATAGTGTTGGTTACAGTTACCTGATGTGCTCTGTCATGAAGTTGAAGTAATATTTTCATGTCTGCATCGGTATAATTTGGAACTTATTCTTGATATGTAGTCAGTCACGGTCACTGATTAAGTGCTTATTGGCAATAAGTTGAGGAGTTCATAATGGATTGTAATTAATAAATAAATGTCATATGTCAGTTTCAATATGATTATTTTTATCAACAAGCCAATACCAATACTGGACTACAATCACTGGAACTAGAATCAGATGACGGGAATAAATGGCTATAGTGCAATCTCATTATTCATTACAGTTACGGTTATTAGTACGCATAGTTAGTGTTAGGGCCAGTTAACTAGGTAAGGGTCAGTTGTTAGTTTCGGATACTTATGATTGTGGTTAGGGTTAGTCTAGTTTCCAATGACTACGCAGTTGACCGCGGCTCCTTAGAATACTTCCGCGCACGCTGCCATGTGTGCTGCCATCTACCGTATTTATTTCAAATACGTCATACACTTTAAATTTAGATGCGTCATACACTTTTTAAATTTAGGCCGAGACTATTCGCAAAGCGGGCAGCAGCTAGTTGCTACTATTCGCAGAGTAGTGACGGCACTGCTCTGCGAATTAGGAAAAGAGTTGCCGCTATTCGCAGAACGATGACATCACAGCTCTGCGACTAAGAAGCAGGTAGGAAAGAGTGTTTACTAGCTGCTATGCGTGTTGTTATAGTTTTGTAAATGCGTGTTACGTTTCTATGACACGTGTAAATACTTTTCTTGCTATTTCTGCGCAAATATTGATAGATTATATCTACTTTCAAGCCTTTGCCGAGCAGCTCTACGAATAAGGGAGAGTTGCCGCTATTCGCAGAGCTGTGACGTCACAGCTCTGCGATTAAGAAGCAGACCTGTAGGAAAGACTGTTTACTAGCTACTGCATGTGCGTGGATAATTAGGAACTCATTGTGTAGGCTTAATTATCGACACTAATCTGCCTATGAAATACGGTTGCTGTGTGTTCAAAAAGCTTTTCCTAATAAACCACTGGCATAACAGTGTTGAAGCTAGTTTGTATTAAAACTTTGGTGCATATCGTAGGCGAATCCAGGGGGTATTGGGACATGAGCTTTGGCCGCGCTATGCTTGCACTATAGTGGCATGGCCCCTAGACCTTAATTTTGATGTGCCCTCTTCGTGTGCTCCCAAAAACCCTTGGGAACACAAAGGTTTTTGAGAGCACATAAAGCAAGTCTAAAATGGGATGCAATTTGAGGTTTTTGGTGGGTTTCCGATATTTTAAACATCGCCGCAAAAAAAATGTTCAACACCCTTCCGCCCCCGTCTTAGTCGCAGAGTTGTGACGTCACAGCTCTGCGAACAGCGACAACTCTTTCCCTTATTCGCAGAGCTGCTCGGCAAAGGTTTGAAAGTAAATAATTATACTATATCAATATTTACGCAGAAATAGCACGACACATATTTACACGTGTCATAGAAACGTAACAAGCATTTACAAAACTATAATAACACGCTTACCAGCTAGTAAACACTCTTTCCTACCTGCATCTTAGTCGCAGAGGTGTGACGTCACCGCTCTGCGGATAGCGGCAACTCTTTTCCTAATTCGCAGAGCAGTGACGTCAAATAGCCAGTGGGTTTTAAAAAAGGGATGCGTTATGGAGTGGACTTATAACGTACGGCACTGGCGTCGAAACGTGATGAATATTGGGGATGCTGAGGCTCCCGAAGCCAGTAAACAACCCCCCCCCCATTCAGGCTCTCCACAAACATGCGTTTGCTCCCCCTAGAGGCTCGCCAAAAGCCCATATTGAGGCTCTCCAAAAACATCAAATTGCACCCCCCCTTTGAGGTTCGCTAAAAAAACAACCTGCAAGTTAAAGAATGAAAATTTGCAATAAGTTGTGCATAATACATAATATCACTGAAATGCACACTGTGGAAGATTCTTCATTATTTGTTATAGTTCCAAATGGGTGTAGACTGCCAAAATTGTTCAGCCGCACTGACTTGACGGAAAATCAGTATTCAACATGAAGTCCTATATAGTTATCGTGATAGAAAATGTTTGATATGGTTGAAATAAAAAACGCATAGACTTTATTTTAGTTTTTTTAACAAAAACATTTTCATTAGTAGTTACACAAAACATATATTTCATTCGGTATGATTTAAAAAAAATATTTGTGTTGTGTAACAAAATTGTGTAGACCTACCAAAAGAATGGGCCTAGAATCCCTCAATCGGACCGGAATGTTCGTCTGTCAAATTTGTCGCGATATGTACGAAACGTAATATTTTGTAACGAAATAATACATACAAAGGCGCCGGAACAAATTTAGCATTGGGTGGGCTGAACGGAGTTTTAGCATCCCTCCGCTGTCGGATCATGACATCGGAAGACGGGGAGGGGGTGTGCTGTCGGATCATGACATCGGAAGACGGGGAGGGGGTGTGCTGTCGGATCATGACATCGGAAGACGGGGAGGGGGTGTGCTATCGGACCATGACATCGGAAGACGGGGAGGGGGGTGTGCTGTCGGATCATGACATCGGAAGACGGGGAGGGGGTGTGCTGTTGAATAATTTTCGCGGTGACTTTCACAATTTTTGAAGCTCACCAGAAACCTCCAATTGCACTCCCCCGGTAAAGCTTGCTGAAAATAAAATCACTTGCAGGCTGTCCGAAAACCTCGATTTGAACCCCCTTGAGGCTGGGGAAAAAACCCACCTTCACGCTATCTAGAAACCTAGATTTGCACCCCCACCCCGCTGAGGCTCTTCGAGAAACCCCACCTTCAGACTCACCAGAAACATAAAACTGCATCGAAAAATGCAACCAATTCCCTAAATATTGAGGAGCTAATCCTATATTCAGCCGTCCCCCACCAACAATATTGGGGGACTCAGCCCCCGAGCCCCACCGGTTCCGGCGCCTATGACATCAGATATAAAATAACGTCCTGGGCTGCAGATAAAACACGATAATCAGGGGCGGATCCAGAGAGGGTAGTGGGGGGGGGGGCACGCTTTACCGACCCCAGTCCTGCGCCTATGGTTTCGACTGGATCAATCAAATGTTTTTTTGTCTATGATTAACGGGATTCTGTTTTTCCTGTGAAAACACGAGTCCATGCACGTGTATGCTGTTACGTACGTATTGTGTACGTAATTTACTGCAAAGACCGTATATCAATACAAGACGGTGCAGCGCGCGCTATTTACATTGTTCGAGAAAAGTACATAAGCAGTTCGTCCGCCATTCTGGAGTTGCGCCAAGTCAAACCATATGCGTGCAGAAAATGCAGTTCTTTGCAATACCATTGCTCAACATTTTCAACGATAACCTCAATATTTTAATTATATAAGAAGTGGTACAGCCTGACGATTATTCTGATGAAACACGACGAAGTTCAGATGGCTCAATAAATAATTGCAATGTTTCTATGTGATTTGTTTGCAAATTTAATTATTTTGAATTGTGATAGGTAAAAAACTTCAAGGATTATTTTAATATCTTTCATTTGATATGACGCATCACTGCTTGGTGATTATTCTGATGAAATGAGGTCCCTGAACAATACGCTAACATCGCGCGCAGCGGTCCCGCAGGCGCATGCGCTTGCCTCCCGAATGGCGGACAAAAACCTTCAGTGTAGACTGCCATTTTCTCGCTCAGACGCCTCCTGTCCACATAGAGGCTCCTTGATTTACTGTTTCAGAACACGTGACATCATGTGGTTAATATAGATATACTAGTAGGCCTACTGGTGAATTCGAACAAGTTCTGAACCAGAATGGCACTGGTGTGAAACTCGTTCCTTGTTTACTGGTTTTATTAAACCTAAGTTAGTGTTACGTTAATTTTCCAATGCATGTCATATGCCAATAGGCCAATACGATATCAATGTCAATGACATAATTAGAACAATATGAACAATGAGATACTAAATGCTCCCTATGTGACTACGACTCGCACTTGCGCACAGACTTTATTGCAAATGGCGAACACAACAACGTACCAGTTTGAACATGTTTCTTTATTGTTTGTCATGTTTACAAAGTTCAATAAAGTGGCGTAAAACAAATAGACAGAGTTCTTATCTATAAAGAAACATCGTGACGTTAATTGTACACCACTGACATTGGAAGCGTGTGCGTACACTAGGACTATTTGAGCCGGAAACGCCAATCGACGATAGACCTACCACACCGCCAATTGGACAATACAATCTTTCAAAATGAAGATGAAGTGTCCTATCGTGGGTTGTGAATTCGTGACAGCAGAAGCTGAGGATGGCGCCATCATCGCTGCCCTCCTCAACCTTCACGCCAGTTCGCATGCAGCTTCTACTCACGCCGCCACTACCCAGGCTACTCGAGCAGAGAAACTAAAACGACCAACTATATCATCAGCCGGATCTAGCGAGGCGTGGGCATATTTCGAGACCCGATGGGACGAGTATCGCAGGGGCACCAAGCTCACGGATGGAGATGTAGTGGTCCAACTGCTGGAATGCTGTAGTGACGAGCTCCGAAAAGACCTCATACGTGCATCAATATTTAGGGAATTGGTTGCATTTTTCGATGCAGTTTTATGTTTCTGGTGAGTCTGAAGGTGGGGTTTCTCGAAGAGCCTCAGCGGGGTGGGGGTGCAAATCTAGGTTTCTAGATAGCGTGAAGGTGGGTTTTTTCCCCAGCCTCAAGGGGGTTCAAATCGAGGTTTTCGGACAGCCTGCAAGTGATTTTATTTTCAGCAAGCTTTACCGGGGGAGTGCAATTGGAGGTTTCTGGTGAGCTTCAAAAATTGTGAAAGTCACCGCGAAAATTATTCAACAGCACACCCCCTCCCCGTCTTCCGATGTCATGATCCGACAGCACACCCCCCTCCCCGTCTTCCGATGTCATGGTCCGATAGCACACCCCCTCCCCGTCTTCCGATGTCATGATCCGACAGCGGAGGGATGCTAAAACTCCGTTCAGCCCACCCAATGCTAAATTTGTTCCGGCGCCTTTGTATGTATTATTTCGTTACAAAATATTACGTTTCGTACATATCGCGACAAATTTGACAGACGAACATTCCGGTCCGATTGAGGGATTCTAGGCCCATTCTTTTGGTAGGTCTACACAATTTTGTTACACAACACAAATATTTTTTTTAAATCATACCGAATGAAATATATGTTTTGTGTAACTACTAATGAAAATGTTTTTGTTAAAAAAACTAAAATAAAGTCTATGCGTTTTTTATTTCAACCATATCAAACATTTTCTATCACGATAACTATATAGGACTTCATGTTGAATACTGATTTTCCGTCAAGTCAGTGCGGCTGAACAATTTTGGCAGTCTACACCCATTTGGAACTATAACAAATAATGAAGAATCTTCCACAGTGTGCATTTCAGTGATATTATGTATTATGCACAACTTATTGCAAATTTTCATTCTTTAACTTGCAGGTTGTTTTTTTAGCGAACCTCAAAGGGGGGGTGCAATTTGATGTTTTTGGAGAGCCTCAATATGGGCTTTTGGCGAGCCTCTAGGGGGAGCAAACGCATGTTTGTGGAGAGCCTGAATGGGGGGGGGGTTGTTTACTGGCTTCGGGAGCCTCAGCATCCCCAATATTCATCACGTTTCGACGCCAGTGCCGTACGTTATAAGTCCACTCCATAACGCATCCCTTTTTTAAAACCCACTGGCTATTTGACGTCACTGCTCTGCGAATTAGGAAAAGAGTTGCCGCTATCCGCAGAGCGGTGACGTCACACCTCTGCGACTAAGATGCAGGTAGGAAAGAGTGTTTACTAGCTGGTAAGCGTGTTATTATAGTTTTGTAAATGCTTGTTACGTTTCTATGACACGTGTAAATATGTGTCGTGCTATTTCTGCGTAAATATTGATATAGTATAATTATTTACTTTCAAACCTTTGCCGAGCAGCTCTGCGAATAAGGGAAAGAGTTGTCGCTGTTCGCAGAGCTGTGACGTCACAACTCTGCGACTAAGACGGGGGCGGAAGGGTGTTGAAATTTTTTTTTGCGGCGATGTTTAAAATATCGGAAACCCACCAAAAACCTCAAATTGCATCCCATTTTAGACTTGCTTTATGTGCTCTCAAAAACCTTTGTGTTCCCAAGGGTTTTTGGGAGCACACGAAGAGGGCACATCAAAATTAAGGTCTAGGGGCCATGCCACTATAGTGCAAGCATAGCGCGGCCAAAGCTCATGTCCCAATACCCCCTGGATTCGCCTACGATATGCACCAAAGTTTTAATACAAACTAGCTTCAACACTGTTATGCCAGTGGTTTATTAGGAAAAGCTTTTTGAACACACAGCAACCGTATTTCATAGGCAGATTAGTGTCGATAATTAAGCCTACACAATGAGTTCCTAATTATCCACGCACATGCAGTAGCTAGTAAACAGTCTTTCCTACAGGTCTGCTTCTTAATCGCAGAGCTGTGACGTCACAGCTCTGCGAATAGCGGCAACTCTCCCTTATTCGTAGAGCTGCTCGGCAAAGGCTTGAAAGTAGATATAATCTATCAATATTTGCGCAGAAATAGCAAGAAAAGTATTTACACGTGTCATAGAAACGTAACACGCATTTACAAAACTATAACAACACGCATAGCAGCTAGTAAACACTCTTTCCTACCTGCTTCTTAGTCGCAGAGCTGTGATGTCATCGTTCTGCGAATAGCGGCAACTCTTTTCCTAATTCGCAGAGCAGTGCCGTCACTACTCTGCGAATAGTAGCAACTAGCTGCTGCCCGCTTTGCGAATAGTCTCGGCCTAAATTTAAAAAGTGTATGACGCATCTAAATTTAAAGTGTATGACGTATTTGAAATAAATACGGTAGATGGCAGCACACATGGCAGCGTGCGCGGAAGTATTCTAAGGAGCCGCGGTCAACTGCGTAGTCATTGGAAACTAGACTAACCCTAACCACAATCATAAGTATCCGAAACTAACAACTGACCCTTACCTAGTTAACTGGCCCTAACACTAACTATGCGTACTAATAACCGTAACTGTAATGAATAATGAGATTGCACTATAGCCATTTATTCCCGTCATCTGATTCTAGTTCCAGTGATTGTAGTCCAGTATTGGTATTGGCTTGTTGATAAAAATAATCATATTGAAACTGACATATGACATTTATTTATTAATTACAATCCATTATGAACTCCTCAACTTATTGCCAATAAGCACTTAATCAGTGACCGTGACTGACTACATATCAAGAATAAGTTCCAAATTATACCGATGCAGACATGAAAATATTACTTCAACTTCATGACAGAGCACATCAGGTAACTGTAACCAACACTATCCAAGTACAGTACAACTATTACATGATCAACTGGACACAATTATACCAAGCATTATACCAGGACGCCTTCTGTATATGCCTCATTAACATTAATTATCTAGATGTTCGTTAGACTCGTTAATAACATGCTGACTTTCATCTCACATAACCTGGTCATCTCCATCCGCTGTAGTCGCCTTCTTATTGAATGTGTTGTTGCATTCAAGTCCTCGCCCACAGACACAAAAGATGTGCATGCGACTTGGCGTTCAGTACATCCGCAGTAGGTACCTTTGACGGATTGCTCTGACTCACGACCGCATCGTATGAGCTTGACTACAGGTACAGTCTCATGAGCTAGGGGTACTCCACCAACAACAGCGCGAGCAGACCTGGTCTGCCTCCCATCCAAACTCTATTGGGTTGAGAGGAGGCGGGGTCCGATTGTAGGGCCCCATGCCATTGTGCAACCTGATAATGGCATCTGAACACATTCTGGACAAATGCATGTTGTTGGTGGGAGAGAGCATAGTTTGGGGGCAGAAGGAGTATTCGTTTCAGTTTTCATCGCCGGCGGCACTCTGTCACGAAGTCACACTTCATCTTGCTATAACAACATGCAAACATAAATGCTGTTGCGTCCGTCTTGTCCTGCTCCATATCACAATCAATTGTACCGAGAGTGTCAAGTTTCAATCCCTTCTTTGTTGTTGATATGGCAGTTACCTTTCCCACTCCGAAAGTGACCGCCACATTATCACGTGCAAGAACCTCTGAGATGATATCGGAGTGTTTCTTCACCGTTGTTGGGATGGAAATGGCTTGCTGGGTCATGATAATGTCTGCCGCCTTGCCTGCGTACGTTTGAGCACTGAATCACGGGCTGGAAGTGGTGACTTTTTGAGTTTATGGACCTTTAAAGACGTCGTGGCCCACGCTGCTCGGGTGCTTCTCTTGGTTGAGTAGACCAGGTACCTGTCAAACGCCAAGTACACGTTACTTTCAAAGAGTTTGAAGGTGTACCAGATTTTGAAGCCTTGAACGTACGTCTGGATTGAGCCTTTTGCAGACCAATTAGTTGTCCAGAGAGCAGCGGAGATATCAACGACCAAAGTAGTCGGAGAACCCCAAGTCCTCAATGCCACTTTCACAGCAAGGGTTTTCTTGAGCGTTGATTTGCCGGTCGCCACGCTCACGCTTCCATCTGGGTGGAACATGTAGGGTGGATAGCCAGGTGGGTAGCTGCCAGCTCGACTGAGAGTAATTGTGGCAAGTCGAGATATCTATAGAGCACCGAAGTGTGACGTCACGCTTCAGCGCTAGTTCCAATAACTGTCTCCTGTAGTATCTGTCAACATGTTTTGTTCCAGACTGTAATCAATACTCTGATAGTCACTTTTTTTTTCGTGTCTCAAAAATGGAAAGTGAGAAGCAAAGATGGATGAAACTAATCAGATATTTAATGTATTCTGGAATGACAAAAATAATGTTTTATTGCAAGGTATTTCATCGCGATGACAATGTCGATCGCGATGCAGGTCAGTTTGTTTTTGTTGTGCGCGAAACATAACCTGTCAACACTATTAAATTAATGTACAAAATGGTCAATATCGAAGGATTTGATAATATATTGAAATATGGAATAAAATATATTTTAGGCTGAGAAATTAGGGAGCAGGCATTATTTGACAGGGACGTTGTCTTCTAGATTCACAGGAAGGCTCTCTTTCAGTACAGTGGATTTAGGAGTGGGTTTAATTTTAGTGTTGGAAAACGGGGTTCAATTAATTTTCAGTACACAACATGTGCGAAACAATAGTTTTTACTTGTTTCCCTGTGCATATTTACCAATCGAGCGTAGGGAGTTCAAATGTTTAATGTAGATAGTTGGAAGGAGGGAAATAATTATATGCACCGAATTTGAGGCTAGGGTAGTTTGTTAATCACGATGTGTTCCCTGATTCTGTCAGCCCACCCTCTGATAAACCATAAACGCTCCCTTAGAGATAATACTTTCTAATTAATGAAAATGTTACTCTCCCTCAATCATTAACGGGAAACAAAAGGTATTTCGAGGTGGGCTTATGTACCTAAAGAGTTAATGCAAACTAACCATTTGCAACTATAATAAACAATATCACTCAGTATTTTTATTAGGAACACATTGTTGGACACACAGCTACCGCATTCCGTGGACAGTGCCAGTCTGCCCAGTAAGCCTATGTCATATGTCCCTGCTTCAACAAAAAAACTCTTGTTGTTGGAAAACACATATTCTGTTTGATTAATTGAACTCAAACATTGAAGAAACCAATGACAACATTTTGTTGATTTAACATTTAACTATTGCATGTAACATAACAATGTCTTCTTTTTTCGCATTAACAAGCGTTCTGATAGAGATCCCAGAGCCAGTTCACGAATATACATCTGTCATTTTAAGAATGGCACAGAAGGAGGCCCCGACATGTTTCAACGTAATGCTGAGAAGGCATTTCCGTTGGAGGGGCCATCTACGTCCACGAAACGTGCTAAGAGGCAGAAAACTAAGCGCTGTTGCACCTTCCGATATCCCTTCTGCAAGTGGACATACAGAGAAGACAGGTGCGTATTGTTCAAACGCCTACAAGAAAATGAGCGCTGAAAATGCCAATCTGTTTATGCAGCTGGGTGAAGCAACTAGATAACTTAACAAGCTAAAGGAGAAGATCCATTACTCAAGGGAAATGTACACATTACAAAACCTGAATGATGAAATTGCCTGCACGGAAACAGGTCTTCGCGACATCCCGATACAATATGTGATGCGATTTGAATCGTCAATATCGTATTTTACTGGCTGGAAGGTGGACACCCTCTCTCTCGAAGACCAGATTTTGATGACGCCCGTGAAACTGAAACATAATTACACAAACCTCCACCTTACCCAGCACTTCCACGGCAGCACTGCCACTGTGGTGAACATCGTGCTAACGCTCGTCCATGTCTTGTACCATCTCCTCTATGAGGACTGCATAGGAACTGTCCCAAATAGGGACAAGAACAAAACTTCACTTCCGGGATCATTCGCTTTGTTCGGGAACTGCAGGATGATCATTGACTGTATCGACATAGAAGTAGCGGCGCCAGGCATGATGAGTAAAAAGGTAAGTTCTTATATAGCGCAGTATCCAGTCCTCAGGACTGCTCAAAACGCTTTACATTTTACTCCCTGGCAGACCTGTTCAATCGAACACCATATCGACTTCTCTGGGAAGCATTCAGGCACACTGTAATTAATGTGCAACGACTATTCGTACACAAGAATATCCACCACTGTCTATAGCCAGCTACTCATTCATACAGCTGAATGAACTGAAGCAATGTAGGGTAAACGAACTTCCCCAACGTTCGACACCTCCGCACAGGATTCGAACCCGCGTTCTCTCACTCGAGGGTCCGGAGCTCTTATTCTACTGGCTACGCTACTGCGTTCCACGTAGTAGAGTAGCCAGAAGATGACATACTCTGTCTACCGCGGAATGCACTCGTTCAAACTTCTTCTCCTTCAAACGTCATCACGTACGTTAGCTCTCTCTCTTTCCCGTATCGGTGTCTGATAAGACAATTGTACAGCAACGCAATGTGTTGGACATATCTGAGGTTGGGGATTTGATATTGGCTGACAAAGAAGAGACGCTCGTCAAACTGTGTGCCGCTCTCGTCAACCTGCAGCACCCCCTCATCAAAGAAATTAAAGAAACAGTGGATTTCCAGCAAGATCAAGTTCAGATCAAGTTATCAACACGACTACTTAGTTGCCTCCTTCAATGAGCCGAGGAACCATATGCTACGTGTAGAAGGCCTCCAGGATGGCAATGTTAGGTGCCCACGATGCATATATCTCGATCTTCAAAATATGATTGCCTTTTGTTGTCCACACAACAGAGTAACACGCTTTCTTGTCCGTCACGCACAACTGTCCCTGGACTTGATGGTAATACTGCATTACCAGAAATACCGAGCTTTCGTAGACGCTAGGTTCGTGCCAACCGACCACGTTAAATGACAGATCTAATTTGTATTTTTTGTCGCAGCTCAACGCACTAATAATTTTCTTGTCGCAACACGTAGCCAATTAAATCATCGCCTGCACATCATGCGATCGGTACACGCGTAAAAGACTCATTTAAATCATATATTCATCGCACGCACTTACAATACGTTTTTACCAGAATTCACTACTACATCAGACATGATAATCCTTACTGTTGCTTTGAGATATTGGAATTAGTGGAATATATTATGTTTATGATATTTAGATTTTTTGCTTGAATCCAAAAAGATTTAGTTGATGATATAGTAAAACTTTCTATTTCACAGCCAAGTACTAGCCACATTTGTGTCTAAATATCTAGTGAAAATAGCAGAACAAATGACATAGTAACACCAATAAAGATATTTCCTGTTCTTATTTAGGATTTGTTTTAGTTATATGCTTTGAAGAGAAAACGTGTTTTAAGATTATTAATAAATGTCATAATCAAAATTGAAAAAAACCCTAATGTATATCATGACCATCAATGTAATTTGAATGTGAAAATTTTTTTGTATACAAATTTGCTGTTATTAATATTCTCCATTTATAATTTCAATAATTAAACACACAATTAAAACTACGTATAAAATGAATTCCCATGATTTTACAAACGTGATGCAGTATAGTAGTCATTTTGAAGAGCAAATTCAAGCTCCAATGTTGTAACATAAGTGAGAGGAGAAATATTTATTCACTCAGTCTTTGAAGTATCCGTACATTTAAAGGAACATCGTATATCTATTACCCAAGATCCGTTACCGGTTAATAGTAATTATAATATATATTTATTAGCAAGACTTGTTATTTTGTGTGTAAGGACCATAGGAACCACACACATCAACGGTAGGGACGACTGGCTGCAATAAATGATAATGAGAGGCAACAGCGAGTATTATTTTACTAAACTACTCAACAAAAGAAAGTTATATTTCTCTTAAATGGCATATATTATAATATGTGGGGATTGCACCTCAAGATATTTGATATCAAAGGATGCAAAGATCAAATATGGATTAAATGAATGCAACCATGCAGCACTTACACCATTATTTGCACGACCAGAATGGGGTATGTACAGAGGGGGTCTGGTCCCCAAAGTGGCACTTTCACAACTTTTGCAGTCATTTGTTACAAGCTAGTGTTAATGATCCTTTGACCACTGCCATTGGACAATGAAGTTCCCCCACTGAATGGAATTACTCATGCGAAACATGAACATGTTGTGTGCACAAATTTACACAATGGTTCATAATGTCATTCATCTGTACTGGTCAGGGAGACATTGCTCTGGAATAATTTGTGTGATAACAATCATACCACGTCTGTCCAGTTTAGAGCGTGGTAGGGCAATTAGACAATTGCAGATTGGTGTACAACAAAAAGAGTGGGACAAGTTGCCTCAAAATAGTGTACAGCGCTTGGTAAACAGTATGCGCCTCATTGGAATCGGGGCAATCAACCGCCTCGGCCTACCATGTGAAAATCTCATCCCCGTCTCTATGAAGATGCACGCCGCGAATAACAAGGACATCAGAATCCTCGGAGCAGCCATACTTCGGTTCTCTGGCAGAGACAAGGACCAAAACAGACTAGAGACACGACAGGTCGTATACGTAACTGATAGCTCTGACAAGATGTTCCTCAGCCGTGAAGCATGCGTGGCCCTTGGCATGCTCTCTAAAACGTTCCCAACAATCGGAGAGACTCACCATGCCCATACTATTGGCATCTCTACTACCTGTGACTGTCCAAAGCGACAACTACCACCACCTCCACCAACGAAACTACCCTTCCCCGCGACCGAATCCAACCGAGAGAAACTACAGACGTACTTGATCGACCACTATAAGGCGAGTACGTTCAATACATGTGACCATCAGCCCCTCCCCATGATGAAATGCTCCCCAATGAGGCTCATGGTGGACCCAGATGCTGAACCAGTGGCCTCGCACAACCCCATCCCCGTACCACTCCACTGGCAGAAGGACGTCAAAGCGGGACTAGACCAGGATGTGAGGTTAGGGGTAATCGAGCCAGTCCCAGTCGGCACACCGGTCACTTGGTGTCACAGAATGGTAGTTTGTGCAAAGAAGACGGGCAAGCCCCGCCGCACGGTGGACTTCCAACCACTGAACACCCACGCGACACGTGAGACACACCACACTCAATCACCATTCCACCAAGCCCGCTCCGTCCCACAGGGCAAACTCAAAACGGTATTCGATGCCTGGAATGGTTACCACAGCGTGCCACTTCACCCGGACGATCGCCACCTGACGACATTCATAACGCCATGGGGCCGATATAGATACTGTGTAACTCCGCAGGTGTACATCGCCTCTGGTGACGGATATTCAAGACGATATGATGAAATCGTAGCCGACATCCCCCAGAAGACAAAATGCATAGACGACACACTTCTGTGGGCAGACACGATGGAGGAAAGCTTCTTCCAGGCCATCCACTGGCTAGATGTTTGTGGCAAAAATGGCATAACATTGAACCCAGACAAGTTCACGTTCTGTAAACCAGAAGTAGAATTCGCAGGGTTTGTGATCACCCTGGACAGTGTGCGCCCTTGCGGAAAATACCTACAAGCCATTCGCGACTTCCCCACCCCCAGAAACATTACAGACGTTCGATCCTGGTTCGGGCTCGTCAACCAAGTGGCGTATACATTCAGCATGGCAGACCGGATGCAGCCCTTCCGACACCTGCTGAAACCCGATAACCCATTTGTGTGGGACGATCAACTAGACAAACTCTTCAAGGAATCCAAAGACGTTATCACTAATGAGATAGAGAAAGGTGTCACAATCTTTGACAAGGATAAGCCGACTTGCCTTGCCACAGATTGGTCCAAGGATGGGATCGGTTTCTGGTTGTTACAAAAACATTGCACTTGCACTAAGAGCATGCCATTCTGCTGCCCGGATGGATGGAGAATCAGTCTTGTCGGAAGCCGCTTCACCCACCCGGCCGAATCTAGATATGCCCCCATCGAAGGCGAAGCTCTGTCTGTGGCCGACGCTCTCGATAAGGCAAGATTCTTTGTCCTCGGATGTGCAGACCTCATCGTGGCAGTGGATCACAAACCACTCCTTAAAATACTCGGTGATCGGTCACTGGATGAAATACCAAATGCACGCCTGAGAAACCTCAAAGAGAAAACACTCAGATACAGGTTTCGCATTGTACACATCCCTGGAGTACAAAACAAAGCAGCAGATGCCATGTCTCGGCACCCATCGGGTACCCCTCATCCAGACAAACTACACCTCCAAGATGACATCACACCCGATGATGATGATCCATCGAACCTGCCTTCAACCATGATGATCCAACATGCATTCCTAGAAGGCATCCGCACGAACGAGGACACCATAGATCACGAGAACATAGATGATGCAGTCAGGAATGCGGCGACCTACGCACTCGAGTCTCTTCAATCCATCACATGGGACCGTTCAAGACAAGAAACGGCTAGTGATGAGAACATGCACCTACTCATGTCCATCATCGAAAACGGCATGCCGAAGTTCCGCCACGAACTACCTGTACCACTCCGTGCCTACAACCAATTTCGTGAGCACCTTCATACAATAGACGGTGTAGTCATCTACAAGGACCGGATTGTTATACCGCCGAGCCTCCGAGAGGACGTCCTATCGGCACTCCACTCCGCACACCAAGGAATATCTTCCATGACGGCGAGGGCCGAATCATCCGTGTTCTAGCCCGGGATAACCCCAGCCATGGCTGCCATCCGCACAAACTGTAGCGACTGTAACAGAATGGCGCCATCGCAGCCCAGCGCTCCACCAACACCCCCAGTGTTGCCGGTTTACCCGTTTCAATGCGTCTGCTCAGACTTTTTCACCTATAAAGGCATCAGCTACCTGGTCATAGTTGACAGGTACTCAAACTGGCCTATTATTGAAAGGACCACAGGCGGTGCAGATGGTCTAATTGACAGCCTACGCCGCTCTTTCGTGACCTACGGAATCCCAGATGAACTAGCATCAGACGGCGGCCCGGAATTTACTTCAACAACGACCCGCCTCTTCCTCAACACCTGGGGCGTACACCACCGACTTTCATCAGTTGCATTCCCGCATAGCAATTGCAGAGCTGAAATCGGTGTGAAGACCGTCAAACGCCTCATTACCAACAACACTGGTACCAATGGTGAACTCGATACAGATGGGGTCCAACGCGCGATTCTTCAATATCGGAACACACCTGACCCAGATACAAAGCTATCCCCAGCGATGTGTGTATTCGGACGACCGATCAAGGACTTCATACCTATACTACCCGGTAGGTACAAACCACACGAGACCTGGCGAGAGACACTCGTTGCTCGAGAAGAGGCCCTGAGAAACAGACACATGAAAGCCGCTGAACACTGGTCAGAACATATGAAACGACTACCACCCCTCGTCATCGGCGACTTCGTGAGAATACAAAATCAAACTGGCCCTCACCCCACGAAGTGGGACAAAACGGGCCAGGTCATCGAAGTACGTCAATTCGACCAATATGTAATCCGAGTCGACGGATCTGGGAGAGTAACAATCCGGAACAGGAAATTCCTGAGGAAATACGCGCCAGTACGCATTGCTACACCACGTCTTACCATTGATGAGGACCTTCAGCATCATGCATCACATCGCACTTCACAACCTCAACCTCGACGACAGAAGGAACCCACACACATCACACAACACACCATCGCAACTCCTGAAAGATGGAAGGACAATGTGGAGAGCCCCAAGAAAACTGTATCACCGGCAGTGGCTCCAACGGCGTCAACAGATGTCGCTCCAACACTCGAGAACATTCCTACCCCTACCACGCCAACACGCGTCTCACGATATGGCCGTAACATCAAACCACCGAAATGGCTGGCAGACTATGAAACCTAAGAGACAGTCTCCCTCACTATAGACTATTATTTACAGTCTAAAATAAGTGATGAAGACTTGGGGGGAGATAGAACAATATGAACAATGAGATACTAAATGCTCCCTATGTGACTATGACTCGCACTTGCGCACAGACTGTTTTGCAAATGGCGAATACAACAACGTACCAGTTTGAACATGTTTCTTTATTGTTTGTCATGTTTACAAAGTTCAGTAAAGTGGCGTAAAACAAATAGACAGAGTTCTTATCTAATAATAACATTTATTAAGACGAAAATATGAGCAATTATGCAACTGCAAGTCATACACGTTACGTACAACGTCTCCGACTGATCGGCAGACCTCGGAACAATCGTATAAAAACGCATAGCGTTGTGAACAATCGATTAATATCATCTAACTTCACAGTCGAACCGTAAAACCATTTTAAAACAACCCTTACAGATAACTTAGCTGGGAATTTTGGGGAACATAATAAAGGTGTTACTTTTCTTTCGAGGTGCTGTAAACGAATTCGTGATCGACAGTTTGCATGGCGTCTGATATGAAAATCGTTGAGGAGGAAAGTATTAACGTGTACCCACATAAACCCACACAACACGCAAACACGCACGGGCGCGCGTGTGTG
This sequence comes from Paraescarpia echinospica, assembly GCA_020002185.1. Classification (NCBI taxonomy): domain Eukaryota; kingdom Metazoa; phylum Annelida; class Polychaeta; order Sabellida; family Siboglinidae; genus Paraescarpia; species Paraescarpia echinospica. The sequence continues at coordinate 16,552,889 of CM034535.1, read as the reverse complement.
TTTGCGATCGAGTGTGTGCGTACCTACATCCTGCCACATGGTGTCTTTTTGGAGAACTAGTCACGCTTCTTCTGGATATTGAACCGCCCATCAATCTATACCGTCTCAAATTCAAATATATTAGCCTTCTACCGTCAACCCGCAGCTAAATACTGATTGCTCCCTCGCGTATTGGCGGTTCGCCGGTTTCCAGAAAACCGCCGTGGTTAGCTATGCTGAGAAATCGGGTGGCATAACTGTCGTATATAATTACTCGAAATCCTCACGAACGTCCGACGTTTCTTGAAACATCTCACATGAACACCTATGGCGTATCAACTCACGCGGCGAAGGCTAACACGATAGTCGAATACTTGTGCGCGGTGTTTGCTTAACACAGTCACAGTCACGGAGAATGAGAGATTGAATTAACCGGCGTAAGTATTAAACTACAGTCACGGCTCATTTTATTTTACTACCGGTGGCGGTGTCTTACTACAACAGCCACAGTTCCTACCTATAATCTCATTCTCTGACTCTGTCGCGTTGTGGCAAACTAACAGTACGATTAGACTAGACTGTTGTCTATAGCTGTTGAGTTTGTTGAACAACGGGCCGTCGGCCTAAGACTAAGTAGGCCAAACATATTATAGGCGACCATTTTGTGCACACACACAGTGGTGCACGCGACCTCTGGGGCACTAGGCTCAATACCGCCACACGCAGCTATCAAATAACACAACACTGACACAAGATGTCTTTAATTCCCGCTAGGTGGCATCACATATTGGTACTAAACCATTCGTGAAGCGAATATAATTTCAGGCATTTAGCCAGCAGCGTCGAAAACGACACAGCTAACAAGCTTGTTTTTTCTAATAATTCTTAAAATTAAATATGTTGTATTGTATTGACATAGTTAGGTATGTCAACATCCGCTGGGCAGCAGCACCGCTCAGCGTCGGTTTAACGCGTTCCAGAAATGGCGCAGGTTTTTTGCCGCGCAGTCGATCTGCTGGATCACATGGTCTCGGAAAACGTCGTGGATCTCGATATGCATACTAATTTTGTTTACTGTTGACATTTATATCGACCAATGAATGCCATCAGAAGATGCTCGGCGGGTAAAATCTGTAACATTGTATTCGGCCGGACAAGATAAAGGTTGGTGAACTTTGCGTTGTGTTTACTTACAAAAATATTAATATATTTTAGCGTGTATCTTAAAAATGCTTAGGTGTCTTTGTGAAACTAGAATCCCAGCTTTCATATGGTATAACTATGAATCTTGTATATCCATGCGGAACGCAAGGAAGACTAATCTTAGATGACCGGTAGCGTGCCAGTTTGATGCGTTTTGTATGTCGCTCAGCGCATTAGCGGCTGTTTATAATGGATGCGCTGAGGCGCGGCGCCGTTCTAACGTATGCTCGATCGATATTGTAATCTGTGCCATCCCCACTTTTATCAGTTAAATGTTAGAAAGTTGTGATTGGATATTTGTTGTATATGCAATACTGTTTGCTAGTAATCAGTATTTTTAGGACAAGTTACGAAATTTCGAAAACTACAATTTACGGGGATGTCTTTTGATGTCACATCATGATCTGTGTCTGTGACTAGCTGTGGCTGTGCGCTCTACTTCCTTTTCAATCAATATAGGAATACGTTCTTAATCTGAACAATCCACATTTTCAACAGTTCATTTTTAGTCAATTGTGTTAATCAAATGTAATACGTGTATATTATTATTGTGTATGTATCAATATTTTTATGATAGAAATTACGAACAGTTAATATTTCCATTTTAATTTGCATCACCTGACACCTGTATTTCTGTAATCCTATATTATTGTAATTCACATTTTATAATTCAGTCTATAGTCATGTTGACTATCCATTTTGTTGTTGTTAATATTTACTGTTTTGTTTGTGGTGTTTTTATGTGAATCATAATATCTTGTGATTTGTATTTCATGCCACGAATACTCAGGAATTCTGGTAGTGAAGTGAAGAATAAAGATAAGTTACGATATATCAAACATTTTTGTTAAATTTTTCTGTCAAATTTCTTGGAGCCAATTGTTTAGAAATGTAGTTATAATAAAACTATTTGTTCATAAGTTTATAATACTACATTTGTTAAAGTTCCATTTCCTGTCCAATTGATAGTTTTATTTTTCATATTGTAAAATATTGTAGCTAATTTTTAGGTATGTGTCATTAAATATTCTTGAAATTTATTTAAAATATGTATGTACTATTTACCATATATCTACACCAAGTGTGTGTGTGTGTGTGTGTGTGTGTGTGTGTGTGTGTGTGTGTGTGTGTGTGTGTGTGATTTGATAATATAGCATATTGTTATTCTCATCTTTGATCCGGGATGGAGTTTGAACAATGCAGAATATGAACACAATATTATTACTGAAATGTATTTACAATGTACAGTGTGTATATGCATGTATGTATGCCGTAGATAAGTCTGAAATAAAAAAGTATAAAAAAAATTGAAAAAGTGTATTTGAATTATTTAGCATTATGTCCGGGGTGGTTTAAAGTTTAAACTATTTAAATATTATTTATGTCAGTTGTCCAGTTACATTGCCGTCTCCACTCTTCCTTGTTCTCCACGACTCTCTTTGTTCACATGGAATGACTGAATTCACAGAAATGCACACAATACAATGAAATAACTGTTTAAATATGTGAAGAAATGTACTGTTTTTTATTTTATTTTCAGAATGGATTCCGTAGCACGCAAGGCCAAGCTGCTAATGGTTGGGCACAGTTTTGTGCGTCGCATGTCAGAAGCGTGTAACAGCAATGCTGAATACCGCTATTTCTGTCCCGACCTTCTCCTGTCTTGTATGTTTGACAAGGTTGTCTTTCTATGAAAGGGGGGACTTACCTTGAGTGGTTTTTTCCGTGAATTTGGAGCTGTGTGTGCAGAGGCGCCAAATGTTGTTTTAATCGACATAGGAACGAATGATCTATGCAATGGCTGTGCAACTCATCAGCAACTGGCAGAGTTATCTGATCATGGTAGAAGATGCTGGTGTCGTAGCAAACCCAGTGCATACTTTCGTGGACTTTCACACACAAATTACGAACTTCAGTACATATTACATGGACTTATGCATATTACTTATCGTGAAGTTATGAACTTCAGTGCATGTTGCACGGACTTATGCACGTTACCTATCGTGAAATTATGAACATTTATATAATAACCTGGTGTTTTGGACATTAACCTTTGTAAAATATTATGAATGGTGCTGCACTGTTTACATTATAATAAATTGCCTTGATGTTTTTTTCCAATGATATCATGTTTTGTAAGATTTTTCACACTCAGTTATAGGAGCCAAGTTAACTTTAACCCCCCACACCATTACTTTGATTGACCTATAAAATGTGCTCTTTTTATTTCCATGGTGAACTCATTTTGAATTCAGTCAAAATTTAGGGGAGTGATACATGTCCAATGTAAATCTGCTATGCACTGTTCAGTAAAAGGTCCTCTAGTGTATAAAATGGTCCGGTAAATATTATTCTACTAATCCCTGTTCATAGGTCAACTGTGAGCACTTGGTTAAATAAGTAGGCCATATTAAAAGAGGCATGTACAAGGTTACATAGCATGAAATTATATATTAACAACTTCCATCCCTCAAACGTTGATTGCGCCACTTCCAAATTAATTTGTACTACTAGTAGGTTGTATTAAAAATTGGTACTTACAAGGTCACAGTTCATTAAAGTTTATATGTATTATTGTCTTTGACATTTGTAATCCCTCAAACATCCAGTGTGCACATTTATTAATTAATTATGCCATTAATTTCAGTATATACGTCAAATGTGAAATATAGGTCGTGTTCTAATAGCAGTTTACATAGCATTAAAGTCATTATATTAGCAATTTTGCACCCAAATGATAATTGTCAATTTCCTAATTCATTTTCACCTAAATCATGTCATTTATATGGAATTAATCCCAGTATGTAGGTCAAAATGGAATCTAGGTCAACTGTGAAGGTCAAGGCAAGGTCACCAAAATTGACATTTCCTAAAGGATTGTATCATGATTCATCCAGTGGGCGCATTTATGAATTAATTATGCTATAAATTCTGGTATATAGGTCAAATGTGAAATATAGGTCAAATAAATAGGTCAAGTTCTAATAGCCATTTAAAGGTTGCATAGAATTAAATTCATTATATTGGCAATATTCATACTTCAAACGTTAACTGCTCATTACCTAATTAATTTTCAGCTAAATGATGTAATTAATAGGAATTAATCCCATGCTGTGGGTCAAATCTAGGTCAAAAGTGGAATGTAGGTCAACTGTGAAGGTCAAGTCAAGGTCACCAAAAATTGACATTTGCTTAAGGGTTGCACCATTTTTGATTTCACATTCGTAAGTTAAAAGGTTCCAATGTTATTACTATATTCCAATCAAATAATTGCAGTCCTCATGCAGACTGTGCACAAGAAATGGACTGACAAACCAATAGACAAAAAATGCCACCATTTTAAGAATTAAAAGTTGAATAGCGCCGCAAATATTAAAGATATCAAAATAATTCAAAAAAGGGTAGTAAACTACATATCATTATCCATCATGTGGCACCATTTAAATGATGATATAACATATTCTATTTTTTTGTTGACATACCTAACATAGTAATTATTTTATTCAGACTGATTTTGACAGCTAAGTGAACTAACAGGCTTTCGGTTTTAATCGTTACGTAACACATGCTCTGAGAACCCTCCACCCCCATACGTCATGTAATGTTTCCTCATACTGATTCGGAGACTCCCCACCCCTCTAAGCACGACGACTCGGTGGCGGATTAACCAATAGGCTCAATAGGCACGTGCCTATTGCCCAGGAAGGCAAGGCCAGGGGTCTTAATTATGGCTACTGCATATGTTTCATTGATATTTCATTGGCCCAATGACTTGCAAGCTGGGAATAATCCTCCGAAGTCGAGCTGAAGCTCTAGCTAAGCCCACCCAATACCAATTACGTTCCGGCGCTAAGGTATGTTTTGGCAGGCTTCGGGGATGTGCAATTTAGATTTTGGACCCCTAGACTACCTTCTCAGGATCCGTCCCTGAGTCTACCTAAGGCCCACGAAAGTGCGGGGTGCCAGGTGCCCACGAATTTCTTAATCCACCACTGAATGACGTACTATGCTGATGACCCCCAATGACATTCAGCGACGGGAAGTGTAGGCACGACGTCTCTTTTTAAACTATGAATTATCTCTGATTACTGAACATTCTTCAGGATAGTTAACGTTTTGTTCAAACAGTTTCTTTTCTACACATCCAAGACGATAACTATCGTGTAGAGGAAAACCATGCATGCATCATCAGTACACGCGACGTCTAATGACGTAATTGTACACGTGTGAAAGATCGTAGTTGCCCTCGTCTCGATTGATTGGTGTTTTCGTCTTTCCTTTCCAGATGGCTTCTTTTATGTATCGTATTCTTAGATTTGCCTCCCCGTCTACTATTTTTACTCCATTCTGTTGTGTGGTTTTCTGAAGACCGTCAGAGAAAAAAAGCCAAGAAGTACAGAAGCCAAATAGTCCTCTCATACATGACGTGGATCTCAGAGATTACTGAATAAGTATGAGGTAACAACCATACGTCCCCACACCATCCTCAGGCGCCTGTTGGTAAATTTAAAGGATAAAATAGAGCCAGAAGAACAGGGAGAACTGGTGTATCAAATACCATGCAAGAATTGTAGTGCTGAATATATTGGGAAACTCAGAATCAATTTATTAGACCTATAAATACGATACATATACAGTTAATAACGTGAGTAATATATAAGGTCGGGAGACTCCCATTAAGATATATAATACCGCAAGCACAGGAGCCACCCCATAAATATATACAACAACACAATTTACATGTCACAAATCAGAATAGCATATGCCTTGTTTTACAGTTGATAATTACTCAATGTATCAACATACATACATAATATAAGGACTGATTATATGTACTCTTGTACAAATTGACGTACATATGGATACTTAGGTATACATTTCAATACGTATGACGAATTACAAATAAAGCAATTATGAATACGACAGCTGGATTCATAATATAAAATAAAAAAGTGTTTTGTGTATGTTGAAAAACCATAGACTTTGGGTGTAAATTTTATTAATGATAATACTTTGTGTATTGTTAACTGTCTCTACTATGTTGTCTAATGCATTGTTTGGCTTCGTTTGAATCTGGACATATACAGATTATTTCTTTCACGTGTGCAGTGCTGATGAATATTGTAGATGTGTGTGTTTGAAAAAAAACATTGAAGTAGTAGGGTAAAAGATTGTTAATTAATTTATAATTAAATTTTAATTGTTGGATTTTATAAATGTAATCCAACTTGAAGTCTTTTAAAAATAGGACTTGTGTGAGCATTATATTTATTTAAGGATATCATTCGTATTGCTTTTTTCTGTAATTTAAAAATTCGATGTGCCTGATGACCCCATAAAAGTAAGCCATAATTAATATGAGGGAGAATAAGAGCATTGTACATAATATATAATGTATCAGGTGGTAAAAAGTGTTTAAGTTTGGAGGCGGGAAGATTATTCAAAGCAAGACTCCAGAATATAGAAAGGATGTAGACAACACAAACAGAGAAATAGACGGGGAGCGAGATAAAAGATATATGTCTGCCATCAACCAATCCGTCCTCAACGACCACACAACAGCAGAAACCCACATTATAGAATTTTTTTTAAAGAAGACTTCTGGATACGAAAGACCAAAAACAATCAGTTGAGACGAGAGCAACTTCGATCTCTTACACGTGTTCGAAGATGTCACGTGTACCGATGACGTTTGCATGGTACGTTGACGAACGCCTCTAAACGTAATTATCCTCTTGGATATGTTAAAGAGTAGATGTTTGATCTATTCCTAACTCAATTAATTTTAATACTCTACCTAATCATCCGGGCTTACTAAACACAAGTTGCCGGGCAGTATACCTTTAACATAGTTAGTAAAGTCGTAAGAACATTATATTAATTAATATAATCACAAACTAGGAACATACTACGTCCTTTTAAAGGGAGATGCATAGTTTACCCATTTGTTTGGGATGGAGCTCCTAATTGTATTTCAACTACACTTGCACAGCGTTCGAGTGAGACGTAGTTAATCCTGTTGCTTTAGAAAATATACGTACGTCACTAGACCCGTGAGATGAACGGAGATGTGGCGGTAGTGAAGCGGACGGAGTGCGGACTGTGTAGACGGGATGTCGAGGCCAACGATATGTGTGGACGACTCTGGCTCGACGGCGACTGTGCAGCACACCACAAATGTATGGTAAGTGAACCACTCAATTGGTAAGTGTACCACGCATGTGGTAAGTGAATCACTCAAATGATAGCTGAACACCTCAAGTGGTAAATGAACACTATGGTTATATTACGTCAGCACGAAATCAACAACCCCTAATCATTTATACTATACCATTGCTGCACTACTACGGCGCCATGGTGCAGAGTTGTTCATTGCACACGTGTTGCTATATCATCAATACATATATACTTGCCGGTGCTATGGTATAACATAAAATGTGTAGTTAACAAATAATGTAGCCGTGGTTTATTACGTTGTTTTACACGAATGAATATCTTTTTTAATAGTTTATACCCCAAAAGAATGATATGATAGTGGAAATGTAACCGCACCTAATGTGTAACACTATAACACCTTCGTTGAAAGAAAACACACATTTAACTATGTAGGTTTAACAATCTAAACTGAATAAAAAATCATCTTAATAACATTAAAACAAAATGCTCCAAAACGTTAGGTGTAATAAATAAATAGAAAACGTTTCTGTCTATAAATACTAAAATTCTACATACAACATTATATATCTTACACATTATAGAACTAACATTTATTTTAAATCATACGCAACAAATTATCTGGGACCTACAACGTTTTGCTTTACATCAAAATCATGTATCCATAATTACAACAAAACACCCGCAGACAGTGGAACACATATAACGAAAGTACATTACAATTTTGCGATGAGGTGTATCCGATATAGGACACCACTCACAATAAACAACATCCCAGCATTACTGACAACTAAGATCCATACTTATTGCCAACGTCGGTTTATGGCACATGCCAAAATACTACATAATCATACCAAATATAATGATAACTGCGAAATTCGAAATAGTTACGCTTGTCAAAGTATATTGTAATTATCAACACATATACATATGTATAGCTATTCATGACATACAAGTATTATACTTTGGAGACGACGTAGCCATTCGTACAGTGTATTTTCGTTAAAATGTTTGTATTTTCGACGTATATTGTAAAATGTATTATGTAGAAAGTAAAACATAGGTGGCCCCAAAAATATAAATTATCTATTCATGGTGGCTCTTCTTACAGCAACAAAACGTTGGTCTTAAAATAGGAATATCATATCCCATACATTAACGCGTATTTTATTTTTCATATTGCCGTGCCTTTACTGCAGAGAGTATGTTGTAAACAGTTTGTTCAGCTAACTGTCTTTGTCTTTTGTTTGTTAGTAATATGATTTGTTAGCAACAACCGTATTATATTTGTTGGTGTGTATAATCGGGACAAACGCATATTATTATGACTGTTGCAGCAATATTCCTCGCAGTTGGCGCAGTCTTACGAAGAAAAAACATTTGGTGGATTTGACCCTGACGAAGTACGGGATGAGATTAGTCGTGGCAAACACCTGGTAGGTGGCTATGTAGGCATATGATACCAGACTGACGGCAACAGTTGGCGCAACCAATTATTGAAAAATGTATAATAGACCTCCGTAAAACCATCCCGATCCCATAAATACATGGGATGGGAGACCTCCCGCTATTTGCCTCTGCCAACTTGGAAGGTCCGCGATATATTTACAATGTTTTGTGATTGCGTTTTAGAAATGTGTTGTCTGCAAGAAAGCTGGGGACACAACCAAGAGGAAGCTACGTGGAGCTACTTGCGGCTGTTGCGTCGCGAGATGCCACGCCACGTTTCACTACCCATGTGCCAAAGAGTCTGCAATAACTGCCCGCTTGATAAACAACCAGACTCGACTAGTTCAATATGTGTACGTATACGCTGTGTATCTCCTAAACGCTTGGATCGCGACCCGAAATTAGGTCGCTAAGCCATTTTAAATGCGGGCCGCCGATAGTCTCCAGTGACTCAGAACTTGTCTTTATTGTCCTACTTGCCCGTACCAAATGCGGGAATTATTTATTGCAAATGTTGTATGAATTTGAAAAGTCGTGTGATATTATATCACACGACGTTGTGCGTAATGTGTTCGTCAAGGATGCATCTGATATGGGCAACTCATATTATGTTATTAATTCCGTATATACCGGAGTCGTCAAAGTAGGCTTTCACAGACACATTTTGCATTAATGAGCATGTCCAGTGACATCACGTTTTCTGTAGGATCGTCTGCCTCCTTATCATCACCAGTTTGAAGTAAATTAAAATAGGCGTTATATCCTTCAAACGTCGAAATCGTACGATCTACCCGAGTTCATCCGCCATTATTGCTTTCTATTTGAAAGAGGTGGCCTACCTACGTCCACTGACCATGTTACAAGCCAATGAGCGGCACTGACTTGGTAAAACCTCGTGTTCAGCAACTAAGTGTAATGTTCCCATGTCTCAAAAATATTCTCTTTTCTGATTTATGTCATTATTAATTATTTGATAATTTATCACAAGTTAACATTTTGAAGGTATAGGTCGTCAAGTAAATGCCGCGAACGGAATTTGGTTTAAACAACAAAGGTACCTTAGGCTTAGACCTTTAAAGACAGCTAGTCTATAGTAGACAAAATGCCTAGGAGCTATTAAACATCGAACCTGTCTTGATCGGTTACGACATGTTCGGTCCTTACGACACGTTAGGTCGTTACGACATGTTAGGTCGTTACGACATGTTAGGTCGTTACATGTTCGGTCGTTACGACATGTTAGGTCGTTACGACATGTTCGGTCGTTACAACATGTTAGGTCGTTACGACATGTTAGGTCGTTACGACATGTTAAGTCATTACGACATGTTCGGTCGCTTGTGCAAATTTGTGGAACAGTAGACAAACTATTACATTTCAATTCCGCAAAATGTTGTGTGTATATATTATACCTATTACACGTCTCATATGTTTTGTTCAAAATACAGGGTGTTCTGCACAGAAAAACACAAGAACCAATTCTACGAAGAGAATCCGAAAAGTATGTGTAAATCGTAATTACAGTTGTTGTACTTAGGTATATATCGTAGCAGCACGATATTTGGTGCATGCGATCAACCAGTAATATCCGACGTTGTGTACACCTCTAGCCATGTTCTTTGATGTTCTTCAACAACTTCCGCCCCGTTAGGTTCTCTCTGCCTCACATGTCCTTCTCAGTGTTCTCTGACAGTCCTCTTTTCCTTTTATCTTCCCTAACCATAACCTCTCAAGTCAAAATTCATTAGAAAATATTCTGAGGATTAGACCTTTTTATACTTTCGCAATAAAGGATCAATTCTATTCCGTTGTTATGTTGTTATTACTCCGGAGTTAGTAAAATAGCGTTTATAACTGACTCATTTGTATTACCGTCCTAGTTGTTTTAGTTCACCAATCATATTCAGTCATTTTTTGCTCTTTCTAAATTGTATTTATATTCATCTGAAAGTGGTCTAGTTTCGAAATCTTATTTGGTCTGTTCCAAATTTGTTATTTTGCCATATTAGTATAATTAATATTAGCAGTAGTGAGACTATTATGTTGTCATAGCGGAAAGAGACAAACTAGTATTATTTCTTCGAACAAAACAAATTTGAACAAGCAGCATTAAATGTATGTTATAATTTGGTATGGGATGGCTTACTTAACATTTTCAGAATACAAGTATACAGATGAAATGTCCGATGAAGAAACTGAACAGTCAAGCTCAGGCGTAAGCATTATCTTTCAAATTCACCTTTTATTTTCTCAGTAAATAATGTGTCACAATTTCACAGCGACTCTGGGTGATAATGAGTAATACCATCATAGTATGACTTAAGCCTGTAAACTTTCCTTGGAGCACGAAATGCACGACTACCGGTATTAGTATTAATCGCCGTTACTAATGTATTGTAAAAGTAGTCAAACCAGCAGATCCGTAAAATGAGGTTTATAAACAAGTTTCTGTACATTACGCTTTGCCATGCAGCAGTCCGAACACTTTGCAGGCGCCTGTCAGGTGTACGGTGTTCGGTATACCAGCGGTGTTTGGCACGGTGGAGACGTTATCCAAACCCGATCTGATGTGCGAATCGACGAAACGCAATCCGACTGAGTCGTCTTCTCAGGATCACGGTAAATACCAGTGCAACAAATGTGCGAACTGCGATGATCTAACATTGTTATACGTTCGCAAAGTAGTCTTATGTATTATCTATCAAGCACCGGGTGTTTCAAACACCTGTCAGCGTCAATATATATATACATATATATACGCCTGAATCAGTATCCGATCTATTTGGCAATATAGTATGCCAGTTTCCGTTGGTAAATCTTCTGTTGTTAGAGAGAACCTGTTTCGTTTGTTCGTTGTGTTTTCTGCAGTGTTTCTAATGTAGACCTGTCAATGTAGATGAACGTAATGGTTACTCCGTTGGTTCGTGTCTTATCGTTGTAGATGTTGTGTTGTGTTTGCTGTAGTGTTTCTAATGTGGAAGTGTCAATGTGATGAACGTAACGGTTACTCCGTTGGTTCGTGTCCTATCGTTGTAGACTTCGTGTTGTGTTTCGTCGAATGCAACGGGACCGTTTTGACCACCCAGCACGAGAATGAGGTGAAGGCGTTTGCCGAACAGATCTACAAAGTTGGACAGAAACACGTCATCATCTGGGTACCAAACGATTCGGCCCTGACGTCTGAACACATGATCTACCTGATGCAGGAACTCACTCATGCATTTCGGTATGGCTCTAACTTACACTGATTAGACTGATGTATTTCGTTAATAATTTGACTTCTTTCATAATGCTTAAGTATGTTGAGATTTAAGTCTGAAATTTTAAGATTTAAAGTTCAGTATCACACGAATTAAGTATGCAACCATGCACAAAGCACATCAACAATACGCGATGTTAGGGCGACGAGTACATGGTGTGTGTGTGTGTGTGTGTGTGTGTGTGTGTGTGTGTGTGTGTGTGTGTGTGCGTGTGAGCGTGCGTGCGTGCGTGCGTGTGTGTGTATGTGTCATATATATATGTACAGCTGTATATCAGTCACATTTCGTTGATTTGGTTTTGTCGTAGGGAGCGGAATTATGAAGACTTGGAGCGTTTGTTAGTTGGTTTGTCTGAGGGCGATGTCAATAAATACGAGAGCTTCGATCAGTTGCACAAGAACTTTGGCGAGGAGAAACGCAAATTGATTCACACGATGATCCACGACGCGATAAAACGTGACCTGTCGGAAGCGGAAACTACCGCTGGCACTGGCAAATTATGCAAGGTCAGAAAGACGCCGGTGTTTATATTGTACCTGCGCGTGTGCGACGTGACGGACCCGTTGTATCGGATTCGCTCACGTCTCTCTCGCAAATAGCAGAGCATCTTCCGGTGGACTGAAAACACGTGTCTCACGAACATTGCGACGCTCAACGCAAAAACGATCGAATACAGTAGAACTCGCTTTACCGTCACCTCGGTAATTCAGCCACTTCACGATTAAGGTCACCCTGGGACAGTCCCAAATGATTCTTGTAACAGTAAGGTATAGGAAATTAGTCCCACTAATACGGTCACTTCGCTATTCAGATCACAGTTGTCCAGTCCCGAGGGTGACCTTGACAGTGAGTTTTCACTGTACTTCCGCCAGCGAGATATGGCAAACTGCAGTGTTGGCTCGAACGCAACGCCGAGCGAGAAGTCAACTGTTTAGAAGATTCAGAGAGCCCTACGCTGACATGTACGTCCACCATATACCAACTGGAGGAGCACTTCCAGTTCCACTGCGACTCCTCTCCACACCAGACGTCGACGTTCGTCTTTCTCAGTCCGTCGACTTCGCAGACGAGACGGCTGCAGCCTACGTCGAAAGGTTGATACCTGAAGGACTAGGAAAGGTCCTCACCTATGACAAGGACGTTTTCATTGTGCTGGGGATCTACGTACCGCACGCCACGCGACCTAACACCGCGTGGGGGCAGCCTATCCAGTAAGTCAGAGCAAGATGTTTTGACGGCCATAAAGATCCTGGCGGTGCGCAGGGAGAATACCATGGTTGCCCGTGCAGCGCTGCACAACATGCGACAAGATCGTGACGAGGCTATCCGATCATTTGGAGCCAGAATAAAAGGCCAAGCTGGCATATGCAATTATGTCACACAGTGTCCCTCGTGCGCAGCCGACATCAACTATACGGATGCCATACTCCGAGATGTACTCTCCCGAGGCATAGCTGATCAAGAAATACAACTCGATGTACTCGGGGATCAGAATCAGGATATGACTCTCGAAGAAGTGCTAAAATTCGTGGAGGCCAAAGAATCTGGCAAGCGCTCAACATCCAGACTGCTGAACTCGCAAGGTGCAGGATCGGTGAGTAGCACATACCGTCGAGGAAAACAACAGGATGTCCGAAATAGGATGACTGACTTAGGCCTATGCGGCTACTGTGGTGAAAAGGGCCATGGTAGAAGTGCTCCGTTCCGCATCAGAAAAACCGAGTGCCCCGCCTACAATCATACATGCCAGTACTGCAAGTTGCAACATCACCTGGAAAAAGTATGTCGCAACAAGGAGAGATCGAAGGCTAAGCCCCAAAGGACTGATTCGGGTGAGTGTGAAGGCGCGGTATTCGATGCATTATGTGCTGCTACAGAGATTGGTCATGAGCGCGGGAGGCGTTCCATAATCCTTGACCATCACCTCTATAACAACATCTGTGACAGGTGGGCGCAACAAGCCTCACAACCTCAACCATTCATCAAACTAGACATTTGTGCGGTTGAGGAGGACTACAAGGATCTGGGTTTTGAACTGAAAATCCGTACTCGACCCCTATCCTTATCTGCCATGGCCGACACAGGCTGCCAAAGTTGCCTCATTGGAATCGGGGCAATCAACCGCCTCGGCCTAGCATGTGAAAATCTCATCCCCGTCTCTATGAAGATGCACGCCGCGAATAACAAGGACATCAGAATCCTCGGAGCAGCCATACTTCGGTTCTCTGGCAGAGACAAGGACCAAAACAGACTAGAGACACGACAGGTCGTATACGTAACTGATAGCTCTGACAAGATGTTCCTCAGCCGTGAAGCATGCGTGGCCCTTGGCATGCTCTCTAAAACGTTCCCAACAATCGGAGAGACTCACCATGCCCATACTATTGGCATCTCTACTACCTGTGACTGTCCAAAGCGACAACTACCACCACCTCCACCAACGAAACTACCCTTCCCCGCGACCGAATCCAACCGAGAGAAACTACAGACGTACTTGATCGACCACTATAAGGCGAGTACGTTCAATACATGTGACCATCAGCCCCTCCCCATGATGAAATGCTCCCCAATGAGGCTCATGGTGGACCCAGATGCTGAACCAGTGGCCTCGCACAACCCCATCCCCGTACCACTCCACTGGCAGAAGGACGTCAAAGCGGGACTAGACCAGGATGTGAGGTTAGGGGTAATCGAGCCAGTCCCAGTCGGCACACCGGTCACTTGGTGTCACAGAATGGTAGTTTGTGCAAAGAAGACGGGCAAGCCCCGCCGCACGGTGGACTTCCAACCACTGAACACCCACGCGACACGTGAGACACACCACACTCAATCACCATTCCACCAAGCCCGCTCCGTCCCACAGGGCAAACTCAAAACGGTATTCGATGCCTGGAATGGTTACCACAGCGTGCCACTTCACCCGGACGATCGCCACCTGACGACATTCATAACGCCATGGGGCCGATATAGATACTGTGTAACTCCGCAGGTGTACATCGCCTCTGGTGACGGATATTCAAGACGATATGATGAAATCGTAGCCGACATCCCCCAGAAGACAAAATGCATAGACGACACACTTCTGTGGGCAGACACGATGGAGGAAAGCTTCTTCCAGGCCATCCACTGGCTAGATGTTTGTGGCAAAAATGGCATAACATTGAACCCAGACAAGTTCACGTTCTGTAAACCAGAAGTAGAATTCGCAGGGTTTGTGATCACCCTGGACAGTGTGCGCCCTTGCGGAAAATACCTACAAGCCATTCGCGACTTCCCCACCCCCAGAAACATTACAGACGTTCGATCCTGGTTCGGGCTCGTCAACCAAGTGGCGTATACATTCAGCATGGCAGACCGGATGCAGCCCTTCCGACACCTGCTGAAACCCGATAACCCATTTGTGTGGGACGATCAACTAGACAAACTCTTCAAGGAATCCAAAGACGTTATCACTAATGAGATAGAGAAAGGTGTCACAATCTTTGACAAGGATAAGCCGACTTGCCTTGCCACAGATTGGTCCAAGGATGGGATCGGTTTCTGGTTGTTACAAAAACATTGCACTTGCACTAAGAGCATGCCATTCTGCTGCCCGGATGGATGGAGAATCAGTCTTGTCGGAAGCCGCTTCACCCACCCGGCCGAATCTAGATATGCCCCCATCGAAGGCGAAGCTCTGTCTGTGGCCGACGCTCTCGATAAGGCAAGATTCTTTGTCCTCGGATGTGCAGACCTCATCGTGGCAGTGGATCACAAACCACTCCTTAAAATACTCGGTGATCGGTCACTGGATGAAATACCAAATGCACGCCTGAGAAACCTCAAAGAGAAAACACTCAGATACAGGTTTCGCATTGTACACATCCCTGGAGTACAAAACAAAGCAGCAGATGCCATGTCTCGGCACCCATCGGGTACCCCTCATCCAGACAAACTACACCTCCAAGATGACATCACACCCGATGATGATGATCCATCGAACCTGCCTTCAACCATGATGATCCAACATGCATTCCTAGAAGGCATCCGCACGAACGAGGACACCATAGATCACGAGAACATAGATGATGCAGTCAGGAATGCGGCGACCTACGCACTCGAGTCTCTTCAATCCATCACATGGGACCGTTCAAGACAAGAAACGGCTAGTGATGAGAACATGCACCTACTCATGTCCATCATCGAAAACGGCATGCCGAAGTTCCGCCACGAACTACCTGTACCACTCCGTGCCTACAACCAATTTCGTGAGCACCTTCATACAATAGACGGTGTAGTCATCTACAAGGACCGGATTGTTATACCGCCGAGCCTCCGAGAGGACGTCCTATCGGCACTCCACTCCGCACACCAAGGAATATCTTCCATGACGGCGAGGGCCGAATCATCCGTGTTCTAGCCCGGGATAACCCCAGCCATGGCTGCCATCCGCACAAACTGTAGCGACTGTAACAGAATGGCGCCATCGCAGCCCAGCGCTCCACCAACACCCCCAGTGTTGCCGGTTTACCCGTTTCAATGCGTCTGCTCAGACTTTTTCACCTATAAAGGCATCAGCTACCTGGTCATAGTTGACAGGTACTCAAACTGGCCTATTATTGAAAGGACCACAGGCGGTGCAGATGGTCTAATTGACAGCCTACGCCGCTCTTTCGTGACCTACGGAATCCCAGATGAACTAGCATCAGACGGCGGCCCGGAATTTACTTCAACAACGACCCGCCTCTTCCTCAACACCTGGGGCGTACACCACCGACTTTCATCAGTTGCATTCCCGCATAGCAATTGCAGAGCTGAAATCGGTGTGAAGACCGTCAAACGCCTCATTACCAACAACACTGGTACCAATGGTGAACTCGATACAGATGGGGTCCAACGCGCGATTCTTCAATATCGGAACACACCTGACCCAGATACAAAGCTATCCCCAGCGATGTGTGTATTCGGACGACCGATCAAGGACTTCATACCTATACTACCCGGTAGGTACAAACCACACGAGACCTGGCGAGAGACACTCGTTGCTCGAGAAGAGGCCCTGAGAAACAGACACATGAAAGCCGCTGAACACTGGTCAGAACATACGAAACGACTACCACCCCTCGTCATCGGCGACTTCGTGAGAATACAAAATCAAACTGGCCCTCACCCCACGAAGTGGGACAAAACGGGCCAGGTCATCGAAGTACGTCAATTCGACCAATATGTAATCCGAGTCGACGGATCTGGGAGAGTAACAATCCGGAACAGGAAATTCCTGAGGAAATACGCGCCAGTACGCATTGCTACACCACGTCTTACCATTGATGAGGACCTTCAGCATCATGCATCACATCGCACTTCACAACCTCAACCTCGACGACAGAAGGAACCCACACACATCACACAACACACCATCGCAACTCCTGAAAGATGGAAGGACAATGTGGAGAGCCCCAAGAATACTGTATCACCGGCAGTGGCTCCAACGGCGTCAACAGATGTCGCTCCAACACTCGAGAACATTCCTACCCCTACCACGCCAACACGCGTCTCACGATATGGCCGTAACATCAAACCACCGAAATGGCTGGCAGACTATGAAACCTAAGAGACAGTCTCCCTCACTATAGACTATTATTTACAGTCTAAAATAAGTGATGAAGACTTGGGGGGAGATAGAACAATATGAACAATGAGATACTAAATGCTCCCTATGTGACTATGACTCGCACTTGCGCACAGACTGTTTTGCAAATGGCGAACACAACAACGTACCAGTTTGAACATGTTTCTTTATTGTTTGTCATGTTTACAAAGTTCAGTAAAGTGGCGTAAAACAAATAGACAGAGTTCTTATCTAATAATAACATTTATTAAGACGAAAATATGAGCAATTATGCAACTGCAAGTCATACACGTTACGTACAACGTCTCCGACTGATCGGCAGACCTCGGAACAATCGTATAAAAACGCATAGCGTTGTGAACAATCGATTAATATCATCTAACTTCACAGTCGAACCATAAAACCATTTTAAAACAACCCTTACAGATAACTTAGCTGGGAATTTTGGGGAACATAATAAAGGTGTTACTTTTCTTTCGAGGTGCTGTAAACGAATTCGTGATCGACAGTTTGCATGGCGTCTGATATGAAAATCGTTGAGGAGGAAAGTATTAACGTGTACCCACATAAACCCACACAACACGCAAACACGCACGGGCGCGCGTGTGTGTTTGCGATCGAGTGTGTGCGTACCTACATCCTGCCACATGGTGTCTTTTTGGAGAACTAGTCACGCTTCTTCTGGATATTGAACCGCCCATCAATCTATACCGTCTCAAATTCAAATATATTAGCCTTCTACCGTCAACCCGCAGCTAAATACTGATTGCTCCCTCGCGTATTGGCGGTTCGCCGGTTTCCAGAAAACCGCCGTGGTTAGCTATGCTGAGAAATCGGGTGGCATCCTCACGAACGTCCGACGTTTCTTGAAACATCTCACATGAACACCTATGGCGTATCAACTCACGCGGCGAAGGCTAACACGATAGTCGAATACTTGTGCGCGGTGTTTGCTTAACACAGTCACAGTCACGGAGAATGAGAGATTGAATTAACCGGCGTAAGTATTAAACTACAGTCACGGCTCATTTTATTTTACTACCGGTGGCGGTGTCTTACTACAACAGCCACAGTTCCTACCTATAATCTCATTCTCTGACTCTGTCGCGTTGTGGCAAACTAACAGTACGATTAGACTAGACTGTTGTCTATAGCTGTTGAGTTTGTTGAACAACGGGCCGTCGGCCTAAGACTAAGTAGGCCAAACATATTATAGGCGACCATTTTGTGCACACACACAGTGGTGCACGCGACCTCTGGGGCACTAGGCTCAATACCGCCACACGCAGCTATCAAATAACACAACACTGACACAAGATGTCTTTAATTCCCGCTAGGTGGCATCACATATTGGTACTAAACCATTCGTGAAGCGAATATAATTTCAGGCATTTAGCCAGCAGCGTCGAAAACGACACAGCTAACAAGCTTGTTTTTTCTAATAATTCTTAAAATTAAATATGTTGTATTGTATTGACATAGTTAGGTATGTCAACATCCGCTGGGCAGCAGCACCGCTCAGCGTCGGTTTAACGCGTTCCAGAAATGGCGCAGGTTTTTTGCCGCGCAGTCGATCTGCTGGATCACATGGTCTCGGAAAACGTCGTGGATCTCGATATGCATACTAATTTTGTTTACTGTTGACATTTATATCGACCAATGAATGCCATCAGAAGATGCTCGGCGGGTAAAATCTGTAACATTGTATTCGGCCGGACAAGATAAAGGTTGGTGAACTTTGCGTTGTGTTTACTTACAAAAATATTAATATATTTTAGCGTGTATCTTAAAAATGCTTAGGTGTCTTTGTGAAACTAGAATCCCAGCTTTCATATGGTATAACTATGAATCTTGTATATCCATGCGGAACGCAAGGAAGACTAATCTTAGATGACCGGTAGCGTGCCAGTTTGATGCGTTTTGTATGTCGCTCAGCGCATTAGCGGCTGTTTATAATGGATGCGCTGAGGCGCGGCGCCGTTCTAACGTATGCTCGATCGATATTGTAATCTGTGCCATCCCCACTTTTATCAGTTAAATGTTAGAAAGTTGTGATTGGATATTTGTTGTATATGCAATACTGTTTGCTAGTAATCAGTATTTTTAGGACAAGTTACGAAATTTCGAAAACTACAATTTACGGGGATGTCTTTTGATGTCACATCATGATCTGTGTCTGTGACTAGCTGTGGCTGTGCGCTCTACTTCCTTTTCAATCAATATAGGAATACGTTCTTAATCTGAACAATCCACATTTTCAACAGTTCATTTTTAGTCAATTGTGTTAATCAAATGTAATACGTGTATATTATTATTGTGTATGTATCAATATTTTTATGATAGAAATTACGAACAGTTAATATTTCCATTTTAATTTGCATCACCTGACACCTGTATTTCTGTAATCCTATATTATTGTAATTCACATTTTATAATTCAGTCTATAGTCATGTTGACTATCCATTTTGTTGTTGTTAATATTTACTGTTTTGTTTGTGGTGTTTTTATGTGAATCATAATATCTTGTGATTTGTATTTCATGCCACGAATACTCAGGAATTCTGGTAGTGAAGTGAAGAATAAAGATAAGTTACGATATATCAAACATTTTTGTTAAATTTTTCTGTCAAATTTCTTGGAGCCAATTGTTTAGAAATGTAGTTATAATAAAACTATTTGTTCATAAGTTTATAATACTACATTTGTTAAAGTTCCATTTCCTGTCCAATTGATAGTTTTATTTTTCATATTGTAAAATATTGTAGCTAATTTTTAGGTATGTGTCATTAAATATTCTTGAAATTTATTTAAAATATGTATGTACTATTTACCATATATCTACACCAAGTGTGTGTGTGTGTGTGTGTGTGTGTGTGTGTGTGTGTGTGTGTGTGTGTGTGTGTGTGTGTGTGTGTGTGTGTGTGTGTGTGTGTGTGTGTGTGTGTGATTTGATAATATAGCATATTGTTATTCTCATCTTTGATCCGGGATGGAGTTTGAACAATGCAGAATATGAACACAATATTATTACTGAAATGTATTTACAATGTACAGTGTGTATATGCATGTATGTATGCCGTAGATAAGTCTGAAATAAAAAAGTATAAAAAAAATTGAAAAAGTGTTTATTTGAATTATTTAGCATTATGTCCGGGGTGGTTTAAAGTTTAAACTATTTAAATATTATTTATGTCAGTTGTCCAGTTACATTGCTGTCTCCACTCTTCCTTGTTCTCCACGACTCTCTTTGTTCACATGGAATGACTGAATTCACAGAAATGCACACAATACAATGAAATAACTGTTTAAATATGTGAAGAAATGTACTGTTTTTTATTTTATTTTCAGAATGGATTCCGTAGCACGCAAGGCCAAGCTGCTAATGGTTGGGCACAGTTTTGTGCGTCGCATGTCAGAAGCGTGTAACAGCAATGCTGAATACCGCTATTTCTGTCCCGACCTTCTCCTGTCTTGTATGTTTGACAAGGTTGTCTTTCTATGAAAGGGGGGACTTACCTTGAGTGGTTTTTTCCGTGAATTTGGAGCTGTGTGTGCAGAGGCGCCAAATGTTGTTTTAATCGACATAGGAACGAATGATCTATGCAATGGCTGTGCAACTCATCAGCAACTGGCAGAGTTATCTGATCATGGTAGAAGATGCTGGTGTCGTAGCAAACCCAGTGCATACTTTCGTGGACTTTCACACACAAATTACGAACTTCAGTACATATTACATGGACTTATGCATATTACTTATCGTGAAGTTATGAACTTCAGTGCATGTTGCACGGACTTATGCACGTTACCTATCGTGAAATTATGAACATTTATATAATAACCTGGTGTTTTGGACATTAACCTTTGTAAAATATTATGAATGGTGCTGCACTGTTTACATTATAATAAATTGCCTTGATGTTTTTTTCCAATGATATCATGTTTTGTAAGATTTTTCACACTCAGTTATAGGAGCCAAGTTAACTTTAACCCCCCACACCATTACTTTGATTGACCTATAAAATGTGCTCTTTTTATTTCCATGGTGAACTCATTTTGAATTCAGTCAAAATTTAGGAGAGTGATACATGTCCAATGTAAATCTGCTATGCTCTGTTCAGTAAAAGGTCCTCTAGTGTATAAAATGGTCCGGTAAATATTATTCTACTAATCCCTGTTCATAGGTCAACTGTGAGCACTTGGTTAAATAAGTAGGCCATATTAAAAGAGGCATGTACAAGGTTACATAGCATGAAATTATATATTAACAACTTCCATCCCTCAAACGTTGATTGCGCCACTTCCAAATTAATTTGTACTACTAGTAGGTTGTATTAAAAATTGGTACTTACAAGGTCACAGTTCATTAAAGTTTATATGTATTATTGTCTTTGACATTTGTAATCCCTCAAACATCCAGTGTGCACATTTATTAATTAATTATGCCATTAATTTCAGTATATACGTCAAATGTGAAATATAGGTCGTGTTCTAATAGCAGTTTACATAGCATTAAAGTCATTATATTAGCAATTTTGCACCCAAATGATAATTGTCAATTTCCTAATTCATTTTCACCTAAATCATGTCATTTATATGGAATTAATCCCAGTATGTAGGTCAAAATGGAATCTAGGTCAACTGTGAAGGTCAAGGCAAGGTCACCAAAATTGACATTTCCTAAAGGATTGTATCATGATTCATCCAGTGGGCGCATTTATGAATTAATTATGCTATAAATTCTGGTATATAGGTCAAATGTGAAATATAGGTCAAATAAATAGGTCAAGTTCTAATAGCCATTTAAAGGTTGCATAGAATTAAATTCATTATATTGGCAATATTCATACTTCAAACGTTAACAGTGCTCATTACCTAATTAATTTTCAGCTAAATGATGTAATTAATAGGAATTAATCCCATGCTGTGGGTCAAATCTAGGTCAAAAGTGGAATGTAGGTCAACTGTGAAGGTCAAGTCAAGGTCACCAAAAATTGACATTTGCTTAAGGGTTGCACCATTTTTGATTTCACATTCGTAAGTTAAAAGGTTCCAATGTTATTACTATATTCCAATCAAATAATTGCAGTCCTCATGCAGACTGTGCACAAGAAATGGACTGAAAACCAATAGACAAAAAATGCCACCATTTTAAGAATTAAAAGTTGAATAGCGCCGCAAATATTAAAGATATCAAAATAATTCAAAAAAGGGTAGTAAACTACATATCATTATCCATCATGTGGCACCATTTAAATGATGATATAACATATTCTATTTTTTTGTTGACATACCTAACATAGTAATTATTTTATTCAGACTGATTTTGACAGCTAAGTGAACTAACAGGCTTTCGGTTTTAATCGTTACGTAACACATGCTCTGAGAACCCTCCACCCCCATACGTCATGTAATGTTTCCTCATACTGATTCGGAGACTCCCCACCCCTCTAAGCACGACGACTCGGTGGCGGATTAACCAATAGGCTCAATAGGCACGTGCCTATTGCCCAGGAAGGCAAGGCCAGGGGTCTTAATTATGGCTACTGCATATGTTTCATTGATATTTCATTGGCCCAATGACTTGCAAGCTGGGAATAATCCTCCGAAGTCGAGCTGAAGCTCTAGCTAAGCCCACCCAATACCAATTACGTTCCGGCGCTAAGGTATGTTTTGGCAGGCTTCGGGGATGTGCAATTTAGATTTTGGACCCCTAGACTACCTTCTCAGGATCCGTCCCTGAGTCTACCTAAGGCCCACGAAAGTGCGGGGTGCCAGGTGCCCACGAATTTCTTAATCCACCACTGAATGACGTACTATGCTGATGACCCCCAATGACATTCAGCGACGGGAAGTGTAGGCACGACGTCTCTTTTTAAACTATGAATTATCTCTGATTACTGAACATTCTTCAGGATAGTTAACGTTTTGTTCAAACAGTTTCTTTTCTACACATCCAAGACGATAACTATCGTGTAGAGGAAAACCATGCATGCATCATCAGTACACGCGACGTCTAATGACGTAATTGTACACGTGTGAAAGATCGTAGTTGCCCTCGTCTCGATTGATTGGTGTTTTCGTCTTTCCTTTCCAGATGGCTTCTTTTATGTATCGTATTCTTAGATTTGCCTCCCCGTCTACTATTTTTACTCCATTCTGTTGTGTGGTTTTCTGAAGACCGTCAGAGAAAAAAAGCCAAGAAGTACAGAAGCCAAATAGTCCTCTCATACATGACGTGGATCTCAGAGATTACTGAATAAGTATGAGGTAACAACCATACGTCCCCACACCATCCTCAGGCGCCTGTTGGTAAATTTAAAGGATAAAATAGAGCCAGAAGAACAGGGAGAACTGGTGTATCAAATACCATGCAAGAATTGTAGTGCTGAATATATTGGGAAACTCAGAATCAATTTATTAGACCTATAAATACGATACATATACAGTTAATAACGTGAGTAATATATAAGGTCGGGAGACTCCCATTAAGATATATAATACCGCAAGCACAGGAGCCACCCCATAAATATATACAACAACACAATTTACATGTCACAAATCAGAATAGCATATGCCTTGTTTTACAGTTGATAATTACTCAATGTATCAACATACATACATAATATAAGGACTGATTATATGTACTCTTGTACAAATTGACGTACATATGGATACTTAGGTATACATTTCAATACGTATGACGAATTACAAATAAAGCAATTATGAATACGACAGCTGGATTCATAATATAAAATAAAAAAGTGTTTTGTGTATGTTGAAAAACCATAGACTTTGGGTGTAAATTTTATTAATGATAATACTTTGTGTATTGTTAACTGTCTCTACTATGTTGTCTAATGCATTGTTTGGCTTCGTTTGAATCTGGACATATACAGATTATTTCTTTCACGTGTGCAGTGCTGATGAATATTGTAGATGTGTGTGTTTGAAAAAAAACATTGAAGTAGTAGGGTAAAAGATTGTTAATTAATTTATAATTAAATTTTAATTGTTGGATTTTATAAATGTAATCCAACTTGAAGTCTTTTAAAAATAGGACTTGTGTGAGCATTATATTTATTTAAGGATATCATTCGTATTGCTTTTTTCTGTAATTTAAAAATTCGATGTGCCTGATGACCCCATAAAAGTAAGCCATAATTAATATGAGGGAGAATAAGAGCATTGTACATAATATATAATGTATCAGGTGGTAAAAAGTGTTTAAGTTTGGAGGCGGGAAGATTATTCAAAGCAAGACTCCAGAATATAGAAAGGATGTAGACAACACAAACAGAGAAATAGACGGGGAGCGAGATAAAAGATATATGTCTGCCATCAACCAATCCGTCCTCAACGACCACACAACAGCAGAAACCCACATTATAGAATTTTTTTTAAAGAAGACTTCTGGATACGAAAGACCAAAAACAATCAGTTGAGACGAGAGCAACTTCGATCTCTTACACGTGTTCGAAGATGTCACGTGTACCGATGACGTTTGCATGGTACGTTGACGAACGCCTCTAAACGTAATTATCCTCTTGGATATGTTAAAGAGTAGATGTTTGATCTATTCCTAACTCAATTAATTTTAATACTCTACCTAATCATCCGGGCTTACTAAACACAAGTTGCCGGGCAGTATACCTTTAACATAGTTAGTAAAGTCGTAAGAACATTATATTAATTAATATAATCACAAACTAGGAACATACTACGTCCTTTTAAAGGGAGATGCATAGTTTACCCATTTGTTTGGGATGGAGCTCCTAATTGTATTTCAACTACACTTGCACAGCGTTCGAGTGAGACGTAGTTAATCCTGTTGCTTTAGAAAATATACGTACGTCACTAGACCCGTGAGATGAACGGAGATGTGGCGGTAGTGAAGCGGACGGAGTGCGGACTGTGTAGACGCGATGTCGAGGCCAACGATATGTGTGGACGACTCTGGCTCGACGGCGACTGTGCAGCACACCACAAATGTATGGTAAGTGAACCACTCAATTGGTAAGTGTACCACGCATGTGGTAAGTGAATCACTCAAATGATAGCTGAACACCTCAAGTGGTAAATGAACACTATGGTTATATTACGTCAGCACGAAATCAACAACCCCTAATCATTTATACTATACCATTGCTGCACTACTACGGCGCCATGGTGCAGAGTTGTTCATTGCACACGTGTTGCTATATCATCAATACATATATACTTGCCGGTGCTATGGTATAACATAAAATGTGTAGTTAACAAATAATGTAGCCGTGGTTTATTACGTTGTTTTACACGAATGAATATCTTTTTTAATAGTTTATACCCCAAAAGAATGATATGATAGTGGAAATGTAACCGCACCTAATGTGTAACACTATAACACCTTCGTTGAAAGAAAACACACATTTAACTATGTAGGTTTAACAATCTAAACTGAATAAAAAATCATCTTAATAACATTAAAACAAAATGCTCCAAAACGTTAGGTGTAATAAATAAATAGAAAACGTTTCTGTCTATAAATACTAAAATTCTACATACAACATTATATATCTTACACATTATAGAACTAACATTTATTTTAAATCATACGCAACAAATTATCTGGGACCTACAACGTTTTGCTTTACATCAAAATCATGTATCCATAATTACAACAAAACACCCGCAGACAGTGGAACACATATAACGAAAGTACATTACAATTTTGCGATGAGGTGTATCCGATATAGGACACCACTCACAATAAACAACATCCCAGCATTACTGACAACTAAGATCCATACTTATTGCCAACGTCGGTTTATGGCACATGCCAAAATACTACATAATCATACCAAATATAATGATAACTGCGAAATTCGAAATAGTTACGCTTGTCAAAGTATATTGTAATTATCAACACATATACATATGTATAGCTATTCATGACATACAAGTATTATACTTTGGAGACGACGTAGCCATTCGTACAGTGTATTTTCGTTAAAATGTTTGTATTTTCGACGTATATTGTAAAATGTATTATGTAGAAAGTAAAACATAGGTGGCCCCAAAAATATAAATTATCTATTCATGGTGGCTCTTCTTACAGCAACAAAACGTTGGTCTTAAAATAGGAATATCATATCCCATACATTAACGCGTATTTTATTTTTCATATTGCCGTGCCTTTACTGCAGAGAGTATGTTGTAAACAGTTTGTTCAGCTAACTGTCTTTGTCTTTTGTTTGTTAGTAATATGATTTGTTAGCAACAACCGTATTATATTTGTTGGTGTGTATAATCGGGACAAACGCATATTATTATGACTGTTGCAGCAATATTCCTCGCAGTTGGCGCAGTCTTACGAAGAAAAAACATTTGGTGGATTTGACCCTGACGAAGTACGGGATGAGATTAGTCGTGGCAAACACCTGGTAGGTGGCTATGTAGGCATATGATACCAGACTGACGGCAACAGTTGGCGCAACCAATTATTGAAAAATGTATAATAGACCTCCGTAAAACCATCCCGATCCCATAAATACATGGGATGGGAGACCTCCCGCTATTTGCCTCTGCCAACTTGGAAGGTCCGCGATATATTTACAATGTTTTGTGATTGCGTTTTAGAAATGTGTTGTCTGCAAGAAAGCTGGGGACACAACCAAGAGGAAGCTACGTGGAGCTACTTGCGGCTGTTGCGTCGCGAGATGCCACGCCACGTTTCACTACCCATGTGCCAAAGAGTCTGCAATAACTGCCCGCTTGATAAACAACCAGACTCGACTAGTTCAATATGTGTACGTATACGCTGTGTATCTCCTAAACGCTTGGATCGCGACCCGAAATTAGGTCGCTAAGCCATTTTAAATGCGGGCCGCCGATAGTCTCCAGTGACTCAGAACTTGTCTTTATTGTCCTACTTGCCCGTACCAAATGCGGGAATTATTTATTGCAAATGTTGTATGAATTTGAAAAGTCGTGTGATATTATATCACACGACGTTGTGCGTAATGTGTTCGTCAAGGATGCATCTGATATGGGCAACTCATATTATGTTATTAATTCCGTATATACCGGAGTCGTCAAAGTAGGCTTTCACAGACACATTTTGCATTAATGAGCATGTCCAGTGACATCACGTTTTCTGTAGGATCGTCTGCCTCCTTATCATCACCAGTTTGAAGTAAATTAAAATAGGCGTTATATCCTTCAAACGTCGAAATCGTACGATCTACCCGAGTTCATCCGCCATTATTGCTTTCTATTTGAAAGAGGTGGCCTACCTACGTCCACTGACCATGTTACAAGCCAATGAGCGGCACTGACTTGGTAAAACCTCGTGTTCAGCAACTAAGTGTAATGTTCCCATGTCTCAAAAATATTCTCTTTTCTGATTTATGTCATTATTAATTATTTGATAATTTATCACAAGTTAACATTTTGAAGGTATAGGTCGTCAAGTAAATGCCGCGAACGGAATTTGGTTTAAACAACAAAGGTACCTTAGGCTTAGACCTTTAAAGACAGCTAGTCTATAGTAGACAAAATGCCTAGGAGCTATTAAACATCGAACCTGTCTTGATCGGTTACGACATGTTCGGTCCTTACGACACGTTAGGTCGTTACGACATGTTAGGTCGTTACGACATGTTAGGTCGTTACATGTTCGGTCGTTACGACATGTTAGGTCGTTACGACATGTTCGGTCGTTACAACATGTTAGGTCGTTACGACATGTTAGGTCGTTACGACATGTTAAGTCATTACGACATGTTCGGTCGCTTGTGCAAATTTGTGGAACAGTAGACAAACTATTACATTTCAATTCCGCAAAATTGTGTGTGTATATATTATACCTATTACACGTCTCATATGTTTTGTTCAAAATACAGGGTGTTCTGCACAGAAAAACACAAGAACCAATTCTACGAAGAGAATCCGAAAAGTATGTGTAAATCGTAATTACAGTTGTTGTACTTAGGTATATATCGTAGCAGCACGATATTTGGTGCATGCGATCAACCAGTAATATCCGACGTTGTGTACACCTCTAGCCATGTTCTTTGATGTTCTTCAACAACTTCCGCCCCGTTAGGTTCTCTCTGCCTCACATGTCCTTCTCAGTGTTCTCTGACAGTCCTCTTTTCCTTTTATCTTCCCTAACCATAACCTCTCAAGTCAAAATTCATTAGAAAATATTCTGAGGATTAGACCTTTTTATACTTTCGCAATAAAGGATCAATTCTATTCCGTTGTTATGTTGTTATTACTCCGGAGTTAGTAAAATAGCGTTTATAACTGACTCATTTGTATTACCGTCCTAGTTGTTTTAGTTCACCAATCATATTCAGTCATTTTTTGCTCTTTCTAAATTGTATTTATATTCATCTGAAAGTGGTCTAGTTTCGAAATCTTATTTGGTCTGTTCCAAATTTGTTATTTTGCCATATTAGTATAATTAATATTAGCAGTAGTGAGACTATTATGTTGTCATAGCGGAAAGAGACAAACTAGTATTATTTCTTCGAACAAAACAAATTTGAACAAGCAGCATTAAATGTATGTTATAATTTGGTATGGGATGGCTTACTTAACATTTTCAGAATACAAGTATACAGATGAAATGTCCGATGAAGAAACTGAACAGTCAAGCTCAGGCGTAAGCATTATCTTTCAAATTCACCTTTTATTTTCTCAGTAAATAATGTGTCACAATTTCACAGCGACTCTGGGTGATAATGAGTAATACCATCATAGTATGACTTAAGCCTGTAAACTTTCCTTGGAGCACGAAATGCACGACTACCGGTATTAGTATTAATCGCCGTTACTAATGTATTGTAAAAGTAGTCAAACCAGCAGATCCGTAAAATGAGGTTTATAAACAAGTTTCTGTACATTACGCTTTGCCATGCAGCAGTCCGAACACTTTGCAGGCGCCTGTCAGGTGTACGGTGTTCGGTATACCAGCGGTGTTTGGCACGGTGGAGACGTTATCCAAACCCGATCTGATGTGCGAATCGACGAAACGCAATCCGACTGAGTCGTCTTCTCAGGATCACGGTAAATACCAGTGCAACAAATGTGCGAACTGCGATGATCTAACATTGTTATACGTTCGCAAAGTAGTCTTATGTATTATCTATCAAGCACCGGGTGTTTCAAACACCTGTCAGCGTCAATATATATATATATATACATATATATACGCCTGAAACAGTATCCGATCTATTTGGCAATATAGTATGCCAGTTTCCGTTGGTAAATCTTCTGAAATGTTGTTAGAGAGAACCTGTTTCGTTTGTTCGTTGTGTTTTCTGCAGTGTTTCTAATGTAGACCTGTCAATGTAGATGAACGTAATGGTTACTCCGTTGGTTCGTGTCTTATCGTTGTAGATGTTGTGTTGTGTTTGCTGTAGTGTTTCTAATGTGGAAGTGTCAATGTGATGAACGTAACGGTTACTCCGTTGGTTCGTGTCCTATCGTTGTAGACTTCGTGTTGTGTTTCGTCGAATGCAACGGGACCGTTTTGACCACCCAGCACGAGAATGAGGTGAAGGCGTTTGCCGAACAGATCTACAAAGTTGGACAGAAACACGTCATCATCTGGGTACCAAACGATTCGGCCCTGACGTCTGAACACATGATCTACCTGATGCAGGAACTCACTCATGCATTTCGGTATGGCTCTAACTTACACTGATTAGACTGATGTATTTCGTTAATAATTTGACTTCTTTCATAATGCTTAAGTATGTTGAGATTTAAGTCTGAAATTTTAAGATTTAAAGTTCAGTATCACACGAATTAAGTATGCAACCATGCACAAAGCACATCAACAATACGCGATGTTAGGGCGACGAGTACATGGTGTGTGTGTGTGTGTGTGTGTGTGTGTGTGTGTGTGTGTGTGTGTGTGTGTGCGTGTGAGCGTGCGTGCGTGCGTGCGTGTGTGTGTATGTGTCATATATATATGTACAGCTGTATATCAGTCACATTTCGTTGATTTGGTTTTGTCGTAGGGAGCGGAATTATGAAGACTTGGAGCGTTTGTTAGTTGGTTTGTCTGAGGGCGATGTCAATAAATACGAGAGCTTCGATCAGTTGCACAAGAACTTTGGCGAGGAGAAACGCAAATTGATTCACACGATGATCCACGACGCGATAAAACGTGACCTGTCGGAAGCGGAAACTACCGCTGGCACTGGCAAATTATGCAAGGTCAGAAAGACGCCGGTGTTTATATTGTACCTGCGCGTGTGCGACGTGACGGACCCGTTGTATCGGATTCGCTCACGTCTCTCTCGCAAATAGCAGAGCATCTTCCGGTGGACTGAAAACACGTGTCTCACGAACATTGCGACGCTCAACGCAAAAACGATCGAATACAGTAGAACTCGCTTTACCGTCACCTCGGTAATTCAGCCACTTCACGATTAAGGTCACCCTGGGACAGTCCCAAATGATTCTTGTAACAGTAAGGTATAGGAAATTAGTCCCACTAATACGGTCACTTCGCTATTCAGATCACAGTTGTCCAGTCCCGAGGGTGACCTTGACAGTGAGTTTTCACTGTACTTCCGCCAGCGAGATATGGCAAACTGCAGTGTTGGCTCGAACGCAACGCCGAGCGAGAAGTCAACTGTTTAGAAGATTCAGAGAGCCCTACGCTGACATGTACGTCCACCATATACCAACTGGAGGAGCACTTCCAGTTCCACTGCGACTCCTCTCCACACCAGACGTCGACGTTCGTCTTTCTCAGTCCGTCGACTTCGCAGACGAGACGGCTGCAGCCTACGTCGAAAGGTTGATACCTGAAGGACTAGGAAAGGTCCTCACCTATGACAAGGACGTTTTCATTGTGCTGGGGATCTACGTACCGCACGCCACGCGACCTAACACCGACCGTGCAGGACAGTGTTGACCTGACGGTTAGGCCGATCGCAGGATCAACAAGTTATTAATGATCATAATATTATTATGTTTGTGGTATCAGATAGACGGTAGATGACATGTTACCTACCTCTGAGGGTATTCAGTTGCAATTCCACGATATTTACATTGTACAGTTATCTCCAAAACTTAAAAGCATATACAGCTGTACCTATTTTAAAATATCATTTAAATATTGTATTGTTGGCCGTATTTTGTTCACTTTTACCTTTTTTCATTTGAGATTTGTTCATTTAGGATTATGTACAGAAAACCCTAAGACTCCAAATTCGGTTTGTATTGCATGCCCTTGGGTGGATGCTAAAAGCCATAAATTGCCAATTCAGTCAGTGTTCTTCAAATAATTGCGTGGACCTGCGTGACTAGTAGCTTGGTCACTAGCTGTGCCTAGTGTGCACTATGATCATGAAGCGGATTTTAAATACAGACAGCAGGCCAGTGACAATTGCCACAGGAATGCATAAAATAATACACAATAAATCAAAGTTAGAAATGAAATGTTTTCAATTAAATTATCATCTTTCAGAAAAGTTAATTAATAAAATTATGTTAATTTAGATAATTGTATTTGAATAAAAAATCACAATTGGAACTAACCCATGCCTGGTATCCAGTTGATATTGACAATACTTATCACACTTGTAATGAGATAGAGTCTGTTCCGCGTTGGAACAGGCGACAATGATAACATTCGCAATAATGCGGAACTCAAAATATTATTCGTTGATAGCATTTAGGTTTTGAATCTAGTTTTGTGTATGTAGTTTGATATCGCATTATGTATGAACTGACCATTTGCAAATAAATAAATTTGATTAATTTGGTGTTATTAACATATAGAAGACATGATAATAAAGACCATAATGTTGACAATGACGCAGTATATGAGTGGGTGTGGGTTCTAGGTTGTAGGTGGTGGGGTGCGTGCACGTAATATAAACCCAACAGTATTGCAGATGTGGCCAGACAAAATATAGATTGATGTGTCAAGCAAAATACTTAAATGCGCAAACGATACAAAAGTGTTCAGAAAATTAATTAAAACAGGTGCTGCTAAACACATATTACAAGATGATCCAGCCATATTGGCCAATTATTCTGAAAAATGGCACGTTATTACATTTTGGGAAGTGTAAATGCATTCACATAGGACATGGAAACGTGGAAAAGAACACGTAATGGGGGATACTATATTATATAAAACTGTAAAAGAAAATGATTTAATAGTTAGTGCTGAATCGCGATCGACATGAAAGTTTAAGAGCAATGTGGAACTGCTGCTTCAAATGTTAATCAAACACCGGGTACTAGGTGTTGTGTCGTCCCCACGTTATATATGAGTGATAACTCCATTGGATTTAGCACTATTCGTGTATTACACACACACACACACACCATACTAGATGGTGGATACAGTTGTTCTACTGCTCAGTGTTACTGTCACTATCACTAACTAGGTGGGCATGGCCCTACACTGTATATGCCCTAATGGCATTTGGGTTAATACCATTATCGATTAAGGATATGTGCTAGTACACTATGCAGTGTGTAAGGACACTACATCCCTCCCATAGTTGATTATGTTGATTATAACAATGTCCATCATACCGACGATCGGTGTAAGTCCAATATTATATTATACTAGTGCACACAAGTTATGTAAAGTCCAAGATAGTCACACGTGACTGCGTAATATACTGTATATTTTTGTCACACATGACGGTACGTTTACGACTTCGCTAATTCATATCCCTCGAGATGAACAGGCATCTTCATCGGGCGCGATGATCGCCTGAGTGCAGGGGTCGTCTCGGCGTTTAACAAGGTTTAATAAGATTGCCATCCAGAACATGTACTCTAGATGGCAGGTGGACAAGAAAGCCTTTTGGCTTATTGAGAGTCCAATACTTTTTTTATCTACGTGTATCCCGCCCTTTTAAGGTATGTGTCGATTTTGTTTTTAAACATATTCACGCTACTAGCACCAACACAATCAGGAAATAATATGTTCCATTCATTTACAGTCCGTTATGAGAATGAGAACTTTCTTACATCTAATCTACACTGCTCCTTTACTAATGTAAATTCATGTCTGTCACAAAATCGAGTGTAGGTATTAATAAATTGGCGGTACCCGATTTGACATAGCAAGTTATAGGTTCAGGTGCACTAGGATTCGAAGTGAACGAGAGACATAACGTGAGATATGTATGTACGAGAAGCCAACTGGCATTCCCATTTAATACATCAACAATAAACAAAAGCGGTTCAGTGATAGTTGACCAAACGTTACTCTGCTATGACATTATATTTATAACACCAAACATTGTACTCAACGAGTATGCTTCCAAATACAAAATTACATGGGAGACAATTTAAACAGCTGGTCACTTACATGAAGACGGGTATACACCGTTGTAAAGTCTATGAACTGTAACCAATGAATGTCTCGTGATGTGCGAATGTCAACATTCGCATCGGTCGCGTTCGGCGAGATGTCAGGACGAAGTCGAAAGTCGCTCGGCGTTCGGCGAACGAATTCACGTAGAAGAAATCAGGCGACTCGGGCGATCAAGTAGAAGGTAGATTTGCCTTGTCGATCCCACGCGAATCACCAGGCGACAACACGGAAACGATGTCACGACATCGGCGATGTCTAGAAGGTCTGTCACGGAGTCTGTGTTAAGACAGCTAGCAGACGACACGGTGGTGGCCTCGCATTCGATTTATTTCGAAGATCACGTCAAAACGGAACTGCAGTCGGTTATCGCTTAGTCTTCTTCAACGCGTGAGAAGTGCAGCGTCTCACAACTAATCAGTACTGTTGAAATCGTAGAAGTATTTACTACAGGCGTTGGGCGGACACACGTTTCAGCCCAATTCCCTGGAGACGAGAGTGCAACACTTCCTTCTGCTCAAATGTTCGTCTGGCCACGAATGGCCGTCCTGCCCTTATATAACTTGTTGGCCGGAAGTTAGTCTGACCAATTACAACACTTAATACAAATTAAAGTCGCTTCAAAACCTGGCTCCTGAAACCATTCACACTTCGAAGCAATCCATTCAACTCGCTGAGTTTAAAATAGATTTTGCGAGCTAAACGTATGGCTATATAAATGCTCATTCAATCTTTAACTTACGTGAATTACTTACATAATTAATATCACTGGATTCCCTGTATCGATCCGGATACCACAATATTCATCGTACATTCCAACTCTCCTGAATTAATCCATAATTTTAATAAAACACGCACTCTATTCATTAGCTCCGTGTGACCCTAGTGTTTTTCACACCTACATTTCTGTAAACAACTTTTATAAGTTCATAATATAATCTTCTTATAACCACACAACATAAGTAGTTTGACAGGTCACCATATTACCAGTCATGTTAAATAATTTCTACAGGTACCAAATTTGATATACCTAACCGTAGAATTAGTGGTGTACGCTACAAATGAAATAAATTAAATCTGACTCGTCGGCAGTTAAAACGTTACACGCCTTAATCGCCAGAGGGCATCAGCGTATACCTCCACGACAATACATACCAGAGATGGCAGCACCATCCCATCAACCATACTTTGTATACAAAACTACTGTTCTAAAGCCTGATTCAATTCTATACAAACACCTTTGTGACATTACCCCGGCCTTTAAGAATTTAATCTGCGCCAATCTGCGTCAAATATCCTCGTAATGTTGATCTGTTTCGTCACACTTAATTAGCGTATTATACGCCCCACCTATTCTTTCAAGCGTGAACACTTCTCAAATTAGAGATCATCAAATACAAAAAAAATACACTTAGTGAGACAAGGCAGTTTCAACTGACCAATAGGCCTTTCTTACATAAGTAATACAATCAAACAAGAATTATGCTCCGGAGGGGAGGGTCATATACACGAGTACCTACCCTGCTTTCACAAACGAAACATTGTTAATGAAGTAACATTTCTAGTTAATCATTCAATGCTAACTCAGTCTGTCCGCTATAATACCCGCTTAGATTTCCTTGACATACTGCCGGCTAAGAAAGTCTGCTCCTACATTCTCCTTTCCAGGAATAGCTTCTATCCGAAACCTGTAAGGTTGAAGTTTCAAGGCCCATCGAACTAACCTGGGATTTGATAATCGGACCGTACGGAGGAAAGCTAACGGTTGATGATCCGTTTGACGTACAAACGATCGATCGTACAACCTTGTGAAATTCTCGAGAGCCTCCTGCTTCAGTGTTTCTACCTGGTGTACCAACTCTGAGACTTGTTCCTCTATACTCAGTTTCTGCGAGTTCAGTGTTGCAGCCTTGCACCTGGTTTGTGCAACATGGCGATCGTGATCTTCCTTGTCCTGTTCAATGACAGGACAGTCTCGCCGACTTTCTTGCGCTTCCTGTACTTGGCTGTCACCAGCTGAATACGACTCTTCTAGTTTCTGAAACTGCTGTTTCAGCTGTTTGAAGTTTGTGCTCACTTTCGCTCTCTCTTCCTTCAGTCTGTCATAGACGGTTTGAGGAACACTTTCCTCTTTCTCTGCCTTCAGTCTGTCTTAGACGATTTGAGGAACACTTTCCTCTTTCTCTGCCTTCAGTCGGCCATTCTCCTTTGAGAGCTGGGAGACTTGAGACTGCAGTAGAGCGTTGTCTCGCTGCACTGTCTCCAGTCTCTCTGTCACATCTTCTACGGACTTCAACAGTCTTTCTTTCTCCGTCGTAACATTCGTTTTATCCTGCAGGAGGCGCTGGTGGTCTTCCTGCAGCTTGCCAAGTCTCGCAGCTGTACTAGTGAGTTTCTCACCCTGTTCTTTCCGACGCTGAAATTGTCTGTGTAACAGACCCCTCTTCATAGAGTGGTATCTTGAGTTTTCATCTCGAGGACTCTTAGCTTTGGCAAAACATGCCTTCAAAGTGGGATCCTCCTTTTCTCCTTGGGTATTGGCGTGTACACCTATCACATTGCCAATGATCACATCACAAATGGGATTGTCAACACAGAGTACCTCGGTTTCACCGGTAAACACTGGTGACTCTATGTAGCACCGGGCTACGGGGACTGATATGGTTGAACGGTCCAGCATGACAAGGATCTTATATGTTTAGTTAATTGATCTGGATTAACTAGATCTCTCTTAACTACAATCCCACTACATCCTGTGTCTCTTAGAACCTCAACTGGTTTCTCATTCAGTCTGCCACGCATCACTGGTAAGTTAGGGTAGGTGTGATTACCCACACATCCTACAACTGAGAACTTACACCCACACTTCATAGTTGCTTCATTGCTACAAAGGTGGTCAACCTTCTCGACTGCAATACAACAATTGCCGGCCTCGTGTCGTGGACTCGGCTTCCCTGGGGAGAACTGGCAGGGTTTACCCGTGGGACAATGTACAACCCTATGACCTGGTTGTGAACACAAGAAACATCTCATAGGCTCACGAGGGGGTGTGGCGCTAAGTCTCTTATATTCGGAGGACTTGTCGGGGCGAAACAATGACTTTCCCTCTTCCTTTCGACCACCCCTAGAATGGGAGTTGTCGCGTGTGTCACTCTTTTTAGATATTTCCTTAAGTCCTGCGGCCATACGTGACGCAGCATATACGTCCGCTAGTTCCTTCACTGCCTCCATGCTCGAGGGTGAACGCTCCCTAATGAATTCGGCTAAATCACGAGGACACGAATGCAAAAATTGCTCCCGCAAAATTAAGTCCCTCAATTCTCCATAGGATTCGTGGATTCCTGCTAATCTGATCCACTGGCTCAGGTTATGGTCTAATTAACCAAGATACTGGGCTGCAGTCTCATCTACCCCCTGTTTACTCCTAAAAAATCTTCGCCGGTAATCTTCGGCAGTTAGCTGAAATTTAGCTAAGAGGGCCTGCAGTTTAGCATAATCTTGCATGTCATCTCTAGGAAGACGAGAATACACATCTAACGCGTGACCCGTTAGAAGACTACTCAGTCCTAATGCGTAGTCCTCTCTCTTCCACCCTGCGTTCTCAGCATAGCGCTCAAAACGAGTCAAATAAGCATCGATATTATAGTCTGCTTCCCTAAACTCGGGGAGTTTGGGCATCTTCATTCCTAATCGGGAATTATCTAGGCTTCGATTAGACGCAGCCAACCCCTCTGCCTTAACTTTCTCGGCTTCTAGGTGTAATGTTGCCATCTCTTTCTCATGCAACATTTCTTCTAGCCTCATCTTACTCTCCATCTCCTCCTTCTCCTTGACACGCTGACGCTCAAGCGCTCTCTCCTCACGCTCTATAGCGGCTTTCTCCTTAGCCTGCTGTTGCTCAAGCTCTCTTTCAGCCTGCTGGCTGCTCTTGCCGAACAAACTCTAAGAGCTCAGCTCCTTCCAATTTCAACTTCTCGCCTATCTCCATAAGCTGTTGAAATTCCATAGTGTATTCCTATTACTAGCTATCTAGGTAATATCTATGGAAACACTTTAGAGGGGCTTATCTATCCACCTCTAATAGTCGAGTCAAACTATGACAACAAATAACTAGGGTCACTCTGGATCTCCTAGATATCCGACTAATTCACTATGCGGGCTGCACGAAAATACTCACTGCATAAGGCCGACGGGGGACCTTCTGTAACCACACATAAACTGGGTCAACACGGGACCAAATACTAGGATCTAACAAGACTTCCTAGTGATGCATCTATCCTACTATGCTGGCTGCAAGGAAATATCCAGTGCATAAGGCCGACGGGGGACCTTCTCTAACCACGCATAAACTGGGTCAACACGGGACCGAATACTAGGATCTAACAAGACTTCCTAGTGATGCATCTATCCTACTATGCTGGCTGCAAGGAAATATCCAGTGCGTAAGGCCGACGGGGGACCTTCTCTAACCACGCATAAACTGGGTCAACACGGGACTGAATACTAGGATCTAACAAGACTTCCTAGTGATGCATCTATCCTACTATGCTGGCTGCAAGGAAATATTCACTGCATAAAGCTGACGGGGGACCTTCTCTAACCAATGTACCTCGGCTAGGGACCGTACACTAGTCAACTACTGGACTAACTCTGGGACCGCTAGCACATACATAAACTGTATGCTTTACAAACGATAACTAATAGCTGCAATAACGATCGTCATCGTATTCAGTCTATCTTACTGTCAATCGTTGTTACTCGTGAACCCCTTACTTCATTTAACCCATTAAGTTCGTACCCTAGGTAAATAACTTCACAATAAAGTAACTGATAGTTAATGGCATTTAGTTTCCTTCCTTAAAAGATGAAGTTCGAGGAGGACCTAGCTTCTTAGTTTGGCACTGCCTTGCCTCTAAACTAATATCTCAAACATGTTATACGGTAATAGGGAAACGTAATGCTCTTGTTCAGCGAATCCTGTGCACCAAAAGTTACCGCCCAACTCAAAATCTCGGCGCGAGCCCCCAGTTGTCACAAAATCGAGTGTAAGTATTAATAAATTGGCGGTACCCGATTTGACATAGCAAGTTATAGGTTCAGGTGCACTAGGATTCGGAGTGAACGAGAGACATAACGTGACATAAGATATGTATGTACGAGAAGCCAACTGGCATTCCCATTTAATACATCAACAATAAACAAAAGCGGTTCAGTGATAGTTGACCAACCGTTACTCTGCTATGACATTATATTTATAACACCATACATTGTACTCGACGAGTATGCTTCCAAATACAAAATTACATGGGAGACAATTTAAACAGCTGGTCACTTACATGAAGACGGGTATACACCGTTGTAAAGTCTATGAACTGTAACCAGTGAATGTCTCGTGATGTGCGAATGTCAACGTTCGCATCGGTCGCGTTCAGGCGAGATGTCAGGACGAAGTCGAAAGTCGCTCGGCGTTCGGCGAACGAATTCACGTAGAAGAAACCAGGCGACTCGTGCGATCAAGTAGAAGGTAGATTTGCCTTGTCGATCCCACGCGAATCACCAGGCGACAACACGGAAACGATGTCACGACATCGGCGATGTCTAGAAGGTCTGTCACGGAGTCTGTGTTACGACAGCTAGCAGACGACACGGTGGTGGCCTCGCATTCGATTTATTTCGAAGATCACGTCAAAACGGAACTGCAGTCGGTTATCGCTCAGTTTTCTTCAACGCGTGAGAAGTGCAGCGTCTCACAACTAATCAGTACTGTTGAAATCGTAGAAGTATTTACTACAGGCGTTGGGCGGACACACGTTTCAGCCCAATTCCTGGAGACGAGAGTGCAACACTTCCTTCTGCTCAAATGTTCGTCTGGCCACGAATGGCCGTCCTGCCCTTATATAACTTGTTGGCCGGAAGTTAGTCTGACCAATTACAACACTTAATACAAATTAAAGTCGCTTCAAAACCTGGCTCCTGAAACCATTCACACTTCGAAGCAATCCATTCAACTCGCTGAGTTTAAAATATATTTTGCGAGCTAAACGTATGGCTATATAAGTGCTCATTCAATCTTTAACTTACGTGAATTACTTACATAATTAATATCACTGGATTCCCTGTATCGATCCGGATACCACAATATTCATCGTACATTCCAACTCTCCTGAATTAATCCATAATTTTAATAAAACACGCACTCTATTCATAAGCTCCGTGTGACCCTAGTGTTTTTCACACCTACATTTCTGTAAACAACTTTTATAAGTTCATAATATAATCTTCTTATAACCACAACATAAGTAGTTTGACAGGTCACCATATTACCAGTCATGTTAAATAATTTCTACAGGTACCAAATTTGATATACCTAACCGTAGAATTAGTGGTGTACGCTACAAATGAAATAAATTAAATCTGACTCGTCGGCAGTTAAAACGTTACACGCCTTAATCGCCAGAGGGCACCAGCGTATACCTCCACGACAATACATACCAGAGATGGCAGCACCATCCCATCAACCATACTTTGTATACAAAACTACTGTTCTAAAGCCTGATTAAATTCTATACAAACCACTTTGTGACAATGTCCTTTGGTCATACTATCTTTATTAACTGAAAAAAAATTCTATCAATATTTTCATAACAATTCTATATTTTAAACACTTCTATCTAATCTCCTCTCAATCTCCTCCCAACTAACACATAACGTTTTCACAACGTTGCTGGAATGTTGTATTAAGGTTATGTCAGAAATAACGTTGTGGCAACGTTGTGGCAACGTTTTTGTTATGGTACATCTTCCTCAGTTATCAAAATAGTTTTGTATAACGTTGCAAAAACGTTTTAAAAACGTTTTATTAAAACGTTTCAGTCCAACGTTTTCTAAACGTTATGACGAAACGTTATCGATATGTTGTGGGAATGGTCTTCAAAAACGTCTCAGGGAAAACGTTTTTAAAACGTTTAAACTTTTTTTTTTTTTTTTAAATCCACAAGTTTATAAAAAATCAAAAAATAAATAGTGAATTTCATGCAACATTTTTGTTATGGCCAAATAAACGTTATAAAAAAGCTTTGTATTCTGTTCTTATTGACATCATCTTATTGACCCCTTCATGTTGTGGTAATGTTGCTGGAAGGTTGTGGGAATGTTGCTGGAAGGTTGTGGGAATGTTGTAGGAAGGTTGTGGGAATGTTGTTGGAAAGTTGTGGGAATGTTGTAGGAAGGTTGTGGGAATGTTGCTGGAAGGTTGTGGGAATGTTATGCATAACGTTTTGATAAAACGTTGTGGCAACGTAACAGGGACCATCCATTTGAACGTTGTTGCAACGTTTTGTCAAAACGTTGCTACAACCAAAATAACGTTGCAGCAACGTTGCCACAACGTTATTTTGTTAGCTGGGCTGGTCTCTAGTGTTGTTAAACCACATTCTTTTAGGGGTATTTCGTAACTAAGATCCCTCAGTTTTGGTATCATGTTAGTTGCTCTCCTCTGTACTCTTTCTAGCATATATATGTCCTTCCTGCGATATGGCCTCCACGCTTGAATACAGTATTCTAAATGAGGCCTAACTATTGTTTCGCACAGCGGTATTATTAGCTCTTTTTCCTTATACGTTATATTTCGTCTAATTAATCCAAGGATTTGATTTTCCTTTGACGCCGCAATTCAGCACTGCTCTGAAACCTCCATATCAGCACTAATGGTTAACCCTAAGTCCTTTCATTGTACAGTAGTAGTTAGTACAGAACCTTCCATTGTATATTGTACGTTTTCGTTCCCATGTCCTGTGTGGAGGCATTTACATTTTCCAAAATTGAACAACATTAGCCATTTTTCAGACCATTTTATCAAACTGTCAAGATCATCTTGTAAATGCTGTCTGTCTCCATCACTTTTATTCCTTCTAAAAACATTTGTACCATCCGCAAATTTCAACGTCTTCTTGTTATTTCATCATCCAAATCGTTGATATATATTAAGAATAATATAGGTCGTAGTACTGATCCATGTGGTACCCCACTCAATATCGATTTCCAGTTTGAAGCCTCCCCATCAACTACTACACGTTGTCTTTTGTCAATGAGCCATTTTTTTATCCAGTTTATTATACCATTTCCTATGCCATAGGCCTTTAGTTTAAGCAGTAATCTTTGATGTGGTACTTTGTCGAAAGCTTTTTTAAAATCTAATATATCTGTTAAGCATGACCTCGCTGGAAGATATCACTAAGTGGGTAGATGAGGGATCACCAATAGATATCGTCTACTTAGATTTTTCAAAAAGCTTTCGACAACGTACCACATCAAAGATTACTGCTTAAAAAATAAAGGCCCATGGCATAGGAAATGGTATAATAAACTTGATAAAAAAAAGGCTTATTGACAGAAGACAACGTGTAGTAGCCCAAGTCAATTAGCAATTTTTTATTCAGTTAATTAAACCATTTCCTATGCCGTGGGTGATTAGTTTAACAGTAATCTTTGATATAGCACTTTGTCGAAAACTTTCTGAAAATCTAAGTAGATGATATCCACTGGCGATCCGTCGTCTACCCACTTAGTGATATCTTCAAAAAAACATAACATATTTGTTAAGCATCACCTCGCTTTTAAAAAACCTACTTTGAGATGGGTTTAACGAGTTATGTTTAACAAAAAAATCCACCATGTGATCTTTAATTTGTCTTTCTAATAATTTGCAAATCACTGACGTTAAACTCACTGGTCTGTAGTTCACTGACTTGTTTCGGGAACCTTTTTTTAAATAACGGTATAATGTTTGCGTCTCTCCATTCTAAAGGAACCACTCCCTCTTTGAATGACAAGTTGAAAACTGTTGCAAGAGATATGCTAATTTGTTCTACAATTTCCAATAGTAGTTTGGGCGGAATCCCATCCACTCCAGGTGATTTATTATCCTTCATAGCCCTTATTTTCTTAGCTACCATTTCCGGGTTTACAATTAACTGTCCTAACAACGCCCCCTTGAACTTAGCCTCTGGTAGTGGCAGTAAACTAACTTCCCAGGTAAACACTGAACTAAAATACTTATTCAGGTCTTCTGCCATTAAGAAACCTTCTGATAATATATTTCCAGCACTATCTTCTACAGGACCGACCTTATCCGGAACTTTCTGTTTGCTCCGAACATATGCTTAAAAACTCTTGCTGTTTTGTTTTATATTACAAGCTAATTTTTATTCGTAGCTTCTCTTCGAATTTCAGTTGTAGCTTGGTTTAGTGCTTCTTTATAAATGTTGTAGTCTTCATCATTTCCAGTACGTCTATATGACTTCCACATAATTTGTTTGTACTTAATGTTTCTAATAGCTTCTTTCGATAAATATTTCTTTCCCTTGTTTTTAAGGAAAAAAATGTAACGACGATGCACTCTATTTCACTCTTTAAGATATTCCAACATTCTGTTCCTGTCTTATTCTTCAATGTGTTGTTCCAGTCTATCTTTGCTAAATATTTCCTCATTTCTTTATATCTTCTTTGTGGAAATTTCTCCTGAACTGCTTTTTATTTTTATTTTTCTGATTTTACTTTGATGACAAAATGTATCTGGTTGTGATCACTACTTCCCAGTGGCTCACGTAATTTGACATTGTCAACTAATTCATTCTGTGAGAATAAAACTATGTCTAACACATTGCCACCTCTGGTTCGCTCTAGCACATGTTGAGAAAGGAAACTGTATTGTACTAAAACTAAAAACGTGTGGTCGTCACTCCCCGTATTCTGTAGAGATATCCATTGTATATGACCATGGTTAAAATGTACCGTAATAATACAGTCCAGTTTGCTAACTTCCCTTATAGCGTTTTGTACTTTCTTATTATCTTATATGTTTATGTTTGGACTTCGATAAACTAACCCCACCGTTAACGTTGAGTTTCCTGTAACTATGTTACACCAAACAGCTTCTTCTCAATCTGCTTCTCTTTCTAATTTTATTTCACAAGCCTGGATAGATTCTTTAACATATAAAATAAATCCACTTCCCTTTTTCGTATTCTATCTTTCCTGAACATTACATAGCCTGGTAGTCCCAATTCGGCATCTGATATATCAGTGGTGGCCCATGTTTCGGTTATACCTGTTATGTGAGGGTCAATATCTTCTACCATAATGTTTAGTTCACTTCTTTTGTTTACTATGCTCC
Organism: Paraescarpia echinospica; assembly: GCA_020002185.1. Classification (NCBI taxonomy): domain Eukaryota; kingdom Metazoa; phylum Annelida; class Polychaeta; order Sabellida; family Siboglinidae; genus Paraescarpia; species Paraescarpia echinospica. The sequence goes on along the minus strand of CM034535.1, from coordinate 16,508,700 downwards.
TTGCATTTAAACAAACGCATTTACATCATGATTCAGAACAGTTTTCCAGGCTGTTCTTTGCTGATTTATTTCTGCTGTGTTTGTCTATGCCTCTAGTTTCAGACTTCTCTGTGAATCCCTCCTGCGAATCTAGTTTAAATAGATGCAGCCTGTACCATTGTCAACATATTGCAGCAAGTTCTCTGAGAAAACTGCTGCCCCTTTCCACTTAGATGGCGGTCATCTCTCATGTACATATCTTCTCTCCCAACAAAGTATCCCCATAAATCTACGAATCACACCCCCTCTTCTTTGCACATCTGCTCAACTAGTGTGTTGATCGCCATCCTCTTGCAGTTTATATATATTGGCCCCCTCCCTCCCATTACTGGCAAAATTCGTGTGAGAATAACCTGATCGACTCTTGTCTTCCTTAACTTCCTCAGTAACTGCGTCCCCACACCACCCTCAGGCACCTGTTGGTACATCCCAAGGACAAAGTACAACTAGAAGAACAGGGCGAACTGGTGTACCAAATACCGTGCAAGAATTGTGGTGGGGAATACATTGGGGAGACAGGAAGACTACTCAAAACAAGACTGGAGGAACACAGAAAGGACGTAGACAACACGAAAAATGAGAAATACACAAGGAGCGGGAACAAAATATTGATGTCTACCATCAATAAATCCGCCCTTTCAGACCATACGACAACTGAAAACCATATCATAGACTGGGAGGGAGTGAAAATTGTAGACAAAGAAACCAACAGAAGAATTCGGCATATCAAAGAAGCCATCTGGATCAGAAAAACCAAAACACCCATCAACAGAGACGAGGGCAATTACGAACTGCCTCACGTGTACGATGACGTCATTCAGCGTCATAGGTACTGATGAAGTCGGCGTGACACGTCAACGAAAGCCTCTACCAGGTAATTTAACATGATTCTTGGATATGAAAAATGAAAGTTTCTAATTTGAAAACGAACTATCCTGAAGAATATTCAGTAATAATAATAATTCCCCAGTAACTGTCTGTACTTCTGTACTATCCCAGCTGTTCCCTCCCAGTCTGCATTATTTGTCCCATTTGTACTAGTATAGACCCTCCCTTGCCATGCCCCAATCCCTTCTCTACCCTTTCAGTCACATGTTCTATCCTAGCCCCCGGCAAACAAACAACGACGTCCTCCCCTTCGCTTAGTGTCTTATCTGTCTTTCTCAGAATACAATAAACACCCTCTCTTTTCTCAATGTCCCCTCAATCACTGCCTCAGAGTAGCTCCTTCTCCGGTTTGCATTTGCCTGGTTGTAGTCTTGTCATCCTGTCTTCTGCTCTACTGTCACAATCTCTTCTGTTTCATTCTTTCCTGACGCATTTCCATCTCTCCTCTCCCGTCTCTTTTTCCCTCCTACCTTTTTCTCCCCTGTCACCTTCACGCCTGTCATAGTTCCTGCTGTCGATCCTCCAATTTCTTCCCCTCCGATCACTTTCCCTCCTCTCAGTCTCCTTTCCTCAGTCTCCTTGCCACTACTCTGTTCCTTCAGTCTCACAGTATTCCCAACTCTCTCCCTGACGTCTCTCTCCATTTCACCTGTCTCCTTGCTGATTCTCTCCATCCCCTTCACAATATCTACCAACCTAGCTACCTCCTTCTTCAGACATTCCACCTTCCAACATCCTACGTATTGAAAGGTGAATTCCTCTTCCTTGGTCTCTACCCATGACTTCCCACAGCCGGATAGGGCAAAATCCACCCAACTATGGCAGTCGTTGCACACCAAGTGTCGCTTTGCTTTGACTTGCTGCTTGCAAGGCGCCACATCAGAATTTATTTAATAATAATAATAATAATCCAATTAGCTATTTAAAATAGTTTAGTCAACTATGTTTACACTATTCACTGTCTATGTTGTCTTTAAGAAGGCTGTTTACTGTGCACGCTCTACGTAAGATTGCCTTGTTTATTTCGGTTACAGTTTTTGGTTATAGTGACAGCTGACTATATATCCTATCATAAGTGCTAACGTTGCCGGTAGTGACCTAATTTAAATACGATCAATTATTTTAAGCTAGATTGCCTTATTTATTTAGATTATACGGCGCCCTAGCGAATACGTGGGACACTAGCTACATAAACAAACTTAGTTCGCCTGGTTATCGCAAATGCTTAATTTTAATAACACTGCTACCTAATCAAAATGTCTAGCAGGTACTGGGTTACACAGATATTATCTTATGTAAGTAGTTTTATGTTTGTTACTTTATCACCTATATATTCTACCACATAATGAGGTTTGTTAAATCTTGTTTACAAACTTATCGTAAGCTAACTTACACTATTATCATTCACTAGACTAAAGTGTTCTAAAATATTTTATCTAACTAACTTTAAGTACAACTGCTACTCAATATATGTTTACTGCGTTGCTGTCATCACGGCATGAGACGCATTGGTATCTGATGTCACCTCAGCGCGGAGCATTGGTGAGGATCGTATCAGCGTGATCACTGTCATCTTGCGCATTGACTGTATTGGGCGGTATATCCGTGCGTATTGTCGGGATGTACATTTCCTCGTCATTGTCACAGTCGATGACCACAGTTACCGGTTCGAGTTTGATTGGTTTGAAGTGTGACGCATTTCGTGTTATTTTTCGGTCACTTCGTTTGGCTGTCACCATGGCTCCTTGTGTGTGTGTCACAGTGTAAGGGCGATGGTCGAAGGGTGAAATCATTTTGTTTCTTCTTGGCTGACGCACCAGTACAGTGTCCCCTGGTGTGATAAGGCGTGTGTTGGCGTGCCGCATCTCAACCGTATACGCCTTCATTTTATGTTTTGCTTGTTTGTCATTGGTTTTGCAGTTTAGTTTGCATTCAGGATGGAGGTGATTGTGTGATTGTGTGATTGTGTGATTGTGTGATTGTGTGATTGTGTGATTGTGTTTGACAGTTTAATCCTCATCTCGCGGTTGAAGAGAGTCGTAGCTGGCGCAATACCAGTTGGTGAATGTGGAGTCGCTCTATAGTTCCGGAGGAACTTGTACAACCCCTGTCTCCACGATTTACCTTCGATGAGTGCCGATTTTGTCACTTTCCCGAGATTTCTCATGAATCGTTCTGCTTCGGCGTTCGCTTGTGGCCACAGTGAAGTAATCCGTTGGTGTTTGAAACCCATGTGTTTTGCGAACGTAGCAAATTGTTGACTGTTGAACAGTGGTCCGTTGTCGGTTTTCCGAGACATCGGAATTCCCAGCATAGAGAACACTTTGTCGAAAGCTGGTATGACGCTGTTGGCGCTAGTAGAATGGACTACTTCGATGACAGGATATCGTAAGTATCCGTTGATCATCACCAACAAGTATACACCTGATTAAAACGGTCCGTAGAAGTCCGTAAGCACTTATTTCTTGCCATGCACAGTCAGGTGTTTTTACATATGCAGGGGTTCCGGACGCGGTGAAGGTGTGTTGGCTTGGCATGGAATGCAGGTAACTATTCTCCCTGCCACCAAGGCTTCGTTCGTAATAGTTTCTTTGATTTCACAAGGCCTTGATGACCTTCATGCGCCAAATCGATGGCCTTGGCGCATGGTGATGTCACGGTTTGTCGTGGTACATAGCTCATTCTTGATCTTGTGGTAGATTCTGAATGGACTATCTGGTCGTGTGGCGTTGGAGAGCAGTTTGTGCAATTTCCCAGTGTGTATTGCTTCAGCGACTTTCTGTAACTCTGAGTCTCGTAGTTTCTCATTTAATTTCTTCCACGCTCATGGCATTTGGCGAGGCATTCTTCACAATGAAGTTGATGTATTCCTCAACCATCTTCTCAGCTCGACTTGTCTCTGTCGTAGCTACGGGATGTCTGGAACAGTGGTCAGCATAATTGTCCATGCCAGGTCTATACTTGACGATCATGGCGTACTGCTGAGGACGTAATGTCCATATCTAAATTCTTGCAGGTGGATTTGGTATCGGGTTCTATATTGCCACAGGTGGTTTGTGGTCGGTGATAACAACAAACGAGTTGCCATAGAGGTACAGGTGAAACTTCTCACACCCGTATACCACTGCAAGTGCTTCTCGTTCTGTTTGTGAGTAGCGTTGTTCGACAAGCGTCAATGCACGACTTGCGTAGCTGATAATGTTCAGGTCGTCACCACATCGCTGGGTGAGGATAGCGCCTAAGCCAACGGGGATTGCATCAACTATGATTTCCGTATCGTTCATTGCATCGAAGTACGACGTAACTGTCTTCGCTGTTAGAGCTGCATTCAGTTTGTCAAACGCTCTCTGGTGAGTCGCTTCCCAAGACCAGTTGGTGGTTTTCTTTGTCAAATCACGAAGCGGTTCGGTGATGGTGGAGAATGTTGGGATGAACCGTTGACAGTAATTTGTCAAACCGAGCAGTGATCGTACCTCACTCGCGTTGCTCGGTGTTGTGTGGCTTCATGTATGGCTGCCACTTTGTTTGGATGGGGCGATATTCCACTGCTGAAAAAGATGTAGCCCAGATACTTCAGTGTCGGTCGACCGAAGATGCATTTTTGTTTGTTAAGTGTCAGTACTTTCTCCTGTAGTCGTTCTGGCACTGCATGGAGTCGTCTGTCATGTTCTGTGCGGTTGCATCCGCAGATGAGAATGTCGTCACTGACATTCATGACGCCGGGTAGTCCGTCTAGAGCTTCCCGCACTGCATTTTGGAATATCTCGCGTTTTACACATAGGCCACCATCTTTGTTTTGCTCCGAGTCAACGTTGGCTTCGGGCTAAACTGTGTGGACGTTGCTCCGTCGATCACGTTGACGCTCCCACCACTGTCAATCAGCATATCCAGTTCAACGGTATCAACTTTCACTCGAGCATGAGGTAGGTTGACGTTCGAGCCGTCGGCACTGATGGAGTACATGTAGTCGTGATGGTCGCAATCTTCCGTGCTGTCAAGATGATTAACTCGTCGCTCACGGCGCTTTGGCGGTCGTGTAGCGGACGTGTAGTTTCTAGTGTTCCTGCCACTTTTGCACTACTTTGCGAAGTGATGAAGTTTGTGACATATCGTGCATTTGACGCTGTTGTTGTCCTCCCGGGTGGGGCCAGCTGCCGCCGCAGATGAAACAGGGACGCGTTGTCTGTTTCTGTTGTTCACGATATGGCGGATCGCTGCGGATTTTGTTAATAGTTGCTGTTTGTCGGATTGTCTTGTTTTGGTTTTCTGTTAGGAGACATTCCCAGTACCTACGTATACTTGATACAAGCATCCGTACAAGTACATCACAAAACTACTAAACGAATAGTGAAGTTCTTGCACGCAAATAGTCAGTTCGATACGTATTTATTTTGACGCGAATGTCACAAGGTATCTCTGTAATTATTTTCAAAGTTTTTGATTGGTTTGGATTTTTGCACTGAACGTCAGATTATCGTATGCGTTTATAGTCCCTAAATTAAACTACAATTTTTCACAGTGATCACAGCGATACTGAGGACTGGAATCTCCAGCACATGCGATGTGAACCCATCGCTTACATCCGCAGCACCGAAACATGTGTTCTTGGCGAGTCTCTCCACACATAAGCAGAACCGACTATCATCTTCCTCTTCTTCAGTGTTTTCCTGTTATTTCGTCTTGTGCAATCGCCATTTGATTTTGACCGCATAATCTTCTCACCAGAGAAAGATCCCTTGCGTTACTCTTTCGAGTGCTTTCTTATATGGGCTGGATGTCAGGAGTTCCGACTGACTCATGCGGTTGGTGTGCTTCTTACGGGTAAATTGCGGGAGTGGCGATATCATGCTCGGGGTGACGTTGTAACGGGTTCGGGGCGAATTAAACAGTCATAGTGTCCAGCATCCTCCCCAAGTTTCGTATAGCGCACAGTCAGAGGTGCTCCATCTTGGCTGTCTTCCCCGTACTTCACCATACTGCTCTCAGCAACAACATGGACTGGGCGATTTAATCCTTTTGACATCTAGATGTCCTCTAATTCACCGACCATTCTGTCTGATGTGACATTCTTTAAACTACAACCCACGTGGAAGATCTGCATTAAGGGCTTCTACAGAAAGTTCTCCCAACTGCTTAATGTTGACACACGTGTATTTGATAAGTTTCGCACGCAAAGAATCAGCTTCATTGGCTTCGTATACATCGAAGTCCATCGTTTGCGAACGAGTTTGATCTCTTCAGATGACGTTTGATGGTTGATTTCGAAATTCCGTACGTTCTTTCCACTGCATTAAAACCCGTATATCGCCGTTTCAATAAGGACGCAGAACCCGAGCCATATCTTCTGATGTCCACTTACCATATTTTTCCCTATAAGAATGAACCTAAATCATCATCAGAATGGTTGGTGGTGATGCAATAAAGATAAATATGGCGTTTTCCCTAAATTGAACCTTAATTTCCTATATTGAACCCTTGGTTCAATATAGACTCCCCTAGTGGTTCAATACAGGCAATCCAACAATGAAGAATCCCGGATGTTTCACGTGTTTATGGCTAATGATCCGCGCGTCTAATTGATCTTTGTATCCCTAGATAACATATCTGTTGTCATTATGATGTTGTTTTGCATATCTACTCCCATTCATTCAATATATAACCCTCTTCACCAAACTCATAAATTTACAACAGACTGTAGCAAAACGATTTCTATGCTCACCTTTTTGTAGACTTCACACTACCCGTCATTTTGTTCCACCAAATAACTGTTTAGTGAAAGGCCTCGTCGCTAGATGAAAGAGCTGTGCGATAACGGTTTCTATTTCATAGAAAACAGCCTGGTTCAATATAAGCAATGATTCAATAAAAAATGTAGACAACCTTCCCCTGGCCCTATATCATAGGTCAAGTATTTGACAATTTTAAGTGAATGAGTAGTCCCCGGGGTGAGTAGTCTTTCACCTCTGCCAACGAACACATATATTGGAGACTTTGCTGCTGTGATCGTAGAATTCGCTGCACACAAAGCCTATAACGATATATGTTGTTCGTTTTTATACATGTCTATCGTTCTATACAGTATATGTGAGAATAATTTTAGTTAGGGGCACATGGCACCAACATGTAAACACGACGTTGGCTTTCTTGTAGCTACTGGCACGCTCAGTTCCACCTAATTCGCTAGGTGGTGTTACAGTGTATCACATTAATTGTGATATTGTCACACACCCCTCTTTTACACAGTCAGATATTCCATTTTTCACTTCATTTCAAAGTCTTTGAACTTTGCTGGAAGTTTCACTGGACGCCTTGGTCGTACAACGGTCACTGGCACATTACTTGGAGAATTTCTAACAGTCGATGGCACGTTGCGCGGTGAATGTACGACTGTGGACGGTACATTACGTTGTGGAGACGTTTCGACTGGAGGTTCACTGTTTGGAGGACACGTGACGTTCTGCTCTGGTGTGGCACGTAGCTGTCGTCTATTCCTTCGGTATGACGAGCCTTCACTCTCAATGATGTAAGACCTGACGTCAGATGGTTTCTGAACGCGTGCTAGTGTCCATGTTCGCGAGTCATTTTAGGCGTTTGGCTTCTTGAACCGCACAACATCTCCTGAGTGAAGTACGCGTAGTTTCTTACTCGTGCGATTGTACAGCCTGGCTTGTTCTCCTTCCGACGTTTGAGTTGTTCAGGAGCATAACGTTGTGCTGCAGGATCGGCCTGCAGCAGTACTGCATGGCAGCGTTGGTAGTAGTGTTCTGGTTCGACGTGCGATCATCCGTTGAGCGGGCGATCTGTGCATAGCTTCTGTAGGTGTGTTTCGATAGTACAGAGACGCCAAATACATAGCCCTGTCATCGTTTGCTTTCCGCCTGATTTGCTTTACCGTCTTGACTGCGTTTTCCACTTTTCCATTTGACTGGGGTAGCGAAGTGACGATGTGATATGTTCAAATTGCCAACGCTCTGCGAACTACTTGAACTACTTGAACTCCTCACACGCAAACTGTGGCCCATTGTCAGAAATAATGTTGTTCGAGGTGCTGATTCTCGCAAAGTGAATATACAGTTTGGTGATAACCTGTGTTACACAGGTCATTGACAGCTTGTCAACTTCGAAGCAATTCGAGAAGTAATCCACCGTTATGATGTAGTCCTGTCCATGACGGTGCAACAAGTCAACCCCAACTCGTGACCATGGACGTGACGGTATCTCATGTGACAACAATGGTTCTCTGTATAGTTCTGTTTTGTACGCGTTGCAAGCACTGCTGGCATTGATGACATCTTTCACTTCTTGGTTCATGCCTAGCCAACACATCACTTCACTTGTTCTTCCAAGACAACCTTTGAATCCTAAGTACTAGGAGTGGAGTTTCTTCATGCGCATGGCTCGCATGTCACGAGAGGTCTGTCGGTTATTTGACCTTTGAACAGTGCGCCACCCTGAGTGCTGAGCTCGTCACGGCAATTGAAATAAGGGAATGGGTCAACTGCTTGACGTCAATCCGGCCATCCCTGAAGTTTATAGTCAACTGCATTTTTCATTTTGTTATCTTCACGTGTCTTGCACACGATTTCTTGTATTCCGTTGGTAGACAAATTAACATCTTCTGTCATGTACATTTGTTGCAGTTCAGTGACGAACACATGGTCCTCTGAGTTATGTGCATGGTAGTACGGAAGGTATGCCCGATATAGCGGTGTGCATTTTGTTTCCTTTCGTGTAAACGGCATCTATGTTGTACTTCTGCAGGCGGAGCAGCATTCTCTGCAATCTCTTCGGTGCATCGATCATCGATAGCTTTGTGATCATTTGAAGTGGTTCGTGATCCGATTGCACGGTGATGTGTCTTCCGTACACATACTGGTCAAATCATTCACACGCAAATACAATCCATTGCTAAGAGCTCTTTTTCGATTTGGGCATATTTCTGTTCTGTGCTTGTGGGTGATCGAGAAACGTAGCACACTGGTTTTCCCTCTAGCAAGAGCATTCCACCCAAATCACTCTGGGATGCATCACACTGGAATGTGATTACTTCCTTTACATCACTTACGCGAGCACTGGTGTTGTGTGTTCAAAGCATATTGATGTTGTTCAAGCCAGCACCACCCACATCTTTCCGATCTAGCTGTCTCAGTGTTTCATATACTTGTGACATACGTAGCAGGAATTTTGCAAGGTAGCCAACCATGCCGATAATTCGCTTCAATGCTGTGGCATCCGTTGGAGTAGGCTTCAACCTTGGATCCGTCTACCTTGAGTCCCATATCGGTGAGTAGATGACCAGTGAGTGGTATACGATGGCAGTTGTACACGGTTGATGCGCCGCAGTGTGGCTGCTCCCGGACTCTGCGTGTCAAATAGTAAAATATTTCATGGTTTTGAATTTTATAAAGTTTTCATGTTTCGATAATCGTTCGTGCCATGGATCTTCAGTTTTTATCGACTTTTATATTGACTTTTATTTTTGAGACGTGGCAGCTGTGATTAACTAAGTTTGACCGGAACCGATTTCCAACCTACATTACCTGCACGTCTACTTTCAGTCTGGCAGCGACCGGCGAAGCATGTTGTTGTCCAGGACGTTTCTTCTCGGCCAACGACAGTGCCGTCAACCGACTATCCAACCGTGGACAACAACAATACGGACGCTGAACTTGTGCCGACCACCGACCAGGCGGGGACATGAGCCGGAACGAGGCGTATCAGGCTTGAGCCGTTGAATGTGAGACCTGGTATTTGTAAACAGTGCGGTGTCAACAAAGCAAATCTCACCCAGGTAACACTTGAAAACTGCAGTACGAAATCCATCGCCAGTCATTATACTCCAAATGTGGCTCTGATTTACGTAGTAAAGCGACCAGTATAAGCAAATATATTATTTAGCATAAATCACGGAGACGTGGTTTAAGAAAATCGGAGACGATGCGTTAATAGCCGAAGTAACCCCACCCGGATATACACTCCAACATGTCGCTCGTGCTTCTGGGCGTGGCGGTGGAGTGGCAATTGTACATCGCGCTACACACAAAACAAAATTGCAACCGAAGTTAACTTTAACAACCATTGAACTACTCCGTTTGCAATTCGTTAACCCGCACTGTATGTAATTCAACGCGTGGGTTGTCTGCCACCCTCCGGTATCAAGTAAGACATCCGGTTAACATCCGACATTTATATCGAACTCGATTACTCGAACACATATTCAGCGAAGCATCTATATCTGTCGTACCCACCATCATTGTTGGGGATTTCAATATCTACTTTGATAGCGAAACTAAATCTGAACCTCTACGTGATCTTCTTGAGTCGTTTAACCTAACTCAATACGTTCTTTCACCTACGCACACTAGTGGACATATCTTGGATCTTGTCGTCAGTAATAGTAACAACAACATCATCGGCTCTGCCGTCACAGTTCTTCCAGACGCCATTTCTGATCATCGTATTGAAATTGCAGTAAATTCACTGGAGCCACGTTCTATGGTATCGACGACTATAAAACGTAACTTTCGGGACACTGGTAACTGTGCACTGAGAAACGAAATAAAATATGTTTGTGCTGATATGACATCGTGATGTAAAGATATGCACCTGGGTGAATTAGTCGCTACGTATAACAGCAATCTAACGAAGTACGCGCACTGTACGCACACGAAACAACTTGACCCACCCATGGTACGACGCAGAAATTGACGTTGTCCGTGAGAAGAAACGGAAATTGGAAAATGTTTGGAGGAAAACAAAACTTGAAATTCATCGCCAGTTGTACGTCACGTCACTTGATGAATGTGATGCCTTGATACTGGAGAGAAAAACATTTTAATTAATGACCTGGCTACATGTGATAAAAAGCAATATTTCGCAGGTCCTATACATGTCTTCCATCCTACAACAGCCGAATAAATCACAACAATTTTTGCTAACACGAACAGATCCTCTACCTGCCAACCAGCTGAAAGACAATGCCACCAGTCTTGTGTCCATTGTAACACTGGTCACGAATGCATCTCATGAAGATGCGGTCATGCCTACGCTGCTTAAGCAGGCTATTGTACGTCCTTTGTTGAAAAAGCCATCGCTAAACAAAGGCGTCTTGAATAACTATCGTCCAGTGAGTAAAATCACACATTTGTTTAAGGTAATTGAGAAAGTAGTGGCACTTAGAATATCCACACACGTCTCTGATTATGGAATGAATGACTGCTACCAATCGGCGTATCGAAAACACCATTCGACGGAAACGGCTTTGCTATACGTTACCAATACCATGACATCAGCCATGGACAACAAACAAGGCACATCACTGGTTCTCATCGATTTTATTGCAGTTTTTGAGACAATTAACCATGCCATCTTATTTTGACGACTACTGTTGCGCTACGGCTTTGTTAACAAAGCATTAGACCGGACGGTCTCGTACCTGCAGGGACAGACTGAGAGCGTCGTAATTGGTGACAAATTTTCGGGTACAACTCTTCTGACGTCAGGTGTCCCGCAAGGCTCCGCCCTAGGCCCACTGCATGTGCAACCAATTGGCGATATCATCAGGAAACATGGCCTTTGCTACCACCACTACGCTGATGACTTACAACTCTACTACTCCCACTTTGATCTTAGCACAACCGCTTACGCTGCTGTTTTACGTCGAATGGAAGCATGTCTGGATGACATAAAACATTGGATAGCGCGGAATTACATGTGCATGAATGACAGCAAGACCGAATACATTCCAGTGGTGCCTAAGTCGGCCGCTGCACTTGTGGATGGCTGCGTAATACGTGTTGGTGACTATATCTTCACGATGTGTCCGGAATCTCGGCGTTCACGTGGACAGACACCTGAACATGAACAAACAGGTGTCACAAACCGTTAGTGTGTGCACATTGCTCACCAACGGCAACGCAACGGTAATGCAATAATGTACGATATTCGCATTGAACAACGATCCTATCCTAGGCCTACTTGCCCAAGATGCCTTCGACGAGAGCTGTGTCGACTCCAAGTATGTCGAGCACCAGGTTGACGAACCACGGCTCCTTCTCCGTCTTGTCACCCCCTGTCTTGGGGTAGCGACGAGCGGAGATGATGCGTAAATTGGCGCTTTTCATCTCCGCCCATTTCTTGTTGAGTTCAGCAACAGTTCGCCTCTCGTTGCCACGGGAATTCACCTTCTGACAAATGGCTTCCCAAATTTGTTTTTTACGCAAATTTGTTACGCTGCTGTACAATTTGCTTTGCAAAACATGCTCTCCATATTCTACGAGCAACCAGCTCAACTCCTCATCATTGAAACTCGATGATTTTCTTTCTCTTTTTTGGAACAGACAGCGTCGCGTGCTGTTGCCATGTTGCTAGAGGGAATGTGGGAAGGGGAATCCCGGGGGTTACCCGTATCATGACGCTAGTATAACCACGTGACAGCTTTACGCGCGTACTTAGTTAAGAGATAGGTCATGCGCGCTACATGAAACCCGCTTTGCTTAGTTTTACGCAATTACTCTTTTTCGATTTGGGCATAGTTCTGTTCTGTGCTTGTGGGTGATCGAGAAACGTAGCACACTGGTTTTCCCTCTTGCAGGAGCACTGCACCCAAACCACTCTGGGATGCATCACATTGAATTGTGATTACTTCCTTTACATCACTTACGCGAGCACTGGTGTTGCTGTGATCAGTTCTCTGATCTTGTTCAAAGCATCTTGATGTTGCTCAAGCCAGCGCCACTCCACACCTTTCCGATCTAGTTGTCTCAGTGGTTCACAGACTTGTGACAGATGTGGCAGGAATTTCGCAAGGTAGCCAACCATGCCGATAATTCGCTTCAGTGCTGTGGCATCCGTTGGAGTAGGCTTCAACCTTGGATCCGTCTACCTTGAGTCCCATATCGGTGAGTAGATGACCAGTGAGTGGTATACGATGGCAGTTGTACACGGTTGATGCGCCGCAGTGTGGCTGCTCCCGGACTCTGCGTGTCAAATAGTAAAATATTTCATGGTTTTGAATTTTATAAAGTTTTCATGTTTCGATAATCGTTCGTGCCATGGATCTTCAGTTTTTATCGACTTTTATATTGACTTTTATTTTTGAGACGTGGCAGCTGTGATTAACTAAGTTTGACCGGAACCGATTTCCAACCTACATTACCTGCACGTCTACTTTCAGTCTGGCAGCGACCGGCGAAGCATGTTGTTGTCCAGGACGTTTCTTCTCGGCCAACGACAGTGCCGTCAACCGACTATCCAACCGTGGACAACAACAATACGGACGCTGAACTTGTGCCGACCACCGACCAGGCGCGGGACATGAGCCGGAACGAGGCGTATCAGGCTTGAGCCGTTGAATGTGAGACCTGGTATTTGTAAACAGTGCGGTGTCAACAAAGCAAATCTCACCCAGGTAACACTTGAAAACTGCAGTACGAAATCCATCGCCAGTCATTATACTCCAAATGTGGCTCTGATTTACGTAGTAAAGCGACCAGTATAAGCAAATATATTATTTAGCATAAATCACGGAGACGTGGTTTAAGAAAATCGGAGACGATGCGTTAATAGCCGAAGTAACCCCACCCGGATATACACTCCAACATGTCGCTCGTGCTTCTGGGCGTGGCGGTGGAGTGGCAATTGTACATCGCGCTACACACAAAACAAAATTGCAACCGAAGTTAACTTTAACAACCATTGAACTACTCCGTTTGCAATTCGTTAACCCGCACTGTATGTAATTCAACGCGTGGGTTGTCTGCCACCCTCCGGTATCAAGTAAGACATCCGGTTAACATCCGACATTTATATCGAACTCGATTACTCGAACACATATTCAGCGAAGCATCTATATCTGTCGTACCCACCATCATTGTTGGGGATTTCAATATCTACTTTGATAGCGAAACTAAATCTGAACCTCTACGTGATCTTCTTGAGTCGTTTAACCTAACTCAATACGTTCTTTCACCTACGCACACTAGTGGACATATCTTGGATCTTGTCGTCAGTAATAGTAACAACAACATCATCGGCTCTGCCGTCACAGTTCTTCCAGACGCCATTTCTGATCATCGTATTGAAATTGCAGTAAATTCACTGGAGCCACGTTCTATGGTATCGACGACTATAAAACGTAACTTTCGGGACACTGGTAACTGTGCACTGAGAAACGAAATAAAATATGTTTGTGCTGATATGACATCGTGATGTAAAGATATGCACCTGGGTGAATTAGTCGCTACGTATAACAGCAATCTAACGAAGTACGCGCACTGTACGCACACGAAACAACTTGACCCACCCATGGTACGACGCAGAAATTGACGTTGTCCGTGAGAAGAAACGGAAATTGGAAAATGTTTGGAGGAAAACAAAACTTGAAATTCATCGCCAGTTGTACGTCACGTCACTTGATGAATGTGATGCCTTGATACTGGAGAGAAAAACATTTTAATTAATGACCTGGCTACATGTGATAAAAAGCAATATTTCGCAGGTCCTATACATGTCTTCCATCCTACAACAGCCGAATAAATCACAACAATTTTTGCTAACACGAACAGATCCTCTACCTGCCAACCAGCTGAAAGACAATGCCACCAGTCTTGTGTCCATTGTAACACTGGTCACGAATGCATCTCATGAAGATGCGGTCATGCCTACGCTGCTTAAGCAGGCTATTGTACGTCCTTTGTTGAAAAAGCCATCGCTAAACAAAGGCGTCTTGAATAACTATCGTCCAGTGAGTAAAATCACACATTTGTTTAAGGTAATTGAGAAAGTAGTGGCACTTAGAATATCCACACACGTCTCTGATTATGGAATGAATGACTGCTACCAATCGGCGTATCGAAAACACCATTCGACGGAAACGGCTTTGCTATACGTTACCAATACCATGACATCAGCCATGGACAACAAACAAGGCACATCACTGGTTCTCATCGATTTTATTGCAGTTTTTGAGACAATTAACCATGCCATCTTATTTTGACGACTACTGTTGCGCTACGGCTTTGTTAACAAAGCATTAGACCGGACGGTCTCGTACCTGCAGGGACAGACTGAGAGCGTCGTAATTGGTGACAAATTTTCGGGTACAACTCTTCTGACGTCAGGTGTCCCGCAAGGCTCCGCCCTAGGCCCACTGCATGTGCAACCAATTGGCGATATCATCAGGAAACATGGCCTTTGCTACCACCACTACGCTGATGACTTACAACTCTACTACTCCCACTTTGATCTTAGCACAACCGCTTACGCTGCTGTTTTACGTCGAATGGAAGCATGTCTGGATGACATAAAATATTGGATTGCGCGGAATTACATGTGCATGAATGACAGCAAGACCGAATACATTCCAGTGGTGCCTAAGTCGGCCGCTGCACTTGTGGATGGCTGCGTAATACGTGTTGGTGACTATATCTTCACGATGTGTCCGGAATCTCGGCGTTCACGTGGACAGACACCTGAACATGAACAAACAGGTGTCACAAACCGTTAGTGTGTGCACATTGCTCACCAACGGCAACGCAACGGTAATGCAATAATGTACGATATTCGCATTGAACAACGATCCTATCCTAGGCCTACTTGCCCAAGATGCCTTCGACGAGAGCTGTGTCGACTCCAAATATCTCGAGCACCAGGTTGACGAACCACGGCTCCTTCTCCGTCTTGTCACCCCCTGCCTTGGGTTGGCGACGAGCGGAGATGATATGTATACTGGCTCTTTTCATATCCGCCCATTTCTTTTTTAGTTCAGCAACAGTTCGCCTCTCGTTGCCACGGGAATTCACCTTCTGACAAATGGCTTCCCAAATTTGTTTTTTACGCAAATTTGTTACGCTGCTGTACAATTTGCTTTGCAAAACATGCATGCTCTCCATATTCTACGAGCAACCAGCTCAACTCCTCATCATTGAAACTCGATGATTTTCTTTCTTTTTTTGGAACAGGCAGCGTCGCGTGCTGTTGCCATGTTGCTAGAGGGAATGTGGGAAGGGGAATCCCGGGGGTTACCCGTATCATGACGCTAGTATAACCACGTGACAGCTTTACGCGCGTACTTAGTTAAGAGATAGGTCATGCGCGCTACATGAAACCCGCTTTGCTTAGTTTTACGCAATTACTCTTTTTCGATTTGGGCATAGTTCTGTTCTGTGCTTGTGGGTGATCGAGAAACGTAGCACACTGGTTTTCCCTCTTGCAGGAGCACTGCACCCAAACCACTCTGGGATGCATCACATTGAATTGTGATTACTTCCTTTACATCACTTACGCGAGCACTGGTGTTGCTGTGATCAGTTCTCTGATCTTGTTCAAAGCATCTTGATGTTGCTCAAGCCAGCGCCACTCCACACCTTTCCGATCTAGTTGTCTCAGTGGTTCACAGACTTGTGACAGATGTGGCAGGAATTTCGCAAGGTAGCCAACCATGCCGATAATTCGCTTCAGTGCTGTGGCATCCGTTGGAGTAGGCTTCAACCTTGGATCCGTCTACCTTGAGTCCCATATCGGTGAGTAGATGACCAGTGAGTGGTATACGATGGCAGTTGTACACGGTTGATGCGCCGCAGTGTGGCTGCTCCCGGACTCTGCGTGTCAAATAGTAAAATATTTCATGGTTTTGAATTTTATAAAGTTTTCATGTTTCGATAATCGTTCGTGCCATGGATCTTCAGTTTTTATCGACTTTTATATTGACTTTTATTTTTGAGACGTGGCAGCTGTGATTAACTAAGTTTGACCGGAACCGATTTCCAACCTACATTACCTGCACGTCTACTTTCAGTCTGGCAGCGACCGGCGAAGCATGTTGTTGTCCAGGACGTTTCTTCTCGGCCAACGACAGTGCCGTCAACCGACTATCCAACCGTGGACAACAACAATACGGACGCTGAACTTGTGCCGACCACCGACCAGGCGCGGGACATGAGCCGGAACGAGGCGTATCAGGCTTGAGCCGTTGAATGTGAGACCTGGTATTTGTAAACAGTGCGGTGTCAACAAAGCAAATCTCACCCAGGTAACACTTGAAAACTGCAGTACGAAATCCATCGCCAGTCATTATACTCCAAATGTGGCTCTGATTTACGTAGTAAAGCGACCAGTATAAGCAAATATATTATTTAGCATAAATCACGGAGACGTGGTTTAAGAAAATCGGAGACGATGCGTTAATAGCCGAAGTAACCCCACCCGGATATACACTCCAACATGTCGCTCGTGCTTCTGGGCGTGGCGGTGGAGTGGCAATTGTACATCGCGCTACACACAAAACAAAATTGCAACCGAAGTTAACTTTAACAACCATTGAACTACTCCGTTTGCAATTCGTTAACCCGCACTGTATGTAATTCAACGCGTGGGTTGTCTGCCACCCTCCGGTATCAAGTAAGACATCCGGTTAACATCCGACATTTATATCGAACTCGATTACTCGAACACATATTCAGCGAAGCATCTATATCTGTCGTACCCACCATCATTGTTGGGGATTTCAATATCTACTTTGATAGCGAAACTAAATCTGAACCTCTACGTGATCTTCTTGAGTCGTTTAACCTAACTCAATACGTTCTTTCACCTACGCACACTAGTGGACATATCTTGGATCTTGTCGTCAGTAATAGTAACAACAACATCATCGGCTCTGCCGTCACAGTTCTTCCAGACGCCATTTCTGATCATCGTATTGAAATTGCAGTAAACTCACTGGAGCCACGTTCTATGGTATCGACGACTATAAAACGTAACTTTCGGGACACTGGTAACTGTGCACTGAGAAACGAAATAAAATATGTTTGTGCTGATATGACATCGTGATGTAAAGATATGCACCTGGGTGAATTAGTCGCTACGTATAACAGCAATCTAACGAAGTACGCGCACTGTACGCACACGAAACAACTTGACCCACCCATGGTACGACGCAGAAATTGACGTTGTCCGTGAGAAGAAACGGAAATTGGAAAATGTTTGGAGGAAAACAAAACTTGAAATTCATCGCCAGTTGTACGTCACGTCACTTGATGAATGTGATGCCTTGATACTGGAGAGAAAAACATTTTAATTAATGACCTGGCTACATGTGATAAAAAGCAATATTTCGCAGGTCCTATACATGTCTTCCATCCTACAACAGCCGAATAAATCACAACAATTTTTGCTAACACGAACAGATCCTCTACCTGCCAACCAGCTGAAAGACAATGCCACCAGTCTTGTGTCCATTGTAACACTGGTCACGAATGCATCTCATGAAGATGCGGTCATGCCTACGCTGCTTAAGCAGGCTATTGTACGTCCTTTGTTGAAAAAGCCATCGCTAAACAAAGGCGTCTTGAATAACTATCGTCCAGTGAGTAAAATCACACATTTGTTTAAGGTAATTGAGAAAGTAGTGGCACTTAGAATATCCACACACGTCTCTGATTATGGAATGAATGACTGCTACCAATCGGCGTATCGAAAACACCATTCGACGGAAACGGCTTTGCTATACGTTACCAATACCATGACATCAGCCATGGACAACAAACAAGGCACATCACTGGTTCTCATCGATTTTATTGCAGTTTTTGAGACAATTAACCATGCCATCTTATTTTGACGACTACTGTTGCGCTACGGCTTTGTTAACAAAGCATTAGACCGGACGGTCTCGTACCTGCAGGGACAGACTGAGAGCGTCGTAATTGGTGACAAATTTTCGGGTACAACTCTTCTGACGTCAGGTGTCCCGCAAGGCTCCGCCCTAGGCCCACTGCATGTGCAACCAATTGGCGATATCATCAGGAAACATGGCCTTTGCTACCACCACTACGCTGATGACTTACAACTCTACTACTCCCACTTTGATCTTAGCACAACCGCTTACGCTGCTGTTTTACGTCGAATGGAAGCATGTCTGGATGACATAAAATATTGGATTGCGCGGAATTACATGTGCATGAATGACAGCAAGACCGAATACATTCCAGTGGTGCCTAAGTCGGCCGCTGCACTTGTGGATGGCTGCGTAATACGTGTTGGTGACTATATCTTCACGATGTGTCCGGAATCTCGGCGTTCACGTGGACAGACACCTGAACATGAACAAACAGGTGTCACAAACCGTTAGTGTGTGCACATTGCTCACCAACGGCAACGCAACGGTAATGCAATAATGTACGATATTCGCATTGAACAACGATCCTATCCTAGGCCTACTTGCCCAAGATGCCTTCGACGAGAGCTGTGTCGACTCCAAATATCTCGAGCACCAGGTTGACGAACCACGGCTCCTTCTCCGTCTTGTCACCCCCTGCCTTGGGTTGGCGACGAGCGGAGATGATATGTATACTGGCTCTTTTCATATCCGCCCATTTCTTTTTTAGTTCAGCAACAGTTCGCCTCTCGTTGCCACGGGAATTCACCTTCTGACAAATGGCTTCCCAAATTTGTTTTTTACGCAAATTTGTTACGCTGCTGTACAGTTTGCTTTGCAAAACATGCATGCTCTCCATATTCTACGAGCAACCAGCTCAACTCCTCATCATTGAAACTCGATGATTTTCTTTCTTTTTTTGGAACAGGCAGCGTCGCGTGCTGTTGCCATGTTGCTAGAGGGAATGTGGGAAGGGGAATCCCGGGGGTTACCCGTATCATGACGCTAGTATAACCACGTGACAGCTTTACGCGCGTACTTAGTTAAGAGATAGGTCATGCGCGCTACATGAAACCCGCTTTGCTTAGTTTTACGCAATTACTTAGCTACACAAGAATTAAGGTTTACGCACTTGCGTAGCGCTAAGTAACCGCGTAGTTTAAGCACGCTTCATGAAAACGGCCCGGGGCAGAAGTACTCGGAACTCGAGTACATTTTTGAAGTACTCGTACTTGTACTCGTAAAACGTATGGGTCATGCACTCATACTCATTGTAGCAACAGCCAATGTCGGCCACCATACTTCATGTTTGCATTTATCCCAATGCATTATGGGATACGACACGTTATGTCAATGTCAAGTTTATGCTGAATAAAGATGGTCCAGCGTCTGTCAAAAACGACTCACTTACGAATTCTATATGGTGGCAACGGGTTTTAAAACGCCCACAGTCGACGCTAATACAACAAAGTAAACATGAGCATACCAGGGGAGAATCCTACGTTTCAGCCAGCGCAGAATATTGCGCCCACTGGCATCCAGCTTGACATTCCACTGCCGGGAAAGTTCAATGGCGCCAATAGCCCTCAACAGGCAGAACTTTTGCCTAAGTGGCTAAAGCGGTTCGAACGCTATAGAGTAGCATCGGGGCTGAAAAATAAGCCGAATGCAGATCAAGTCAGCATCCTACTCTACAGTATGGGGGACTGTGCATACGATGTACTGTCTACGCTCAATACACTGACGGTAAACGATCGAAGAAACCGATGCGTATGACGATGTGAAGATGGCGCTGAACGAATACTTCAAGGTAAGACGAAACGTCATTTGTGAGTGAGCGAGGTTCAATAAAAGAACTCAATCACCGAGTGAATCGATTGACACCTTCATACAAGACTTGTACACGCTGTCAGAATTCTGCGACTACGGCAATCTGCGAGAGGATCTAATCAGGAATCGAATCGTCGTAGGCGTGTTCAGTGATGCTTTATCTGATACGCTACAGAGGAAGTCCGATCTGCCGCAGAACAAAAGCGATAGAAATTAGCAGACAAGCAGAGGCAAAAAAACAAAATAGAGAATTTGTTAGAGAGAACACTGTCGCTAACAAAACTGTTGATTTTGTCAAACCGGTTCACCCAGTAAACCATCTCAAAGCCGGTACAAAGCACAAACCTAAGAACTACAACAACGCAAAAACAAATTCTGCTACAACAGGCACACACAACACATGCAAATGGTGTGGCCGCAGTCGACACGATCGACAACAATGCCCTGCAAGAGAAGCTATTTGTCGCAATTGCCAAACGAAAGGACACTTTCACTCTGTCTGTCGGGGTGTCAAACAACCGTCAAACCGGTTCAACGAAGTGTAACTGCTCGAGTGTGTCGACTTACCGTACTTCGGTTATGTTGGGGCACTAGACGACTCAGAACACTGGTTAGCTGAGGTGGAGGTCAATGGTCACGCCACAAATTTCAAACTAGACACGGGTGTCTCTGTAGTCAGCGATCAAGAGGCGTGGCTTAATACAGAAAATCTGCTACCGACAAAGCAAGCACTACGTGGTCCAGGTGGCACACTTCTACCAGTAATGGGAGTGATCAAGGCAAAACTGCGCTATCCTAACAAATCAGTCGATGAACTGGTGTACGTCATTAGAAACCAAGAGTATTCTCTACTCAGTCGGCGAGCGTGGGTCGGTCTTGACTTGGTCGCACGTGTCGACAACGTCCACGAAACAACGAGTCAGAAACCAAACTACCGTGCCGAGTACAGCTCTCTCTTCAAAGGCATCGGTAAAATAAGAACCGAACATCACATCACGCTGTGCGCAGACGCCACACCATTCTGTTTGTATACCGCAAATATAATCTGAGATTGAGTCGATGGTGCGACAGGAGATCATATCGGCGGTGACCGTGCCGACAAGATGGTGCTCCGGCACAGAGCTGTAACAAGTACATTTATTTTGTACTTGAGTCAAAGTACAAGTAACTTTGGAAAAAGCTACTCAAATAAAAATAAAAGTACTTTTTTGAAAAATGTACTTGAAGTACAAGTAAAAAGTAAACAAATGTACTTGAAATAAATGCAAAAATACTTTTCTAAAAAACTTTTGACATGGTCACCCACTGCGAACAAACAAGTAAATTCAGTAGTGTGCAAAACAAACACTTTATTGAACAGGACAGTGGCTGGCTCCTCAAACAAACTATACATACTATGCAAGACAGTGATAACATAAATAAAATAATGGTAATACCCTATTCAGTAGTGTGCACAGTGAACACTAAATATTATTGTCTACGACCAGGCCTGGGGGTCCATATGTCAGACAAAATATTGAAAACATGAACCAAGAATACATATAAACAACATTTATAGGCCCTAACAATACTTAGTTTATTATTAAGATCAATCTGAGTAACCATTAGCAATTTAAATTGCCACAGCGAAGGGAATGTTTTGGGGCGATAATGTGTGAATTTCGACGTGCGTTTATCACTAATGCAATTCGGGACGTTATTCAGGTCACTAATAGCTCGAATCTAAATCTAAGAACATGTTTTGTTCATATTAAATGCACCTGCACCTTTTGTACAAACAACGACGTGTTATGGTGTAAAATATTTGCACAGGAAAAATGAGGCAAGAATACCTTTTAGCTGCGTAGGTCTAACACTAATAATTTACCGATCACGTGTGTAAGGAAGGTTTGAAGGTGATCAACAAATCTGGCATATCGACGCACACAACAAACAGATCAACTTAACACAAGCCCCATGAACTGACTTAATCTCAAACATACTGGATAAGTATGGCCATGGATGCTGCAAATGATCGTTTTCGGCTGATCCTTCCATGATAAATCTTTGAACGCGAATGACATCATATAATCTTGGCAATGTTCATGCCACCTGGTGATCATGCCTGGTAATGGCAATGATAGGCTAATCAGAAAAGACTACCAGTTGTTGCTCCGGCTGATATATAATTATAGATATATGCAGGCAGAAACCAGTTCCGGGCTTCAGGCATTATCGTACGGTACTAATATTTTTGGAGCTCCAATTTTTTAACGCATAAATTATGGATACTTAGTTACATTTATAAAAAGTACACACATTTTTACTTCGCTACAACTAAAAGTACTCCTAAAATGTACTTCGTTACTCACGAAAAGTAAACCTTTCTATTCAAGTACAGTAACGAAGTACTTGTACTTCGTTACGTCCCAGCTCTGCTCCGGCATGGTTCCTGTCCAGAAGGAAAACGGCTCCGTGCGGATCTGCGTAGATCTGACGCAACTGAACAAGTCAGTACATCGAGAGATACACCCAATGTCATCAGTGGACGAAAGCCTTGCAAAGTTGTGCAGCAACAAAGTTTTCTCGAAGCTTGACGCCAACAGCGGCTTCTGACAGCTTCCGCTTGACGACGAGTCGCGGCTGCTGACGACTTTCATCACACCACATGGTCGCTACTGCTTCAACCGGCTACCATTCGGGATCAGCTCCGCTCCGGAGATTTTTCAACGAACAGTGTCGATCATTCTGGAAGAACTCGAGGGGGTCATCTGTCACATCGACGACATTCTCATTCACGCCACAGATCAAACAGAGCACAACAAACGTGTGACAGCCGTTCTGGGTCGCCTTCAGGAGGCTGGACTCACACTGAACGCAAACAAGTGCGAGTTCTCTAGAAGATCTATAACGTTCCTTGGTCACATTGTCGATGGCTTCGGCATTCAGACCGACCCGCGGAAAACGACAGCAGTCACAAACTTTCCGACTCCAACGACGGTCAAAGAACTGCAACATTTCATGGGCAGGGTTAATCAGATGGGAAAGTTCATCCCAGGGCTTCCTGAGTGCAATGAGCCGGTACGCCAACTATTGCGTATCGACAATGCCTGGTTGTGGGGTGACGCACAGGAGAAGTCATTCCAGCGAGTGAAAGACGCCCTTGTCGCGCCCGAGACACTCGCCCACTACGACCCAAAACGTCCCACAATCATTGCAGCTGACGCCTCGTCGACAGGCATTGGAGAGGTCCTGCTACAAGTGCAAGACGACACCAAGCTTCGTATAGTTTCTGAGTGACACTGAGAAACGCTACGCGGTAATCGAGAAGGAGGCCTTGACAGCGACTTGGGCATATGAAAAATTCAGCGAGTACGTGTTTGGGATACGGCTCACACCTGAGACAGATCATCGTCCGTTAGTGCCAATGTTGTCGCACAACAGACAGTGAACATTCTCCCGGCAACGAACAAATGCCTACGGAAAATAGTCGACGAGCAGAAAGTAGACGAGGAATGCAATAAAATCCGAGAATACTGTCTTCATGGGTAGCCTGCATATATGCCAAACCAACGCTACTACGCCAATACTGGGAGAGCAGGAGCCATCTGGCGATCGTTGATTACATTCTCCTATATGATCAACGCATTTTCATTCCTCGAGCATTGAGACTGGACGTCCTTGACTGTCTCCACCAAGGGCATCAGGGCATAACGAAATGTCGGGCCAGAGCGCGTGAGTAGTAGATAGGTTGCTCAGACTACCGTCCACGGAGCAAAGATCAAAGAACATCAAAGGGTTTTTGGAGCAGTAGCTCCAAACGGGGCTCAACTTATAAAAAGAAATGATGGTTGACCTTTCATAAAAATCTACTTATAAAAAATATCTTATCTTAATTACTTGCTGACATCTTACTTATAAAAAAAAGTATAAAAAAGGTTTGATTAATAGTTTTTTTAACCCTTTTTATGATCACCGCGGGTTCATGTCAGTGCAGTTCATATGTGCTGACCTCTAGTGACACCTCTAGTGACTAGGCAGTTGATGTAAGTCCAGTTGGTGTGTACTGGCCTCTAGTGACTATTAGTATTCACTAATTAGCTATAATTAGTGCTAATTAGCTCTAATTAGTGCTAATTAGTGACTAATTAGTGCTAATTAGTTACTAATTAGTGCAAATTAGTGACAAATTATGAATAATTAGTGCTAATTAGTGACTAATCATTGTTAATTAGTGATAATTAGTGACTAATTAGTGCTAATTAATGCTAATTAATGCTAATTAGTGACTGATTAGTGCTAATTAGTTACTAATTAACACAAATTAGTTATAATTAGTTACTAATTAGTTCTAATTAGTGATTAATTAGTTACTAATTAGTGCTAATTAGTGACTAATTAGGTTATATGTGAGGTTATGTGTGTGGTTATGAGGTTATGTGTATGAAAACTTGTGGTTATATAGAAGTAAACAATAGCGTCTCTAGTGACGTCTATTTGAAATTTGCGCTAAAATAAAGTACACTATATTGTTGAGAACTACTTATTTTTTTAATTCATTTTACATTCCTACACAAGCCCGTAATACAACGCCGACGCTAGCAGGAGAATGCTGACCTATGATCTCTACAGCGTCAGTGCTCTAATTAAGCCTGGCGCAGGCTATAGCAATATGTGCCTCTCCTTCGGCGAAAATTCGATTCGATCGAGATAGATATAAGAGACGACATCGGTCAACCGATACCATTCGAACAGGGGAAACTCGTGTCGACGCTTCACATCAGACGCTGCAAATCAAAACTGTTCTGACGACGGCAGCAGCGAGAGCCGGCCGCAACGTGTACGAGGACTACTACACTCGACAGATCGGCGGTAACCTGCCGGTCTTCGTCGGCGTAAGAGTACAGCGGGGAGACGGCTTTGGGCAATCACTTCGGGAGCCTGTTTCGAAGCGCCATGCCCTGATCAAGAGAGGGGCCCTGGCGCTGGGAAAACGTGCTCTCAACACGGGCGTGCGCGTGGCGCGGGACGTCGTCGCCGTAGAGAATTTGAAACAGTCGGTAAAATGACGCGCGAAGGAGGCGGGCGCCGACCTTCTCGACGGGCTGTTGAATTCGCCCCCGCCGCTGAAAAAGCGACGACGCTCCATAAAGCCGCCCGGCACGCCGTCGACGCCAAGTAAGAAGAAGCGTCGTTGAAAGGAACAGACGTCGAGCGACATATTCCCGGCGTAGAATGGCGTTCGTGCATCGACAGTCGTGCGAGGGCCAAAACAGCGAACTGGACCTGTTCAGCGTGCCTATGACGCAGACGAGCATCGAGAGCGGTCAGTGGATCGATCACCAGTCGCTGACGTCCCTCGACGCGGGCGGCCCTATCGAGTTCCTCGTCTCGGGATCGGGAGACGACTATCTGGACCTGGCGAGCGCTAGACTGTACGCGCGAGTTAAGGTGGTGCAGGGGACGGCACCGATCTCGCGAACGACAGCGTTGTGGCCCCGGTCAACAATTTCCTGCATTCGATGTTCAGTCAAGTCGACGTGTCGCTGAACGGCACGCTCGTGACGCAGTCGACCAATACGTATCCGTACCGGGCCTATATCGAAACCCTGCTGAGTTACGGTTCCGACGCCAAACGCTCGCAGCTCGAGGGCGGTCTGTGGTGTAAGGACACCGCCAGGTACATGGAGGCGACCGCGAACGCCAATAACGGGTACGCGCATCGGCGCCACTTCATACGAGACAGTCGCGAGGTGGACCTGTTGGGACGCCTGCACGCCGACGTGTTCTTGCAAGACCGGTACGTACTGAACGGCGTCGACTTAAAGATCCGACTGGTGCGAAGCAAGGACGCCTTCGCGCTCATAGGCGCGGTCGTCGATCCGGGGTTCAAAATCGTGCTGCTGGAGACCTACCGGCAAGTGCGAAAAGCCAAGGTGAACCCGTCCGTCCAGCTCGGCCACATCAAAGCGTTTACGAAGGGGACGGCCAAGTACCCGCTACGTCGAGTCGACTGCAAGGTGTTCTCGATACCGCAGGGCACGATGTCTCATACACACGAGAACGTCTACCAGGGCACGCTACCGAAACGCGTGTTCATGTGCCTGATCGACAACGACGCCTGTAACGGGGCCTACGATAAAAACCCGTTCAACGCGAAGCACAACGACATAAACTTCCTCGCCCTCTACGTCGACGGACGACAGGTGCCGAGCAAGCCACTGCAGCCGAACTTCGCGCATCGGCGTTTCGTCCGAAGCTACGTGAACCTCTTCGGGGCGACGGGGAAAGCGTACGAGGACGAGGGGAACGACCTGACGCACACCGACTTCGGCGGCGGCTACACCATCTTCGGCTTCGACCTGTCGCCCGTCTGCTGCGACTGCGATCATTTCAACGTCGTGCGTATGGGGAACCTGCACGCGGAGGTCCACTATACGCAGGCGCTGCCCCGGACGGTGAACGTCGTCGAGTACGGGGAGTTCCAGACGGTGCTCGAGATCGACAAGAACCGGAACGTCGTGTACGACTACTGAACATGGACACGTTTTAGCTGATACACCGCCTGGCGGTCGACGCGTACACTAAAAACGTCGTCATCGGTGTTCTGCCTAAAGACGAGCTACCGAGAACGCGGCTCACCGCTTAATCGACGGCCTTCGTGTGCAACACCGACGACGGCGACGAGCACTGGGTGGCCGTCTACATGGACGCCGACCGACGAGGCGACTACTTCGATTCGGACGGACTGCCACCGCTGCACGCCGACTTCCGCGCCTACCTTCGCCGAAACTGCGACTCGTGGACGTACAACGACAAGAGACTGCAGAGCTGTGTATCCAACGTGTGCGGACAATATTGCGTCGCCTACCATCTCTTACGATGCCGCGGTATGCAGCTAAGTGGCTTACAGTGCCTGTTCGGTACCGTTAGGGTGGCGAATGACTGTCTCGTATTCGACTGGCTAAAACCGCATTGAATGTATCGCTTACTACCCGCCGCCTATCGCTTATTAAACGGCCGCGACCGAGTATCCGAACCGACTTTGTTGGACCTGCAAGGGCTCCTCGCCGTATGGTAGGCAAGACTGAATTAGTGAGGTCGAATATACGCCTAGAAGTAATAAATAAAAGACGATGAAAACTCTACCGCGTGTGTTCACTCTTTTTTTATTAGTTCCTACCTACATACATACATACATACACCCTACCCCTAGGGGAGCGACGGGCGACCCCCTTTAGCGGTAGTCGTTAGGTTAGGTAGTCCGTAGGTTAGGTAGGGTAGGGTTTATACGAGTATAGGCGCCGTAGTGACGCCGTCGTCCAGCACGCGTCGTTTAGCGTAGATGTAGCACAACGCCTCGCGCTCCTGAATGTACGTCAGCACGGACGATTCCTTCACACGGAAGCCGCGATTTCAGCCGATGCCGCTCCATTGTCGGCGCAGCACGGCGAGGAAGACGTCCTTGTCGATGTCGTTCTGACGCTTGCTCAGCCTTATCGTGCTGTACTTGTACCCGCCGGCGCCGAAACAGTAGTAGGTCTTGCTGCAGAGCGCTACGATACAATGGCCGGACCTTTCCTCTTTGAAGAGGCCCAGCTTTCTCTTATCGTACCTCTTATCGCAACATACGGCGGGCGCGTTCCACGCTCGGCCGGCGAGTCGGCACTGCACGTACGCCTCCACGTGCGCGCCGCAGCACTCTGACGGGAACCATTCTCCTCGGTGGCGGAAGTAGTGCTCGCGCTTAGCCGCCGCCTCGAGCGCGTCGATGTCCTGTCTCGCGAGGCTCAAATACGCTGAGTCGGTGTCCATCGCGCAGTACTGGAACAGGGGGCGCGGCACGTAGGTAGCGATAAAGTCGTAGTATAACTCCAGCATACGTAGTTTGGCGTACTGGTACACGAAGTAGCCGTTCTGGATGGGCAGCGCGTACCGGACGGTTTGCTTTTTCATCGCCACCTCGTAGAGACCGTCGGGAACGACGACGTCGAGCTGCCGGAAGCGTCGATCGTTGATCAGTGTCGCGGCGCCGTTAGACGTGCAGTACTTGATGTCCCGGTGCCGGTCGGCCCGCGTGATTGTTTTCCAGTACGAACTGTTCCCGAGAAGCTTAAACGTATCTGCGAGGATGGCTTTGTCGGGGTCGGCGTCGCCCTCGCGTCGCGCGGCGGAGACCGTGTCGCCGAAAGCACGCAATCGGCTCGTACTCGACGATCTGGTACACGCGGTCGATGACGAGTCCGTGGTCCAGATACCACCATAGTAGGGGCGTCGCGAGTAGAATCTTGACGCCGAAAAAGCTCCCCACGAGCGTCCGCAGAGGTCGGGCCAGGAGCCCGTACGTTTCGGCGTAGCGACGCATGAAAGGGCTGAGATCGTCGCGCGCGATGTAGGCGTTCTTAAAGATCGGCTGCATCGCGGCGAAGGCGTCGCGCAGCGCGTCCGGGACGGCGATGTCGCACTCTATCAGACCGAAGAGAGTACCGTCGAGTACGGCCTTCAAGATCATCGACCACGTAACGGTGCCGCCGCGCGTCCAGCGACGGGTCTTCGGCGGTGGCGGCTGTCTCACCTCGCGCCACTGGCACTCCCACATCTCGACGATTGTGACGAAGCGGCGAAGGTAGGTTGTAGCGGCGGCCGTCTCTGCGTACGGTTGATTCAGCTTTCCGTTAACTTCGTTCGTTTCCATCCCCGTGGACGGGCAGCCGTGGAAGAAGCACCCTTGGAACTGGTACGCCGTCCGCGTCTCTCGACACCAGCCATCGACCCTGTACTTGCCGACGCGCTTCTCGCGCCCGTTGAGTTGGTGTCGTATGCGCGCCCCCGTCCGTTCGACCTCCCACGTCAGCCACTGCACGGCCATGCGACCGTAGCGGTGCGCGCGTTCCGGCCGAAAGGCGTTCTCCGCGCGGCGGCGCGTGTACCACCCCGTCGGCATGTCTTGCGTAATTGCCCATAGATAGAGGCCGTTTGCGTCGAAGCCCACGATCGAGCGGTAAGTACGCGCCGACTCGTCGTACTCGGCTCGGTGTAGAACGGTTACGTCGACCTCGTGATGACGCGCTAAAATGATCGAGGGAACGCCTACGATCTGCGATTGCAGGAGTCGGTGCAGGTCCTTTTTCGGCTCGTTGAAGAGAGTGAAGTGAAGCGTCGGCGGCAGATCGTTGAACAGGTAGAGTAGCGTTAGACCCGGTACGCTAATGACGTCCTTGAACATATATCGATGCGGCGCTCCCGGTAGAAGGCGAACTGTTTATTGACGGCCTCCAAGAACGGTACCATGTCCCTGTTGTCGTACCAGACGAGGAAGTCCCGCAGCGTCGTCATCCCTTCGTCGCGACGTACCTTCGCGCAACCCTCGTACGCCACGTTGGAGATCCCTTCGCGCTTCAGGTGGCAATAGAAGGCCTCTCGTGGCGGCAGTTCGGTGTCGTCTAGTTTCCGCAGCTCGTCGAGGTATTCGTAGGGAAAGTGTCCCTTCGTCACCTCGCAGCCGTAGACCTTCAGAAAATTATCGTAGCTGAAACCGGGGGCCAGGTAGTTAGTAATGTCCAGGAACTTGAGCGTCGCCGTCGATAGACACATGAAGTTGTTCTGACGCTTGATCGTAAAGGCAGACGATATGCTCCGCCCTTCGGTGGTCATGAACAAGGGAGTAAGATACTTCTTGACGACGTTCAAGTCGTACTTACCCGAATTGAAGCCGAGGACGGGGAGGCGGCGCAGATGCGCCCACAGATGGTCGGCGAGTACGGTGTATGGGCTCTTATCCGATTCCTCCGTCTCTCGAGCTCGCCATTCGACGTCGAGCGCGGCGATCGCTTCGAAGGTCGGGTCGTAAGACAGTCGCAGAGCCGCGCACGCCGCTTCACTCACGGCCATCAGGTCGACGATCAGGCGCATCGCGAGCTCGTTCGAATCACAGGTCGTGACGAAGCAGCGCGCCGTATCGTGGCCGGGGACGTTCGAGGCGATACTCACGCTGAGTAGCTCGTGTCGGGCTATTCACCGGCATTTGGCGCTGTCCGCCGGCAGGTCACGATTGTCGACGTAGCACTCGAAGTCGAACGTCGCCCTCTACGGGTAGTAGCGCAGTGGTTCGTCCACGTCGATGCCCTCGTCCTCCAACCATTGAAACATGGACGGCGTCGGATGGTAGATTTTAAAGACCTTCTCCACCCGGTCGAGAGCGTTCAGAGGAACGCCGGCGAACGCGTAGGGACTCACCCCGGCGTTGTAGTCGGCGTAGAGTTTTAAGGCCGACGCCGTCAAATCATCTACGAGGTTCCTAGCGCCTCGATGAAGAGCCAGGCAGCGGAAGAGGCACAGGTTATCGGTGTAGGGTGTACTGTGTCGATCTTTCGCTAGACCGATGATCGCCTTGTTGGCGTGCAGGTAGTCGGGAAGTTGCGCGTTGAGACAGCCGATAGGATGGTGGATGATGGCGTTGAAGAAGTAGATAACGTTCGTCACCAATTCGGCGATCCACCCCGAGTCGGGTCTCTGCGCTATAACGTACTGAAGAACGGCGGGCTGTCGGACGGCCTCGAGGAAGCGTTCGAACGACGAGGCGTCGGTGACGAGGGCGGGCGACTCGAGGTACCGACCGCAGCAGTTACACGACGAATGAAAGTACCTGTAACGGCCCGTCTCCTTGTGTCGAAGGATAAACCCTAAATTTAAGTTGATTTTAAACGCTCGAGTCTGCTCCTCGAACATTAGTCGTAGTCGGGGGTCGAGCGCGCCCGTGTCCAAATCGGTCAGTTGATAGTTATATCTCGACTGGACGGGATCGCGCGCAATAGACGTGCGGGTGCTCGACCAGTGCTCGTGAACGGTACGCCGTAGACCGTCCGACACGGCATCGTTGTCGGCGGCGGCGTCTAACGAAGCCTCGTCGTCGTCGGGGAGTGGAGGGGGTGGGGAGGTGGAATAACGCAGTTCTTCGAGCCTCTCATATGTTTCAACATATTATTACAACGGGCGAACGATCGACCGCATTTCGGGCATTTGCGTTTATCGTCCCCGGTAGCGCCGATACAGCCGCATTTCTTTAAATGTTTCGTTACGCCTCTACGAAATGCGTACATCCGATCGCATTTGGGGCATCGGTGCCTCCACGAGTGCCTCTCCAGACGATCGACGGCGCGACCGCATACGGGACAAACAGGCATCGTTGGTAGGCCGGTAGTTGGTAGCACCCACTGACTGACTCTCCGTAGCCTCTAGTGGTTCATCAGTAGGTGGCAGCACACGGACAAACAGGCATTGTTGGTAGCACCCACTGACTGACTTTCCGTGGCCTCTAGTGGTTCGTGTAAGTGTAGTAGGTGGCAGCACTGCGGAATGTACGTGCGCGCGCGTCCGTCGTAGTCGAAGCCGAAACGATATTAACTACGACGAAGCCCCGACACCGACTATAAACGGAATCGCAACCGTTAGGTGGCTACGGCGAACGATTTTCGAACTTATTAAACAACACCGCTATGAGTGTAGGTCCGTCCTAGTCAAAACCGAAACGGTATTAACTACGACGAAGCCCCGACACCGACTATACACGGAATCGCGACCGTTAGGTGGCTACGGCGACGACGATTTGTAACCATCAATTTTCGAACTTATTAAACAAAGCCGCTAGGACAGGCTGTAACCCATGCCTCGCCGTTGTACGCTGGACGTGCTAGGGCTAGCGCTAGACTGGTATTGCGTATTTGTTTTCTCACTGGGATATGGGAAAGGGTGTTCGTTTCACAGACAAGATTATTCGTACGTTTTCAACATTTTATTAAGCATCGTAGAAAGCGTGATACATGTAAGGCTTTATGCCATCATTACGGCGTGTTGACCGCTACCAATGTTCGTAAACAAGGTTTTATGCCACCTACAATTACGGCGTGTTGACCGCTACTGATGTTCGTAAACAAGGCAGATGCTCGTCAGGCTTTATGCCACCTACAATTACGGCGTGTTGACCGCTACTAATGTTCTTAAACAAGGCAGATGTGACTAATGTGATTCGTAAGGCTTTATGCCACCTACAGACACTAAATTAAAGTTCGATATATGTTCGAAAACATGCAACTAATGGAGCGCATTATCAAAGCAGGAAGTCCAGTCAGTACCCATCAGCCAGTCAGCCACGTGGTGCACGAGGGCCCTTTCCGAGTGTAGATCCGGACATGGCACGCATTGATCTTCTAGCACGTATATCAATCTTGAGGCACACGGCAAGAGCGATTGAAGCTGATACGAGTCGACCACGGACTGAAAAAACCGATCGGTTATTTCAGACATCAGGCGATAGCGTCGGCTGGGCTTTCTGTCTCGATACCCGTACATATGTACGAATGGGCATCCTTCTTCGGGTAGACACTCACCGCAGAAGTGGCGCACGCGCTCCATTATCGTCTCCCCTATCAATTCGTCGAAGGTGTTCAGCATACACCTTTGCAGTCCCGCGAATGTCGTTATGAGGAACCCCTTTAGATGGGGGTCACACTGCTGCAGTTGGGCGCCCACGATCAGCGAGGGCGCAGCGGTGCACTCGTTCAGCGTTGGCGCCACGCCTCGTTGGGGGCCCTCGATCAGCGACGGAAGTTCGTCCGACGAGACAGAGACGACCTCCAGCGGCGGCACCAGATAGAGGGACGCATACGTGGGCGGCGGCGGCGGCTGCGGCGATACCGACGCCTTGTCGTTGTACGAAGGCAGGCGAACGGAAGTCGGCGGTTTATATTCGACCTCCTTCAATAGCGGCCATGGAACGTCATATTTCACGCGCTTCTCGGCCGGGGCCGCGTCGTCCGCTGTGCTCAAAGAGTCGGCGATAGCAGTAGCGGCGGCATTCTCGACAACCTGTCCCTCGTCGTGCGCCGCCTTCAAAGCGTCGGCGATTACGACGTCGAGTACTCGATCCCGGCGGTCCTACAGCACATAACAAGTGAAGCGTTAGTCATTCAAGGGTGAGCGCATTACTCCGGCATCGGAATAACACTCACACTTCGGACGGCGTACATCACCATATCACCCCATACGGTCTTTCGCAGGGAGACTTCCAGGACCGTACCGACGAGGGCCGTTATAGTTTCGCGCAGTTTTTCCGGCATCATAGGGGCCAGATAGTCGGCGTCGTATGATACGACATGGCGTTCTCGAATAGAGTAAGCCAAATCTCGTCATCGGTCTTCGAGCAAACTTCCTTTACCATCGCATGAATCGAAAAATAGTTTTTCGGTTTAACTTGTACGCCATGAGATAAGCACATCATAACGCCGCCCCTGGATCGCTCTACTTTACGCTTACACTGAGAACAGCCAGCGTACGTACATTTTGTCCTCCACGCAATTGTTTCGATCCTCACAGGTGTAGATGTCTTTTACAGCCCGTCTTTCACCTCTATGAGTTCTTTCAAACTCACCAAGGATGGGTCGAAGAGACTCACCAAGGATGAATCGAGGAGCGCCGACGGCGACGCGGCATCGGCACGCACACCCTATTCGGCCGGTTCGACAGCTGTCGCCAGCGACGCCGAAGTAGCAGTAGCAGCGGGCGGCTTCGGTTCTCTAGCCATAGTAGCAGCGACGACGCCTGGCACAGAAGGCTTCGGTTCTCCAGCTGTCGTTTTTTTCTTCTTCAGCATAGCAGCGAGCACCTTTTGTTCGCCATGAACCGGCATGATGACAGCGATGGTCTGCGAAGGCAAGCAAATAACACAACGTTACCACACCGACAATAAACGAATACAGAGGCATTCTTGGCCGCCCTATGTATACTAGCGTAGTGATTAGACTCCGTGTGCTCGAACACGTACACCACAAAATAGCCGAGTCTGGTAAGGTTATTGAAAATACAAAAAAGCACTCGGTCATGTTAGTGCACAAATAGAACGTCGCTTTTATAAAGCGATATTTTCAAATATAAGTTTACCATAAGATTCTCTAGTCCTTACTTCGTATTATAGACCGTTTATTTTACGCGTTTAGGATTTTATTAAGGATTTAGATATGTAACCAGTTGGTAAAGTTGCTTATGTAACGGTGGTCTACGTGCTAAACGGCAGGCGTCCATAAGCCCAACTAGCTTCGCGTAAACAATCGTGCGTCATTCCCTTAAACGGCTGCAATGGACGAGCACGCTTACGAAGAGCCGAGTACAGAGAGAGCGCGTCACGAGCACGATAGGTACGTTATATCACAATAACTTTCCTTTTAACTCGACTCTACCAAGGAAGTTTACAGATTTTTCCCTTCTATAAATTGTTATTAAAATTTAATCTATATATTTACTTTCCTTTTAACTAGGATGTTTACAGATTTTTCCTTCAATACTAACAACTATTTTATTTACAGACCGAGCCTACTATGCCCGCTTAGGCCCGCGGGCTTTGTTGGCCGCGACACCTTCTATATCGGATGCGGCGTTAGCGTCAGGGTGCCATCACTGCGCTGACACGGTGACTATAGCGCGTACCGCTCAACCAGCCGGCTCGCCTCCGTCAACGCGTTCCGTTAAACGCCCCGTCAGCCTGCCAATGGGCCTGTTAAATGCCCCGTCAGCCTGCCAATGGACCTAGACCGAACAACTACTCAC
Organism: Paraescarpia echinospica; assembly: GCA_020002185.1. Lineage (NCBI taxonomy): Eukaryota > Metazoa > Annelida > Polychaeta > Sabellida > Siboglinidae > Paraescarpia > Paraescarpia echinospica. The sequence goes on along the minus strand of CM034535.1, from coordinate 16,473,713 downwards.
CCAACTGCCGCAGTAACGGGAACAGTGAGCGCGACCTCGTGCCTGGCTGGAAGATGGCTTTTGAATTTTCTGTTATACCGGAACCCCTCGCGTCATTCGAGGTGGACCCCCTGGGCATAACTGCGGGGGCAATTAAACTTTTAGTGTAGTAGTAAGTAACAACCACATACTAATTAAAAATATATAACTTACCGTCTCATTTCATATGTTCATAATACAGGCTTCATCTCTATAATCCAACTATTCGTACACAACCGATAAAACCACCTTCAGCTTAATAATACAGCACCCTTGTTTGTCTAGCTAGGTTTCAGTATGAATAATAAATTAGCGTTCTCCGGCTAGCGTTGATATTTTTAGCTCTGATGCATTCTCCTGCTAGCATCGGCTCTGATCGTTACGCCTCACGGCAAAAGGTCACCGACCCCAGCAGGCGCAGCCGCTAGTAAGCCGCCACAGCCTGCGCTAGGCTTAACTAGGGCACTGACGCTCTTATCGTTACGCCTCACGGCCAAAGGTCACCGATCCCAGCAGGCGCAGCCGCAAGTAAGCCCTGCTACAGCCTGCGCTAGGCTTAACTAGGGCACTGACGCTGTAGAGATCATAGGTCAGCATTCTCCTGCTAGCATCGGCGTTGTATTACGGGCTTGTATAGGAACGTAAAATGCATAAAAAATAAATAGTTCTCAACAATATAGTGTACTTTATTTTAGCGCAAATTTCAAATAGACGTCACTAGAGACGCTACTGTTTACTTATATATAACCACAAGTTTTCATACACATAACCTCATAACCACACACATAACAATATAACCTCACACATAACCTCATAACCACACACATAACCTCACATATAACCATAACCTCACATAAAACCTAATTAGTCACTAATTAGCACTAATTATTCAATAATTAATCATTAATTAAAAATAATTAGTCATTGATTAGCACTAATTAGCGCTAATTAGTAACTAATTAGCACTAATTAGTCACTACTTAGCACTGATTGACACTAACTAGTCACTAATTAACATTAATTAATAACTAATTAGCACTAATTAACACTAATTAGTCACTAATTAGTCACAATTAGTCACGAATTAGCAGTAATTGGTCACTAATTAGCACTAATTAGTGACTACTAATAGTCACTAGAGGCCAGCACACACGAACTGGACTTACATGAACCGCCTAGTCACTAGAGGTGTCACTAGAGGTCAGCACATATGAACTGCACTTACATGACCCCGCGGTGATAATAAAAAAAGGTTCTAAAAACCTATTAATCAAACGTTTTTATACTTTTTTTTATAAGTAAGATGTCAGCAAGTACTGAAGATAAGATATTTTTTATAAGTAGATTTTTATGATAGGTCATCCATCATTTTTTTTTAAATAGGGCCCCGTTTGGAGCTACTGCTCCAATAACCCTTTGATGTTCTTTGATCTTTGCTCCGTGGACGGTAGTCTGAGCAATCTATCTACTACTCGCGTGCATCTGTGTGGTGGCCGGGTGTGTCGACGATGATCGAGGCAATGGTCTCAAAGGGCGTAACGTGTGCAACAGATGAACCGGTGCCAAATGAACCATTGATGACTTCGTCATTCCCATCTCGTCCTTGGGAGAGGCTTGCGATGGACTTGTTCGAACTCCGTGGGAAAGTGAGTCTCATCGTGATCGACTACTACTCGTAGTGGATCGACAGCAAACGTCTCGACGACATGTCGTCGGAGAACGAAGTGCACATGCTGAAGGAGATCTTTGCAGCACATTGTATTCCTGACATCATCATTTCGGACAATGGCCCTCAATTCAGTGCAACGCTCTTTCGTCAGTTCGCAATGCATTACGGGTTTATGCATGTGACGAGCTCTCCGCGATATCCTCAGTCGAATGGAGAGGCAGAACGGGCAGTATGCACAATGAAGGGGCTTCTGAAGAGGAACGAAGATGTACACGTCGCTCTCATGGCGTACAGATCGACGCCGCTTCAGAATGGCCTGTCTCCAGCAGAAATGCTGATGGGACGACGACTTCGCACTACGGTACCCGTCCTTCCCAGCACTCTGAAACAGAGGGGTCCTGGCTATGAACTCTTGCAAAAGAAGGAGAGCTTGCGATGTTCCGAACAGTAGCATACCTTCAACTTGCAACACAAAGCACGTGACTTTCCGACGCTACAGCCAGGCGATCCAGTTTGGATCCGAAACCAAACTTGCCAAGGTCTAGTTGTGAGTCGAACATCTGAGCCGCGATCGTACTTGATGAAGACCGACCTCGGCAATATGCGTCGCAACCGTAGAGCGCTGGTGCAGACGACAGGGTCTCGCGCTGGTGACGACTCCGACGGTCAGCGGACATTGCCTGCACACTTTCACTACAACAGCTGTCCTCGCGACACCCGCTGCTGAGATGCATCTGTCAGCTACACCAGCGATGAGTGCTTCACGTCCTGCTAGAGAGACATCTTCACTCTCTGAAACAGCAGCGCCTGAAAGGGTGACTCGATCGGGGAGAACGGTGAAACCACCAAAGCGTCTAGACTTGTAAAGTGCACTACTTCTACTAGTCAGAATTATGAACACTAATAGCTGTTCAGACATTTAATTAAAGTTCACTTTTAATGTTAAGTAATCAGACAACGGTTGTGTCATACACACGTAATTAATTCTGACTTTCAGTGTTATTGTTTCTTCGTATATGATGTTCAGTATACTCGGTGGGAGATGTAGCAACAGCCAATGTCGGCCACCATACTTCATGTTTGCATTTATCCCAAAACATTATGGGATAAGACACGTGATGTCAATGTCAAGTTTATGCTGAATAAAGACTCACTTACATATTCTATACTCATTGTACTCAGATTTTACGAGTATATTACGAGTAAATCTGAGTACTTTCTCAATAAAATTATGTACTGGGGAAAATAAATTTATTTGTAGTTATAAAATGAAACTTCCTGAAATAATAAAATGTTCAACTATTTTTAAACACTTTGTTATTTCTGATAGAATACCATCTTACCATCTATACACAGTACAACCTCATTCTCTGATAACCATGACTATAATATCCAAACTTGGCAACAGGCAGCATCTTTTTCCAGTCAGAAACACCCTGTTAAGCGCACAATGATTGTAGGCTATCAGTTCAGACCATAAACCTGTTTGTTCAATTAAGCCACCAGGATGTCCATAAAGAGTTAATTAGCAGTTAACCCACCATTTAGACAGGAAATGCCTTTAATATAGTCTGGAGACAATGCCACTGGGCACTGGCTGACAGCGCTAACTGCTAAGAAAACGAACTGCCAGTCTTCCTCTGTAGAAGTACAAGGTGGCTCAAGTCAGACTGCTTCCTATACTAGTATAATCCGGTGCCTGCAGCCTGGCTAAAAAGTCAAAAGGGTATTTTGAGCCTGTTATATGGACATGTGCTAACCCTCTCTAAAACCGGTAGTCTACGATCAGAAAATATAAATTGCAATTTTTTTATTTTTTTAATATTTACATGTTCTAAAATGTACTCGTACTCAACTTTTAGTAATGTACTCGTACACATCCATTGTCAAAGTACTCGTACTCGTACTCATGAAAATGTACTCGGCCCAGGTCTGGTGTGTTGATCGTCGTGAGGTAGCTGGAATCGTCGTCAAATTTGACTTGCCAGAAAACTGTCTTAGCGTCCAATACCAAGAACACTTTGACATTAATGAGTCATGTTGCGACATCTTTCAGTGTAGGGATCGGGTAGTGAGAACGCTGAATTACCCTACCCTTGTCTCGAGGGTCCAAACAAATCCGCAGTTTGTTTGTGTTCTTCTTCCTCACTGCAATCAAGCTCGACACCCACTGAGTTGGTTCGGTGACAGGGGCGATTATATTCTGTCCTCTACCTTGCGTTCACCCTTCACGTCTTCTCGTAACGCACACGAAACTCTGCGGGGTGGATGCAAAACAGGTTTGACACTTTGATCGATTTGTATTTTATAGTTGCCATCGAGTCAACCAAGTCCCTCGAACACATCCGGGTATTCTCTACGTACAGTGTCCTGTAACACGTGTGATTGTTTGCTCGTCACAGAAGTGTTCACTATGTCTGCTTTCGATGGACATGTTTTACCAATCGTTGGTAGCGTCTGTGTTTTCTTCATCGTTGTCTGTTGGCTGTCACCACCTCTGTCACGGTTCTGACTGTGTGTTCTCACCGTCGCTGCATGTATTGCATCACGGTCATTTATCTGAATTAAGTCCAGGTGCAGACATGACCGCAAACTCAGAATGGAACAACATTGGCACGCACAACAACGAAACGCATCTGTCTGTGTTCCATTGCGGTGAACCTTCAAACGCACCATTCCTATCGGTATCACTACCGACTTGTTGTGCATGATGAGTCTAATGTTCGTGTTCTCCAACTTGCTGCATGAGTGAACTGCTGATACACGAATGTAGTCCTGATATGGCAGGATGTCCACCGACGACCATGTGTCCATGTGTAACGACACGTTTGTTTTGTCATTTATTGTCAGTGTCACGTGTGCTTTCATGTTACGTTCATTGCCCACTGCGTGTATAGTCGTTTCTTCGACTATTTGATGAGTAGCTGAGCTCCTATATACCTTAGCGAAGTGATTTAGTTTACCGCACACTTGGCAAGTAGCGCCGCGAGCAGGACACTTGTCCTTCCCTTTTGGATGTATACCACCACACCTGCTACATCCTGATCGTCCCTCACCAGGAGGTAATGCATACCAGCAACTGGTGGGTATGTACTTGCTAGTACTCGAACGTCTAGATATGTTGTACTTTCTTGCAAGATTGTCATAATTTGCATTGTATGGATTTGGATCTGGTGGCGTGCCTGGCTACGCTTTGTGTCGGACTGAGTGAGTGGTCATTTCTGTACTTATTTCTTGTGCACGTGTGTGTGTCACTTGTAATGTTTTCAACATGGCAACGCAAGTTTCCAGATTTAGATCTTTCTTTGCAAACAACTTTTATCTTGCCCTATCGTCCTTTATACCTATGACCAACCTGTCTCGAATCAGTCTCTCTCTATTTATAGGATTCCATCGCTACACCTGCATTTTGCGATCTTTATAAGAATTTGTATGATTCATAGGTTTCGTTGGTTTTGGCAATGCCGTCGTCATCAAATTTCTGTATGGCATCGATCTTATTCTTGTCTTCGTCCTCTTACCACTGGAATGTTTCGTATAAATCTAGTTCTTCCGCACCAGATACATTCAAAAACGCCGCCACTCTGACCCCGTCGTCTTCTCTTGCTATTTTTGTCTCTGCTTCATAATATCTCAATTCCCGCTTAAAAAATTCATGTTCACAAACACCTCAAACTGCACCCCAATATCAATTCTCTTCCTCAATATTGGGGGAAATGGCTAATCATATCTCTCTTACATTATTGGAGGGCTGAGCCCCCAGTTTTCCCCGGTTCGGACGCCTATATAATTTGTAGAGAATGAGATCCCAGCTCAGTGACGTCTCCATAATGAATGGATTAGGGATGTCAACAGACGGCGCCGCTAATTCAGTCGGATAAGAATCCGTTTAGTTTTTGCCGACTTTCAACTTGTTTCCATGTAACAACGCATTGATCATAAATTTTGTTTCTTTTAAATAAAATTACATTAACATCATTAGTATTTTTTAGGATTACTGATTGAAACGGTTATTACACGAGCGTGCTGTGAAGCTGCTACCCGTCGGATGATTTGCGTCCGATCGTTTTGACGCGGCCCGACTTCGCGTTTAGGGGCACTCACTTCAACGAAAAATGGGCACACGAGTTCGATATCTGACATATTAATGTAAAGGAAATATAATAAACTGTTTATATCTAGAACGACACTGTAGGGAGTTTAGTGTAACGTTTTGAAAAATTACTACGAAAACAACTGTTGTTTCGTTCCCATACTTGTGAAAATGTAAGTTTGATGTCGTTTTGCCAAGATGATCTATTACATTTCTACTTTTAAAATACGTAAAGAAACGCACCATTGCTGGTCCAGCACATGTTCCCCGATAGGTTAAAAGACACCCACCCTCCAATTTCGTACGTTTGGATGTTTCTGTGAGCGACTTCGGCAATATTCGTCGGCTATAAAATATAAAACAACACATATCTGCAATTTGAAATTTTCAATGACATCCCTAGAAGGATGCGGCAAATTAGCAACTATAATTATTATATATGTAAACATGTGAACATCAGAAGTATTGTATTAGCGTCTACACCGTTCAGTGACGATTACCGGCGCGAATAGAGGGCGCCACTGTGCTCGGCCTTTGCCGTAAGTAGGTTCTCGCTGCACAGCTCCAGCCAATGTTACCGGTAGGGGGCTTTACCCCAGATTCGGGTAGAGACGATGATTGGTTCTCAGGCCAACTATGAAATAACAAATTAAACAAGGATACACTTGTATTAGCTAATACGTACTATACTATAACAACTATTCAACATTAAACTTATATTGAAACATGTCACACACAAAATAAACCAACATGAAATTTGTTTCGTAGTTTAGTGCCTTTTAATCACATGCACATCCACTAGTTGGCAGCTCTCGTAGCTGCATGTCGAAAATTCCGTATTGACTTTCTTTGCTTATGCTCGAGCAGAAACAAAAGACTAAGTGTGAATAAGCATGATATAAATACCAAAACAAGGACAAATTTAACTAAACAAAATGCAATCGATGTATCGTGCAATTGTCGGACTGCTAACTAATATAATTAAAGTACAACTAAAAACGTGCTGATCTTGGTGGCTAAATTGGTAGTGTGTCATGCAGCTGGTATTTTTAGGGTCCTCGGTTCGAATCCCACAGATTACTGGAAACTTTTGTTTGTGTTCATTTAGTTTATGATTCACTTTATTTTGTATAATATTATTTCGGACACTATTTCGTAATTTCATTTCGTTATCAAAAACATACATAATATATAAAGATTTTGGGGGATAGACGTTGTCGCGCTTACATTTATCCGGGCGTTAAATAATATCCGGATGACGTTTTTGCGCGTATCTAGGGGAATGTATTTAGCACCAGCTACGACTGTTGCGCTTTCATTTACCCGGGCGTTATGTATGTTTACATATGTATATATATATATATACATTTATATATATGTCTGTGTATATACATAAATTATAAAATGTTTCCTTCCCACAGACATAAGCAATTTCTATCGTAAAACAGTTTCCTCTCCACCCACACGTCATATGTGACTTACTCTTATACTTGGTCATAGATCTGGAACAACAAATTATAATTATGTACTCTAACTATAACGCTCGTATTACGACAACAAACGAAACATATTTAACTACTGGTGCCAAGTATTATGCATTACATATGCACATAAACATCACCCGGATAAAATGTAACGCCCGGATAAATATAAGCGCGACAACGTGCAATAACTGGCAGTGAGCAGTCAAAACGCGATTCTGAGCCAAACTATCTTCCTGGCGGGCCTCTGTATTCCCCGGAACGTTTCCGGAACGATTCCGGAACGGATTTTTAAAATCATCTACCATTCGTTGTACGCTTCGCCTGGGACTTATATTTTACACATAGCTAAATATTAATATAATATGACATGTCCTTAAATATGAAGGCATAATATCTACATTAATGTATATTTATATGCGATGGAACGTTGATGGAATGTCCCGGAACGTCGATGGGACGGATTTTTAAGGTCATCTACCATTCGGTGTGTGCTTCGCATGAGACTTCGCATATAGTTAACTATTGATATAATATAACATGTCCATAAATATAAAGTAATAATATCTACAATAATGTATATTCACGTGCGATGGAACGTCGTGGAACATCGATCGAAGATGGAATTAAGATGGCGGACGATGACAGCTTTGTTTTGGCTGTTCCGTCTATTGAACACACAATTGTGTGTGTGTGTGCGCGTGTGCGTGCGTGCGTGCGTGTGTGTGTGTGCTTGCATGTTTGTAAAGTCATACCAGTAGTACATATCTGCTGACTATATTTACTATATATATATACATATATAATATACATTTAAAAACAAACAACAACTGTGTAACATTTTTAATATTTATTATGAAAAACCAATATACAATTCAAAAGTCTGAAACCGTTAATCTTTCCAGCCCACAGTTTTCCTCCACAGCCAAATGTGATGAACTGGAACACAGATATTGCATTTTTAGCACATTAGCACTGGATATTCACTTACACACATTATTATTCACATTAGTACATTCGCTAACCATACTGACATCAAATCATTATGCCCGTTACACATCACACTTGTGTACATTGTGGATACGACCATTTCTGTGGGAGAACAACAGGGTCCTCTAATCCAACACAGACCTTGTGATGCCAGGTGTCACAGATATCACAACAAACCATGTCAGCATACAAGTTGGGAAGACCACAGTGGCATAGAACTTGTATTACATATGATGTAGTCTTTGTTTCTGTTGGAACCTTCTTATCTCTGTGGGGGAAAATAGAGAAATTACCACTGCTGAAACAACTGATTAGATGACTCCGCAAATCATCTTGTTTGAATTCCCTAGTCAGCTTTTCTTCTGGAACATTATGAAAACCACCCTGGCAGAATTCAGACATGTTGGCGATGGCGTACAGGCCGAGGTCAGATCCCATTACCTGTGTGCTGAGAGAAGGAACTAGTATCACCAGCTGCCCATCAGTAGATCCATAGATCTGGGCCAGCTGTATCTGAAGTGAGGCTGATAACTCTGTGTAACCTGAAAAAAGACTATCAAGCAAAAACACATGACTGTCTCCGGCTCTCTGAAATGAAGTAACCCAGTGAGAATGTCCAGTGTAGTGGACCTGGACAGAAGGTGCTGGAGTATGCTGAAAGGATTTCTTGGGTATCTCCCAGTGCTGTCTCTTGTCACTGAACTGTGGGGCGAAGGTACAATGTTGCATGCCATTTATTGCGGGGAATTGTTCACGCATCATATCATGTGCTGCATTGATTACTATATCATCCAACCATTTCCCACTCTGAATAGTGTATTTATCTTGAAAAGACAGATGACGTGTAAAACCTGCGTTGATTGGATTGTTGCCACCTGGTCAATGGGTGTTTTCAGCCAGTCATACAAGCCAGGGGTCATCTGTACAGCACGTTCAGGACATCTCTGCTGTAACAGAAACAACAGGAATTACTGCAGGGGCACAAAGTACAGAGAAAGGCGGAGTGGTCCACAAACTGCAAAAGAGGAAAGCGATTAAGTGCCCTACCAAGAGACTCGTTGAGTTCACCTGATCTTCTATTGCAGCTTGATAGGAAGCCGTCCTGAGAACTTGTGTCCCTCTTGAACTGATTGTGTTTCCTCGGTAGAATACCGGAGATGATGATGCGGGATCTGAAACATTGCAATTATTACTATTTCTATTATTATTTATAAAAGGTTTTTTTCTATGGAAAAATTTTACATTTAGAAAAAAGTATTGTTTCCACACTACACAAATAATTTAGAATATAATTTAGAATTAGACAGCAATTACATTTTGTTTGTGTGATAAGTAAAAAATACAGTATGTTAGCTTACCTAGGATTCAGTTGCCTAATGTGGACTATCAACTGTGTGAACAAGTCAGTGCAAGTATGCACACTGCTGCCACACCCGATATTATTGGTCCCCACCTGCAGCACAATGACCTGTAAATGCAGACAGTATTGGCATTCAACAACATTGGATTACTAAATGTTTTACAACAACTCAATAGTAATACACAGAGTAGTAGTTACAGAGTGGTAGCCAATTAGTGCCAATGATAAAGGAATACATATGGCTGTCCCTCAGCACTACCCTTGCAGACTTAATCTGCTCTTAATTGCAATTAAACACTTGAATGACACTGCCTCTGCAGCTGAGAGTACATAATACACAAGACAATACCCAAGATAAGAAATATGTAAAATGCCTTGCAGCTACTCACAAACAGATCAAGCAGGGATCAACAATGGGGGTCACTCAATAATTTGAAGAATGTTCAGTAATCATATGAACATTAGTTTCCAATTGCTACAGGAAGCAGACTGGTTTAACAAACTATGTTTCCCACTAAAATGCATTTTTTGTTTTGATCCTTATGATAATAGTTTGCAAACTTTCCAGTAAAAACACTCACTATAGCATGTATTAAACATAAACAAGTGTCATATTGTAAACTGTCAATTACTACCGGTAGTTCAATATCTTTAAAAAATCACACCTAACATCACATTTTTCTAAAGTCACACACACAATGCTGTGTAACATAGTTTTGAAAATATTGAATGTATTGTATCATAGTTTTAATAAACCATCAGCATCACTAACATGCAATCACAATGTTATGCTTATGTCCTACCTCAAACCGAGAGAAAGCCGAATTGACAGCATCATTCAATGCCAGCTCCTCAATCTTGCAGCCAGAGTAGCTCAGCGTTGGTATGTCAAAGTCATTGACGTAGCGGTGCAGATACTTGGTCTGAGAATCTCCGATAATAACAGTTGCCATGATGGATTTGACAGTACAAGAGTCAAGAGCAAATGATTGACCCATCCTGGACAGCATGAGGGAATGAGCACTAGAATTGTGTACCTGTGTCTTTGTGATAGCAGGTGTTATTACACCTAGAAATGTTTCGCTTTTTGATAATGCAATCAACAAGATTAATTTTGTGAAGTGTCATGTTGTACTAAGAATAAGTTTGTGTTGTGGCTTAACTGTGTTAGGTTGTGTGCACACCTTTCTTTGTTATCTTATTAGGCCCTGAAGTTATTTATTTTTGATGATGCAATCAACAAGATTAACTATGTAAGTTCAGCCTTTCTATACTGGTAGGTTTATTGTACTCAAATTATATCAAGGTCTGTGAAGTTGGTGAAATAAGTGTTTATGTTCACACCTCCTAGTCACCAAACACAGTAGCTGATTGCAGGCCTTCCCTGATTGCATTCACAGGTTGATGTCTCCACTGTACAGGTTGTTATTACAGTAGAACTTAGAATGTATTCATCCATGAGTCAACACTATGTAAGAAAATGCAACAAATAAGGGATGATTTTCGGTAGGCTTGTCCACGGGTAAATTCCTTGATAACATTTATTTTCTTTATTAAAACAAACATGTCATAATGTTGTGTATTTGTTCCCATAACATAGACCTAATCTTGTTCATAGATGATAGAAAATATATACCATGGTATCTCATTTATATTTATTATCTATTCTAAGAGTCTTAGACTCTATAAGACTAAGGTAAGTGACTTTTGAATTGTACATTGATTTTTCATCATAAATATTTAAAATGTTACACAGTTGTTGTTTGTTTTTAAATGTATATTATATATATATATATATATACATATATGTATATATATATAGTAAATATAGGCAGCAGATATATACTACTGGTATATGACATTACACACATGCAAGCACACATACACACCACACACACACACACACACACACACACACACACACACACACACACACACACACACACACACACACACACACACACACACACACAACTGTGTGTTCAATAGATAGAACAGCGCCATTAGGTGATCAAATGCACACTTCGAGTCACACAAACAAACACTAGTACGTATGCGTAACTAGAACAGTGTTTTAATAAGAGAACACAAAACTGCAACTCACAACAGGAAGTATCCAAACATGCGAGGCCGTGACCTGGAAACTAGGGGTCACGACAATATTACCATTGAACAACAATCATGGAATAGTAACTAATAGCCATTGGCGTGACTTCTTTCTTCTCATAATTATGTATGCTACTATGAGATAGCTATCATATAGACATACAATAATGATTATAGAGATAAAGGTTCATGAGATGAAGTCTCTCAGATACTCAGGAGGCTTCCGAGTTCTTGTAGAGCGTCTCGGAGGTTCCTCGGGCGGACAGCTATGTTGATCTGGCTCGTATGACATTGTCGATTCGTTGTTGACTGTCGCCGTTTCTTGTCGATGAGACTCGGCTGTTGATGGTTCTACGGGCTGAGCTGCTGTGACTGGAGGGTACGAGAGTTGAACTGGTACGTCTGGAGGTTTCTCTGGAGGAGCTGGGTCATCTGCGGGTGTTAGTTCGTCATACTGGTACGACACTGGAAGATCGTGGGTAGCTTCAGCTGCCACCTTGTAGCACTCTGTTCGCTTCACTCTGTATGACGTGGCACGCAACTGGTTACCGGCGAACTTGCTGATGTTGATCCATTCTCCTTCTGTGCTCACTACGAGATACCGACACCTGGAGCGTAGTTTACTCTTGTCTGAGTACAAGTACACGATGTCGCCAATGTCGATATGTTGGGGTCTGGGTACTGAACCGCGAGGAGACTTCGATATTTGACTGTGTTCGTGGTTAGCGTTGCGCGAGGCATGCTGTTGTTGAATGATGCTATAGTCGTTCAGCGGTAATTGTTCGTTGGTGAATTGGTCACGCTGGGTCCACAGCTCACGAGCTGACATTCCTCTGTTTCGTACTCGGGCGTTGAGGTTGGCAGTAGCGACAGACAGTAGCACCTGCGTGATGGCGCCGCCTGTTGGTTGTTGGTGTAAAATTTCACCCTCGAGTTCCCGAATGGCTTTTTCGGCCACAGGGTTTTTGTTGATGTTTTTGACCCGTCCTAGTTCGATGGTGAGTCGATACTTGTTCAACAGTGCGTCGTTGACGAGAGCTGCGAATCCAGGAGCTGGGTCTGTGCGTATTACGGCAGGAGGTCCATCAAGCGGTCGGAGGCCGATGCAGAGTTGAATGATGGAGTCCCGTAACGTGTCGCGTCGTTCGTCGTTGACGAAGCATGTTACCGTGTATGATGTTACACACTCGCGTAGCACCAAGATCAGTTGTCTTTCTCGTTTGATGATGTCGGCTGCATATGAGATACCCACTACTTCTGGGGATCGTTGGTAGATTGCGCGATAGTTAGGTTTGGGGTGTTCCGTAACGACGTACAGTGATGACAGCTGCGCGAGGTGGACTCGACAGACTTGTCGAGGTCGAGAGCGAATACATAGCGATGCATGACTTGCTTTAGCTGGTACGAAGACGGGTGATCCAGTTGGATGTGCAGGGCCGTTACTAGTCCGTCTAGGACTTTTCGCGGTACGATGATGCACTCTCGTGTAGGACTCAGTGGGTCGTTACGTTGTACGACCAGTAGACCGTCACGAGCGATTGATGCGACGTTAAGGTATCTTTTGACGTATTTCGCGTTTGTCACCTTTTTGGATGGTCGTGTTCCTTGTGTAAGGTGTGAATGAGTCCTTCGCAAGTCTTGGCAGTCTGCTTGAATGCCGAGCCATGCTGAACGATTGGTGAACGGAAGTCGAGCTTTCCCAGATGTTATGTCGTCTGTTGTAACGCGTTGCATCACGACTGACTCTTCAGTCTGTCGTATATAGGAGCACACTTGGCACTGTTGTTCCCGGCATGTGGGTGCGTTGCGACTCGCGAAGTCTGATGGAACATTAGCTGAACCGGCGAGATGGCGAATAGTTGCCTGGTACCGACTGACGACTGATAGGAATGTCGACACGCGCGGGCTGACGGAGAATTCACCGCGACAAAGCTTCTCGTGGGCTTGTACGCAAGGCTTGCTGTCTGTGAGTATCGCTGTGTTGTGCGCTGACTGTACGATATACGGGCTGAAATGTCTGATAGCGGCTGCGATGGATAGTGCTTCTACTTCGCATGGCAACCAGGAGATCTGTCGTCCGCGGAGTTTTGCGCTGAAGAATCCGGCCAGCATCAATTTGCCATTGCGCATCACGTACAAGGTGGCTCCTAGACCGCACTGTTTGACAGCGCCGTCCGTCACTAGCCATAGTTCGTCACTTGGCCGAGGTAATGTGATAGCCTTGTTAGTCTGAAGACTGGTTTGTGCGTGTTTGAAGGCTTCTCTTAATGCATCGGTCCATGTGACGCGATCACTTGACTGTTTGCCACCCGTTGCTTCGTCGAACGGGGCAAGCAAGGCGGAGCATCCTGGTATGACGCGTGCTAGCATTTTGTAGGCTCCGACGAATGCTCGCATCGCTTTGACTGTGAGTGGAGCGTCGCAGCTGGCTAGGGTGGCGATGCGATGTTGGCTTGCATGGATGGAGCCGAGGTTCCACACCCAGCCAAGTATCGTGGTCGTAGTAGGGCACATCGTTGTTTTGGCAGCGGACAGGCGCAACCCGCTGTTGGCGAAGCTTTGGAGCAATCGTCTTACGTTCTGTTGGAGTTCGGCGATGGTGTTTCCTCCACAATATATATCGTCTGCCAGTTTGGCGACGACACCTTCTTCGAGTAGATCTCCCAGTACGCGGCACAACAGCTCTTCGAGTGCGGTTTCGGACCCGGGCATGCCCATCGCTGAGCGAGCGTATACGCGTACACCGCGGAACGGAGTGACTACTCCGCAGTACTTCATTGATTCACGCGATAGAGGGATTTGGTAGAACGCATTGGACATATCGGTAGTCGCTATGTACCTCCATTGTGCGATTTTTCGTAGGGTGTTGTCGACATCAGGCATCAATGAAGGCTGCGGCTTGCTATAGCGGCCTACGTCAGTGAAAGCAGTGACGAGTCGGTGTCCTCCGCTTTGCTTCTTTATCAGGAATGACGGGTTCAGGTACTCGACGTTGACCGGTACATCCTCAGGCCGGACGAACACGCCCATCGTCTCGAGTTCATCGAACTTGTTTTGGAGTTCTACGAGCTGGTTTCGTGCGTATTGGGGTAGGCGTCCTTTACGTTGGGGCGGTTGTACTGGGCCCATGTTGACAACAGCTTTGAATGGTCCCACGTGACCATTGTATCCACTGTAGCTTGGGTCGAATACGTCGTCATACTCTTCCACGATCGATCGGAATGCCGCTCGTTCGTCGGGGGAGAGCGCGTGATCAGGATCGATGGTGACCGCTGTTGAGTGTTTGATGGCAGTAGCATTCGAGCTGCGTGTGCGTATGCTTACGGCTACGCTGGTGCATTGACTGTCTGGTATGGATGTTGCCTTGTCGGGTACGAACACTTCTCTGATTTGGCAAAAGTGTTCGTTTCTTTTCAGTGTGCGAGTGGAGTTCGTGAGATTTGGTATGCGCAATACACCTTCTACGCTGGTGATTAGTGAAGGTTGTGGCCACACATCGTTCTCGTGTACTCCTTTGTTGCCGGTGGTATCGTGACGTGGTTCCAGAGCGAATGTGGCGTCTGCGATATACGCGTCTGAAGGCAGGTCGACTTCCACGAAGTCGCCTGGCCACAGTGATGTTGGTTGGTGGTGCTCGCAGTATGTGGGCACGGCGGACTGCATGCCTGTTGAGGGCCCTCTGTGTTGTACCATATGTGTACGTGGTGCCATCTGCGAGGGTGATGGTTCGTTTGGCGGGACGGATGGTAATGTCGTTGACTTCCATAAATGGTGTCGCGGCCAGCATCTCGACATCCAGATTCTGTACCACTAGTCCACAGAACTGGAATGATTTATTTTTGCGGGCGAGTGATATGGTAATTTCGCCAACTATGGTTAGAAGCGATGATCCGTCAGCTTGGTGAGCCGATTGGGAAGAGTTCTTGATAGTACACCCCAATCTCACTGCCGTGTCATGACGGATCATATTGCCCGTTGCACCGCTATCGATCGTCACTCGAACGGCGTGATGGTCGTGGAACGCGTCGAGGTAAGGCGATTGTCGTACATCGATACGTTGCACGGTAGTGGTGTTTACGCGGCGTTCGTCATAAACTTCGTAGGTATCGTCGTCGCCTTCATCGACTCCGTCGATGATATCACTGACTTGTCGTACCTTAACCATGTAGCGGCGATCTTGTTCCGGAAGGTACGAGCACTCGCTGAGGAAGTGGTGTACATCACTGCGGCCTACTTGTTTGCAAAGAGGGCAAGTCTTCACGCTCGTGGGACGCCTAGGGTTGTTAGATGGTGCCGGTTGTCGTCTTGAGAACGCTGGTCTTTGTCCGCGTAGGTTAGGCCTAGTCTCGGTGCGCATAACCTTTGCGGTGTCAGCAGACGCAATCTCGTCTAGTAGTGATTCGAGTGCCTGTGATATTTCTGGCTTGATCGATGCTAGTGTTCTTGACCTCAGCTCTGTGCCATATCGTTGCTTTATGAGCTTAGGCAGTGCGGGGTTGATAAGTCGTAACCAGGTCAGTACTACCATGTTCTCTAGGGAAGGAGACATTTCTTCGTCAACGTGTATGACGTCACCGTGGTGCAGAATGACACTTCCCTCTTGTAGCATGTTGTCTTCAACGAAGGCCACTAGGCGCTGATACAAGTCTTCGGGGCATTCGTCAGCTTGTAGGTGGATATCAGCAAAGTCCAGGAAATGGGCCCCTGTAGACTGGAACCCATAGTGCAGTCGGATAGTTTGCCAGATACCGGATAAACTGGTTGAGTTTTTGGCGATCGTGTTGCGCGATATGACTGGGCAATAGTTCGCTATTTGGCCTAACATTAGATCGAGCATGTAGGCTTGCTGAATGGCTGTATGATCATTCTCGTCGGTGAAGCCGCGGTTTGGATGTGCTGCACATCGCTTCTCCCATTTAGCGTCAGTGGCGATAAACTGGGCGAAGTTTGGGTCGAGTGAGAGGGTGTAGACGAGGTTCTGGCGCCAGTTCTCAAATGTGTTGACCGTTTCCGTTTTTGTGAGGTACCACTGTCTCGGTGCGCGTTGCATGTTGTTAGCCATGTTGTTACCACACCTGCTAGTGATACAGAGCCGTTTCGGCTAGCTGTTTGCGCCGTGAGGTCGGCGGACTGTCAATGTGTATCTGCTTTTATTGCGCCCGTTTTGGTGAGCGGGTTCGTTGTGAGCGCTGCCACCACGCCATTAGGTGATCAAATGCACACTTCGAGTCACACAAACAAACACTAGTACGTATGCGTAACTAGAACAGTGTTTTAATAAGAGAACACAAAACTGCAACTCACAACAGGAAGTATCCAAACATGCGAGGCCGTGACCCGGAAACTAGGGGTCACGACAATATTACCATTGAACAACAATCATGGAATAGTAACTAATAGCCATTGGCGCAGCCAAAACAAAGCTGTCATCGTCCGCCATCTTAATTCCATCTTCGATTGACGTTCCGCGACGTTCCATCGCACATGAATATACATTATTGTAGATATTATGACTTTATATTCATGGACATGTTATATTATATAAATAGTTAACTATATGCGAAGTATCAGTCTCATGCGAACCACACACCGAATGGTAGATGACCTTAAAAATCCGTTCCATCGATGTTCCATCGACGTTCCGGGACGTTCCATCGACGTTCCATCGCATATAAATATACATTAATGTATATATTATGCCTTTATATTTAAGGACATTTCATATTATATCAATATTTAACTATGTGTGAAATATAAGTCCCAGGCGAAGCGTACAACGAATGGTAGATGATTTTAAAAATCCGTTCCGGAATCGTTCCGGGGAATACAGATGCCCCTTCCTGGCGAAGTCACGCAGCCAAACGAGAGTCGGTTAAGCGACACTAGTAATTATTAATACACGGCAAATCCTGACAATACGTCACTTATAACTTCATAAATTGATGACACTTTAATTCATGAGTATACCAGTGTTGCCATCTAGCGGATAACATTCAGAAGGGTCTTTCAGAGCCAGATTATCGTTCAGGCGAAGTCACGCAGCCAGGCGAGAGTCGGTTAACCGAGAATAGATTTCTACTACCTCGGTATCAGTAGGGGTAAGACCACATTAAGGATTCGTCGGCCATTACCGACCGAAAGAGTGCCCTTGAAAATACCGTTTTGGTGTCATGTGAGAATTTTTTTCGAGCACTTTGGCATGGCACATGTCAGTCCAGTGAATACTGAATGTAGTACTACATTAGATCTTTCACGAGGTAGCAATAAACATACGCTAGTCGCTCGCGTATTCGCATAGTGGCTATTTTGCAGAACGCACCAATATTTCAAAATCCGTCACCAGATTGGGGCGAAATTGAGGGGTGTCAGGTTTGGGTGGATATTTCTGAAAACTGAGGTATGAGAATTTTACGAGTTTTCCCCAGCACTTGTGTCAATGGAGGTTAAATATGCTGTGAAATTTTCAAGAAAATTGTTCATCAAATTTAGCAGGAAATGAAGGAAACGTTATAATGGCCGCCTATGTAAAATTAAATGTGGTCTTACCCCAGTAGTCAGTACGTCACTGAGATCTTCCACTAAACAATCTCCCGACGTTTGTTGACGTCTTAGCAAAAGGTAAGATTACTAGACAACTGCATCGTAATTGATCGTATGTGTATTAACAAATCTTACAGGGGAACTTTCGGTGGTGAATTGGTTTCTAGTTCTCTTCTAGTTCTCTTCTAGTTCTCATCTAGTTGTTTCCAGCACTTGGCAACGTTCTATTAACTGGCTAGTCTGTATTATTGTGGTTACAATGTTATGATCTTATGAGGTCTCATTCAACTAGTCAGCCTTTTTTCAGAACATTATCGCCAAGCCGACTTTTCTATGCTGGCACTGAGGGTGGTCACTGCCAGGGTGCTTGTCGTCCTTAGTGGTTCTTTTACGTCCCAAATTGAGATTAGTTTGAATTTGGTGCAGCAAACTTGCGAAAATATAAGGATATTTGATCAAGATAAGTGATATTATTGAGTGTATAGCATACACAGCGTAATTATAGATATATATTAAGCAATATATTTTGTTAAAAGTTAGCTAGAGGGAGTAATCTAGGGTAGATTAAAAGCGATTTGCGAACGATAATTGGGGACGTTAATGTAATCGGAACGTTGTTTACAAAGTAGGTCACTGGCGAAGTTAACGTAACGTGAACGACAATAGAATAGCGTTATTTGAGATAATCGATGTAGTTAGATGAGTAATTAAAACCTGAAATAACAACCTTTTAAAGTGTATATTAGTACATAGGAAACAGTCTTTGTAAAGACTACCTTGTATCTAAGCCTAACTTTAACAAGATTTAACAAGATTGCCATCCAGAGAATTAACTCTAGATGGCAGGTGGACAAGGAAGCCCTTTGGCTTATCGAGAATCCAACCCTTTTATCTACATATATCCAACCCTTCTGAGGTATGTGTCGATTTTATTTTTAAACATATTCACACTAATTGCACCCACACAACCAACATATAATCTGTTCCATTCATTCACAATTCTTTGTGAAAATGAGAACTTTCTTACGTCTAATCTACACTGCTCCTTTACTAATGTAACTTCATGTCCTCTAGTCTTTCTATCTTTCTTAACTGAATAAAACATATTTCTATCAATATTTTCATAACCATGAGGCTGAGCCTAATGAGGGTGATTCCATCATTGAATCCATGTACAATGAGCAATAAATTAATATACAAGCACATTTGGTGTACAAACTGACAGTATGACAAACATTAGAGTGCCCGTTTTATATACAGGGTGTATATACAAACTCTTTTTATTGTATCTTATTAACCCAGAGTGTCCACTCTGATTTTCTCAGGATATTTGAGTTAAATACTGTCATATATATATATATATCAGCCATTCTAAGCTAACATGTATACTGGACCACTCGGTTTCTGCCTTACACAAGCATAATATGCAGTAATCAGAACCACTTATTTCATCAATGGCATGCAAACGAAGTGTAAAATAAGTTGTTTTTAGTGAAATACTTACAATATTCGTAAGACGATAATTACTTCAAGCGCCATACCTGATACGGAAGCACTCGGTTTCTGCCTCATTGTGTTCAAAATCACTACTGTGTGCCAAATCGCAACGCATTCACTGTATAAACTCCACGGGCTGTTCGTTAACTTTCCTGTGGTGATTAGGGTGAATAGTTACTTACAATTTCGTCTGATATATTTAAATATTACAGTTGTTTACATCACCATCACCGATATGGTGCACTGTAGTTACATGGTTTGCGTTCGCTATAAAAATATCTTTGTTGCAAGTTTGTAGACGTCCATTGCTCATTGTGTCCGATATATCTGACTGAAGATGTATTTAATATGAGATCCAGCTATATAATCGTAATGAGGCAGAAACTCAGATTGGGCAGAAACCGAGTAGGTGACTATACGTCTTACCATTTTTAGTCCTTTGGGCCGAAGACTATTGCCACCACTCTGCGACCGCCGTTAGCTGCCGTATCTCGGAAACCGTTCTGTAACTTTTTCTCTAATTTTGCATGGACGTATCTTGGGGTGCTGCCACTATACACAAGAAATCTGTATTTGATTGAATCATTCTAAGGGCACCTCAGGGGCCCCCAAAGTGCAAAAGTTTTACATTATCTAGTGATGTGGCTTTGAGAAGGGCCCTTGAGACCACCCTCTAACAGTAGATTTTATGTATTGTGCCAGAAACAGACCTGGCAGCTATTCCCCTTCCTGGCAACATCTGTCACATGTGGAGTCTGTGTCTTGCATGGATATCTATTTTTATGCAGTTGTTGTTTGTGAAATTAGTTATTCTTAGGCCACATAGAAATCAAAATTATTCCCGGTTTCACATCAGTGCATGTATTTAAAAATAGGTGCCAAAACATGTTATTTTCTATTATAATTATTCCTCTAATTGCAAGACATGGTGCAATAAGTGAACATTAAACATGTCAACATTTTTCTTTCATCATAACCCTTAATCTTAATTTGATTAATAATTACCAACAGTGTTGTTTGATTTCTGCCGGGCAGAAACTATAGTTTGCGTTAGTTCTGTTATTCAACATTATCCCATGCATATTTACTTTTAGGAATATTGCATCTTAGAGCACTTTTAAGGCGTAAATAGCGCCCCGGTTTGCACCAACATATGCCTCTATGTCACCCATTTTACGAGCGCGATGCGGTAACGCACGGCCGCAGTGGTGCAGACTAGCGCAAACCGGGTCGCTACTTGGGCTTCAAAAGTGCGATAAGACACAATATTTTTGTAATATAATTATGATTGGGATGGTGATGAATGAAGGAACTACACAAGTGCCCTAGTCATAACAGTGTGCAGTGTAAAGTTCGACATGCATTCAACTTGCACCTGTTGATTCTGAACTTAGAATTTGGAGACTGCCATGCATTGTGCACTCTGTCTCTGATGACCGTGTGTTTCTCTCTATAGTTAAGTTTACAATGTCAATATCTGAGTGGTATTTGTTATGTGCTGTTTATTACATAATCTGGCAGTAATGTGGAATTTTGCTTGAGTCAGCATGCTGTTTTTGAAAGATACATAAAATCATAATTACAATGGTTAGTATTAAACAACACAAAATTATTGAGATTCTTTCAGTTGCTTAAAGTTTGACAGTTCTAGTCTTTGTAAATTAGCTATGCCGACAGTGTATAGACGCATTTACATCAGAGTTACGCTTCTTCAAGTCAAAATGCACAATATATATATGTACCTTGTGAACAAATAAAGTTTTATCATAGTTCATCTCTTTCTTCTTTCCAATTTCTGGGGGAGGGTAGTAGGGGCATTTTGAAATGAGGAGAGAAATGGAAATTGGCCTAAATAGCAGAGATCAAATTCTACAGTATTTTTAATAACACATTAACTAATATATACAATCTTCACAAAACGGTCTACTTGTATATTTTATTTCCAGGTGTATCTTCACTGGCATGCACATAATCTCCACTAAACATGTCAATATTTTACTTCCATCATAACCCTTAATGATCTATAACTATGATTCACCAAAAAACATTTAATTAATAATTACAAACTCACAATTTTTTTCTCTAATTTTGCATCAACATTTCATGTTGTAGTGCCACTATACACAAGAAATCTGTATATAATTGAATCATTCTAAGGGCACCCCAAAAAGGACCCCAAAACTGGTAAATTTCACATTTTGCTATTTTTTTCAAAAACTTTTCTGTATTTTCTCTAATTTTGCATAGACATCTCCTAGGGTAGTGTCACTGTAGACAAGAAATTTGTGCTTGATTGAATCATTCAAGGGCACTTCAGAAAAACTAAATGTTCACATTTTGTCTGTTTTTGCCTGGACTAGGTTGGCAGAGGGCCAATTGATTGTATTACACCCACCCAACCCCCCACCCCACTGTAGAGCCTAGGTTCTCTGCCAGCTATTGTTTGATGGAAACTGACTAATCTGTGATTGGTCCTAACTAACCCTTTTTTATTTGTTTAAAGTTTAAACTGTGAAATAATGTGTCTATGCAAAATTCAACATAAAGCCTGTGGATATATAAAGAGGAGAGTGCTCCTTATGTGAATACTGTATGGACATACATACTTTCAAAATAAATGCGTATAATTTCATAAAAGCATTTGATTGCTTAAACAATTATTATGGTTGTAAATATAAAAAAAATTACCAGGCAGCATGCATGGCTATGTCCAATCACATAACTGTACCTGAATTTATTCCAACAATATTTTGTATTAGTAGCAGAGATGATAATTCAGAACATTGTACATAGTGTTGATATAAAATTGTGTTCAGTTATAAGTTATAAGGAGGCAGTCCTAGTTTTTAATTAATTAATTAATATAATGTTCTTAAGACTACACTAACTACGTTGAAGGTAAACTGCCTGCCAAGTTGTGTTTAGTAAGCCCGTAACAACATTCGTAATTTGGAAGGTACAGTGTACAACCCCAGAACCAGTTATGGCAATAACACTGGCGTTTTATGTTTAAAGCAATTTTTTGGTGGGACAAGTAAATTTCTGTTGGGAAAAGTAAACATGAATTAGTACTTGTCCTACCAGACAAGTGCGTTATGGGAGTCAACGTCAAGCCCTGTAAATCATTGGCTTTCCTTCTACATGCTGTAGCTAAATAACAAGGATGTTTGTCTGAATTTTCCACAACTGGAAGCCCATCGAGGATATCATATACGTGCAATACCAACCCCGGATATAATTATTAATAGGGGTCAACATTTTCTGCTGACATTCTGTAGGAGGCCAGAAAACTAAATCTGATCATACCAGGGATCAAACTGTGTATTTCAAGTAGTCACAAGAATAAATTAACCTACATGTCATCAAAATGGCATGTATTTAGAAGAAGAAATTTTTTTAAACTGATTTAATGTTCACTAGATGTCATATACAGTTAAATGAGACCTTTCCAAAAATGTAACATTTGTTAGTATATGACTACTATTATTGAAGTTATGGGTATTATTGAAGTTATGAGAGTTGAATGAACTGTTTGTTCATAAAATTTTCGTTTTTTAGGGGCTACAACTAAAAAAATATACAGCCCCAATTAAAAAAAATGGCATGGCTGTTTGTGTGGTACATTCCAGTTGGCATGCACAATTTTAGCAAAATCTGAGATGGTGAGGTTTTTTAGTGATTGATTTGACATGGAATCACCCATGAAGCATCCCCGGCAGCACTCACACAGCCTTCGGAGCCGCAATTTAGGGCTGGGTGAATAACACCAAATAGACCCACCTTCATCAAAACAAATTGTTGTTTACATATTTATTTGTGGTGGCACAAATCGAATCGTGCGTCCACTCGTTTTGGTCATTTTAACAAAAACTTGATACCATTCTTCCGTAAGATATTTATGTGCTAAATCTCACAAGATTTCACTGACACGATTTTTTACCTGGCACAAATTTTCCGGTCGTAATGATTCTTTTAAATCAGATGCATGTATGCACTGTGGAATATTTCTCTTGTACATGGGTCACCATGGCACTGTTCAGTCTATTGTGAAGAAGAATTGGTTCTTTATACGTTTATTGCTCTGGTGTAGACATGATTGATGCCAATGCTGGTGACTACATTTCAGACAGTTGCTGGAGTTAGATACGCCAAAGTGTGGCAGTCTCCTCCTTGCTCCTGGATGAAGAACGAAGTCTACTTGGAGATCATTTGACGTGAGTTTAATGTCACTTCAGTTATCATAGGGCCTAGTGTTTTAATAGATCATTGATTACAGTTTTGTGTGTCATTTGACGGTTTCTTCAAGCAGGTGAACTTTAGTAAATTTTGTGAAGAAATTTTGAATTTGATCTCGCTTACACTGTGAATTTGCCTGTAAGGCTGTATATCCTTAATAAGTTGATAAGCTAGATGGAAAGAGGAAGAAGATCGTGTAAACACAGAATGATTGCGAGATGAACAAAGCATTGCAATGTTGTTTTGTTTAATGTATTAAAGAAATATTTATTAGTGTACATTTGTAATGTGCCATAGATCCGGGTTAAAAGTTGCTCAAATGCACTAACAAGATAAAACCGAGTACTTGTTGTTTTAAGAAAAGTTAGAATATAATGTGTTTAAAAGACAAGTAAACCTATGTTAAATTAATAAGTTAAAACAGCTAAATGAACCAGTTAAATAAACTCATTTTGCAACTGTACAATTGTGGAATTATCAGACAAAATGGAATCGCATGCAGGGCATGACAGCCGCATGCAGCAACAGGAAACAGGCCTGCTCTTTCACAGAACTAGCTAACTTCACTATTTTCACATGTGTGCGTATGTAAATAGGGCCTATGTACGTACATTCAAACACGATATCTTAACCGTTTCGTGTAATACTGACCAGTGCCTATTGCCTAAGATGAAGCGAGACAGGGCAGTCGTCAAGCGGCGGGAGTGTGGGTTGTGTAGACGAGGTGTCGAGGCCAACGACATGTGTGGACGACTCTGGCTCGACGGCGACTGTGCAGCACACCACAAATGTATGGTAAGTGAACCACGCAAATGGTAAATGAACTGGTCACCCAAATTACATTTAGCACAGACATATCCATGAACTATGTGAATACTAAACAAAATTATGAAATGGAGTTTTATACCTTTTTGGATTCCAATGATCATTAGCTTTAAAATGGTACCTCATTTGTTAAAATATCTTCAGTATTTTTTTATCTATTGGTAATATTTTCTTGGTGGGAAAATCTTATTTAGCGGTGCAGGAAATATAGCGAAAGCAGTGGATATATTGATCAGATAAGTATAGTTTTACATCAGTATTGTTCATAAATTCACATATTAAGAAACGGTTATACTAGGGGGCAATGAGGTACCATTTTAAAGCTAAGTTGGGCACTAGGTGATAGGTCAGTCTAATTCATTGTTTACAGTATTGAATAAATGAGAATATGTGATTTGGAGTATATAAACTGCACACAAAGAAGTATCTGCCAAATATCGTAAAAACTTGGTTTCATTTTGACTCATGAACCAGTGTGAACTGGTTCAACATACGCACGTAAATATATAGTTATGTTGTAGTAGAAGGCCACTTAACTTAGACTTAGTCATTCTGGTATACATTATACGGAGGAAACAGTCTGTCTAAACACTACGTAGAAAGGCATAGACTATTTTAAACAGCTAATTAGATTATTATTATTATAAAATAAATTCTGATATGGCGCCTTGCAAGCGGCAAGTCAAGGCAAAGCGACACTTGGTGTGCGATGACTGCCACAGCTGGGTGGATTTTGCCTTGTCCAGCTGTGGGAAGTCACGGACAGATACTAATGAAGAGGGATTCACTTTCAGTGCGGGGGTGTTGGAAGGTGGAATGTCTGCTGAAGGAGGTAGTTAGGTTGACAGATATTGTAAAGGGGATGGAGATGAGAATTAGCACAGAGGCAGGTGGACTGGAGAGAGATGACAGGGAGAGAGTTGGGAATACTGTGAAACCGAGGAAAGGAGACTGAGAGGAGGGAAGGTGGTTATAGAGGGGAAGAAATTGGAGAATCGACTGCAGGAAATGTGAAGCTAACAGGGGAGAAAGTGACCGTAGAGAAGAATAAGACATCAACAGAATGCTGGAATATCTTAAACAGTGAAATTGAGTGCATCGTCAATAAATTTGTTCCCTTGAAAAACAAGAAGCCATTAGAAAAATTAAGTACAAACAAATGATGTGGAAGTCATATAGACGTACTGGAAATGACAAAGACTACAATATTTATAAAGAAGCACTAAACCAAGCTACAGCTGAAATTAGAAATTCAAATAGAAGCTATGAACAAAAATTAGCTTGTAATAAAAAACATGACAGCAAGAGTTTTATGCATATGTTCGGAGCAAACAGAGAGTTCATGATCAGGTCGGTCCTCTAGAAGATAGTGCTCGAAATATGATATCGTAGGGATTCTTAATGGCAGAAGACCTGAATGAGTGTTTTAGTTGGTGTTTAGCACGGAAGATATTAATTCACCACCAGTACCAGAGGCTATGTTCAAGGGGGCAAAATCGGACTATTTAGGACAGTTAATTGTAACCCTGGAAATGATAGCTAAGAAAATAAGGACTATCATCAGTATGAAGGATCATAAATCACCTGGAGTGGATGGGATTCCACTCAAACTACTATTGGAAATTATAGAACAAATTAGCGTATATCCTTTAGAATCTGAATGGAAAGAAGCAAACATTATACTGTTATTTAAAAAGGTTTGAGAAACAAGTAAGAGAACTACAGACCAGTGAGTTTAACATCAGTGATTTGCAAATTATTAGAAAGACTAATTAAAGATCACATGGTGCCATGATGGTGGATTTTCTTGTTAAACATAACTTGATAAGAAGACAACAGGTAGTAGTTGATGGGGAGGTTTCAAACTGGAAAGCAGTTTTGAGTGGGGTACCACAAGGATCAGTACTGGGACGTATATTATTCTTAATATATATCAATGATTTGGATGATGATATAGCTAGCAAGGTTTTGAAATTTGTGGATGATACAAAGTGTTTAGAAGGATTAAACGTGATGAAGATAGACAACATTTACAATGTGATTTTGACAGGTTGAACAAATGGTCTGAAAAGTGGTAAATGTTGTTCAATTTTGATAAATGTCAATGCCTCCACACAAGACATGGGAATGTACAATATACAATGGGGGATACTGTACAAAGCACTGCTGTAAAAGAAAAGGACTTAGGGTTAACCATTAGTGCTGATATGAAGGTTTCAGAGCAGTGCAGAATTGCAGCTTCAAAGGGAAATCAAATCCTTGGATTAATTGGGCAAAATATAACATATGAGTAAAAAGAAGAAATAATACCGCTGTACAAAACAATAGTTAGGCCTCATTTAGAATATTGTATACAAGCGTGGAGGCCATACCACTAGAAGGACAAAGATATGCTAGAAGGAGTACAGAGGAGAACAACTAAAATGATATAAAAACTGAGGGATCGTAGTTACGAAATATGCCTAAAGGAATGTGGTTTAACAACACTAGAGACTAGGAGATTGAGAGGAGATCAGATAGAAGTGTTTAAAATATGATTATGGAAATATTGATAGAAATTTTGTTCTCAGTTAAGAAAGAAGGACTAGAGGAAATGAAGTTACATTAGTAAAGGAGCAGTGTAGGTTATTAGATATAAGAAAGTTCTCATTTTCACAAGGGACTATAAATGAATGGAACATGCTGATTGCTTGGGTGATAGTCCCAATGGTAGTATGAATATGTTTAAAAATAAAATCGACACATACCTCAGAAGGGCGGGATACACGTGCATAAAAAGTATTGGACTCTCTTTGTTCCCCTGCCATCTAGAGTTAATTCTACGGGTGACAATCTTGTTAAATATTGAAGCAAACTTTAAACGTGAAAATTTGAGAAACAAGGCCATTTTGACTCATATTGTATATTGTTTGTTATCTGTGGGTTCGTAAATGCATGTAATTTATTATGCATTTGATTAGGTTTGGATTATTTAGTGAAGAAAGTAAACTCGACTTTGAAAGTTTTAGTTTATCAGGTGTGGTTTCCAGCCATAATCACAACATTGTTGGCACAGGCAGATATTTTTGGCTCCTATGCATAATAGGCCTGTGAGACGTAATACCTGTGTCACTGGTGGGTCGTAATAGGCCTGTGAGATGTAATACCTGGGTCACTGTGTCGGGTCATAATAGGCCTGTGAGACATAATACCTGGGTCACTGTGGTGGGTCATAATAGGCCTGTGAGACATAATACCTGGATCACTGTGGCGGGTCATAATAGGCCTGTGAGACGTAATACCTGGGTCACTGTGGCGGGTCGTAATAGGCCTGTGAGACGTAATACCTGTGTCACTGTGGTGGGTTGTAATAGGCCTGTGAGACGTAATACCTGGGTCACTGTGGCGGGTCGTAATAGGCCTGTGAGACGTAATACCTGGGTCACTGGCAGGTCATAATAGGCCTGTGAGACATAATACCTGGGTCACTGTGGCGGGTCGTAATAGGCCTTTGAGACGTAATACCTGGGTCACTATGGTGGGTCATAATAGGCCTGTGAGACGTAATACCTGGGTCACTGTGGTGGGTCATAATAGGCCTGTGAGACGTAATACCTATTCACTGTGGTGGGTCATAATAGGCCTGTGAGATGTAATACCTGGATCACTGTGGCGGGTCGTAATAGGCCTGTGAGACGTAATACATGGGTCACTGTGGTGTGTCATAATAGGCCTGTGGTGGGTCATAATAGGCCTGTGAGACGTAATACCTGGGTCACTGGCGGGTCGTAATAGGCCTGTGAGACGTAATACCTGGGTCACTGTGGTGGGTCATAATAAGCCTGTGAGACGTAATACCTGGGTCACTGTGGCGGGTCATAATAGGCCTGTGAGACGTAATACCTGGGTCACTGTGGCGGGTCGTAATAGGCCTGTGAGACGTAATACCTGTGTCACTGTGGTGGGTTGTAATAGGCCTGTGAGACGTAATACCTGGGTCACTGTGGCGGGTCGTAATAGGAATGTGAGACGTAATGCCTGGGTCACTGGCAAGTCATAATAGGCCTGTGAGACGTAATACCTGGGTCACTGTGGCGGGTCGTAATAGGCCTGTGAGACGTAATACCTGGGTCACTGTGGTGGGTCATAATAGGCCTGTGAGACGTAATACCTATTCACTGTGGTGGGTCATAATAGGCCTGAGAGATGTAATACCTGGATCACTGTGGCGGGTCGTAATAGGCCTGTGAGACGTAATACATGGGTCACTGTGGTGGGTCATAATAGGCCTGTGAGACATAATACCTGGGTCACTGTGGTGGGTCATAATAGGCCTGTGAGACGTAATACCTGGATCACTGGCGGGTCGTAATAGGCCTGTGAGACGTAATACATGGGTCACTGTGGTGGGTCATAATAGGCCTGTGAGACGTAATACCTATTCACTGTGGTGGGTCATTATAGACCTGTGAGACGTAATACCTGGGTCTAGTGCTGGTTCGATATATCGAAGTATCGCGATACTTGTGAAAGTTCGATATCGATACTTTGTGATATCGCGATACTTAGATATTTTTGGTATCGAACGGCCACAGTTCGATACCTTCGATATTTTTGGTATCGAACGGCCACAGTTCGATACCTTCGATATTTTGATACCTTCGATACCTTCGATACTTTGTCGATACCTATACTTCGATATCGAGTCCATTCGACGTCGATGCGAAGACGTAACATAGTTTTCGAAGATGAAGTTACGGCCTGATGTACGGAAAGTACGGCTACTCCGCTGCGGGCTTCGCTTCCTAACTTGACAGGGTTGACTATGTTGTATGTATTAGGCCACTTAGGCGTGGCTCTTTTTCAAAAAACGTAATAAAATGTAACATCTCGGTGGTTTTATAAAGCTTTATTGTGTAGTCAGTTTCCAAAATAGTTTGTATATAAATAATTATTTGAGTGCGATCTCAGCTTAGCCTCGATTATTCAAGCCTCATTACGATGTTGGGTGGCACTAACGTTTGCTTCACCACTTTACCTTGCCCACTCTACAGCGTACCAAAAATTACACAACATTCCAGTAATTTTATAGAGTGTTTATTGCACGCATTAGTATTCATGAATCTAGTTTAATATAATAATAATATAAATAATTATTCAAACGCGACACACTAGACTCGTTTACCCAGGTTCCGTTTGGTGGTGCTATGTTTTGCTGTTTGATGGCGCCACCGTTTGCCATACTCGCTCAACCAAGATGAACGACAAAACGTCAAAACGCACATCGCCAATTTGGCAGTTTTGTTTTACAAATATGGAAACACTGTAGAGTGTCTACTATGCCAGAAACGCACCCCCAAACTAGTGGGGGAAATACATCGAATTTGATGAAACATGTCACTGTCCATCATCCAAGAGACTAGCAAAACATGATGATTTAAGGAAGTTGTGGTAACACTGACTAACAGTAACAACGTCAACGAGAACAACGTGTTCCATCCAAATTTTCGTCAGAAACCAAGCAATGGACATTTAGTAGTAGTTACAGTCAAAGTGAATCGCCATCGGTTGCAGAGTCTACTGCGGCGACAGCGTCAAGAAGTGACGTACGCGATGTGACTACCAGTTTTATTTATGTATTATTACTAGATATTTTATTGCTATTGTCTGTAATACTGTATTGTTTTAATGTTACATTACAATTACTTTTACAACATTAATAAATTAGAATTAAACAATTACAATACACAACTGTTATTTGGTTATTGAAATAAAATGAAAATTGCATATTAATCATTGTTTGCATAACTATTTCAATTAGTATGTATCAATGGTTAAGTTGAAAATTGAATAGGTGTACCGTATAGACTACTGTAGTTCCCAATAGACGCTCAGAGAGTGTGCTAAGACTTTGGTGCACGACTATTTGTTTCTCAAAAGTGGTACCAGGCAACACTTTTTCAAACACAGTCAGCAGTGCACATCTACCAAACTGACTGATGCAACATCGACACATGACAAGAATGCAACATGTTGCAGCTAAAGGCACACACGCACACTATGAATGACCTATCAAGCATCTGCAAGGTGGCGCTAGCAACAGTATTGCCATCAGTTATGTCTAGCATGCATTCATTCATGAAAAATCTATTTTTATACATGTTTCCCTAATGAAAAACAGTGTGTGCTTCTATGCCATTAGTCTAGATGGATAGTGTGTTTCTATTGGGATCTATACTGTATACGAATTAGACTTACAATGTAAGTATCGAACAAAATTCTGGTATCGATCGGTATCAAAGAATTCTGGTATCGAACCAGCACTACCTGGGTCACTGTGGTGGGTGATACATAATGTGTCATCAGAAAAGGACATACCGGGTATTACACTTATATCTGACGTCCCCACAAAATCGGGAACCACAGAGTAATGACCAGTGCTGATTTATTGATTGTGTGTTTGGTGCGTACCAGGTAGTTATAAAATTATTGTTGTTGTTGTAGCACATTATTGGTAGTTAATATACGATATAGATATAATGGTTTACACTTCTGTAACTCAAGTTATGTGTTTGTATTTGTAAGCACTTTCTTGGTGAAATTGTCTCAGTTTTATTTGAGCTTGATGACAATATAATCTTTCCTAGGTCTAGGTTTCACCTTAATTCAGTTTACAGGTGATTGAAATGTAACACAACTATAGATGGGTGTATTGTATTTCTTGTTGTAGCAATACTCATCGAAACTCGGCCAATACAAAATGTCTACATTTGGTGGATTTTACCCTGTTGAAGTTTTGGATGAGATTAGGCGTGGCGGAGGACTGGTAGGTATACATGTATTATCTGACAACAAACATAGCTGCGGATTTGCAGGAAATTGCCATTATACCAGTAGCTTCAACCAAATCTTTATTTAGGTTCTAATAATCACACTGTATTTGTGCTTGTGAAGCACTCATAGTATGACATTAATCCAGAATAACACGCAGATTTACTGAACGGATTAATAATCTACATAAAACGAAATCTCAATAGACCCTGCCACTGAAGGTAATGTCACTCAAACTTATTTT
Source organism: Paraescarpia echinospica (assembly GCA_020002185.1). Classification (NCBI taxonomy): domain Eukaryota; kingdom Metazoa; phylum Annelida; class Polychaeta; order Sabellida; family Siboglinidae; genus Paraescarpia; species Paraescarpia echinospica. The sequence goes on along the minus strand of CM034535.1, from coordinate 16,441,844 downwards.
CAGACCGAGAACATTTTAGAACAATCTTTTCAAATGGATAGTTCTATGTATCAGTGAATTTTATTGATAATGGTCATACCAGGATCATTTCCCAGTTTGGCTGAATTAACCGACACCAATATTAGTATAAATGTTTTGGTATTAACCAAAATTTTTTTCTTAATACGCAACTAAAAATGTTTGACTCACATCGGCGTTTCAACCACCTTTGGCGGCCTTCATCAAAAACTGTTCTTCCTCTGCTTGCCAGATGGTGTGATGTCTCTAATCATTGTAGGTGGTGTTGTCTTTCCAATCCAGGTAGCCTCCTTAATCCATCGTGCACACGTGTCTGTTTCTCTATCTACCACTCTAGCACCCTCCCAGTCTAGTACACAGTTGTTTCTGTCCACATGGTCAGTTATCGCCGACTTGTGTTCAATGTTTGTCGAGCCTTTCCTTTTTTCTCGAGTGAAACATCTGGTTGTTATAACTTCAACCAAATACAATTATGTACTTGGACCCAGCCCTGGTCACTGATATGGTCACCTCACTATTCCGATCACTTTCGTCTAATCCCGATGGTGATCACAATACTGTGGAATCTTGCTTTGGGGTCACCTTGGTAATATAGCCACCTCATAATTAAGGTCACCCAAGAACAGTCCCATATTATTTCCATACACAGTAAAGTATAGGATATTCGTCCCGCTAATACTGTCAACTTGCTATTTTGTCCAATCCCAAGAGGGACCTTATTACTGACGTTCCTCTGAAGTGAGGTTTGACTATTATTTTAGGAAGCCACAAATCAGTGATGTTTGTATGTCCATATTAGCGAGGTTCCACTGTAGTGAGGTTTGACTGTATTGTTTTAGGAAGCCACAAGTCTGCGATGTTTGTATATCCATATTAGCGAGGTTTCACTGTAGTGAGGTTCGACTGTATTGTTTTAGGAAGCCACAAGTCTGCGATGTTTGTATGTCCATATTAGCGAGGTTCCACTGTAGTGAGGTTCGACTGTTGTTTTAGGAAACCACAAACCTGCGATGTTTGTATGTCAATATTAATGAGGTTTCACTGTAGTGAGGTTCGACTGCATTGTTTTAGAAAGCCACAAGTCTGCGATGTTTGTATGTCCATATTAGCGAGGTTCCACTGTAGTGAGGTCCGACTGTTTTGTTTTAGGAAGCGACAAGTCTGCGATGTTTGTATGTCCATAATTACATGGTAAACAAGAGTTTTGATTGCGCGATACATTTACAATGTGTTGTGATTGCGTTGTAGAAGTGCCACATCTGTAAGACGAAATCTTGTGATGCAAGTAGAGTACGGGGAGCAACTTGTGGCTGTGCCATCAAGGGTTGTAGAGCCACATACCACTACCCGTGTGCCAAAGAGTCTGCACTAACTGCTCGCTTGGTGAACAATGCGAGTAAAGTCGTACTCTATAGGTAACTACCTGCACTGCATCTTCTAATACAAGCCAGCCAAATGATCCGTGGCACCTCCTGTGTATGTATTAACAGTAGATACACAATAGTTTAAAATAAGCATGCAGAAAGTCCTTCACAGGATGTTTTACAAGATTGATTTTGATAGAACACATATATATCTTTATATTAAACATAAATAAAACTGACTTGATTATATTTACTTCTGAAAAAAATAAATACTAAACATGATGTTGTAACACAAAATGGAATTAATGTAGATCAAGTTTCTTCAACAGCATTTATGATGAACATTTAAACTGGTCACTACATATTAATTCCCTTGTTTCACCCTTCGTAGGCATGCTATGTAAATTAAAGTATTTTTTGTCAGACTGTACATTATTTTTCGCCTTATGCAGTACTGTGTAAAATACTTATGCATCAAGAATAAATAAACTTAACGTTTTAATTAATTACCAAAATAATTACCAAATTTGATTACCTAGCACACTGATAATTTATTCAAGAAATATAGCTTATTGACATGTGACATGCATATATAAACTGGGCGTGTTAATGTATAAATTTAATAACCATATGCTTCCACCCAATATGTTAAACCTGTTTAAACAACATTAATTTACATAGTACGTAAACATAACAGTAGGAAGCACATAGACTATTTTATACCTCAGGTCAGAATAAACATAAATAAATTCTCCGTTAATTACATGGGTCCAGTATTATGGAATTCTCTGGCAACTGAAATTAAACAATAAATGGCAGAATGCAAATTTAAGTACAACTTTAAACTAAACATTTGTTTGTTATTTTTCCTATACCAAGGAACTTACTTCTGATATACTTAAAAACTGCTATTTTTTATTTTCATTCTAGAAATGTTTATATAGAGAATTAATTTGATTTAAACAAACCTTGATAAATCATTGATGAGGTAGGTAGTCTGTTGAATAGTGATTAATAGTGATATTATCATTATAGTTTTAAGATTTATTATATAACAATACATTTCTACTATCGGAGGTGATTCTGCTATAAACCCTTGTGTGTTTCTTATGAATCACCTTAATTAATTCATTAATTGCATTACATTTCTATTTTCTATCTGCATTGTATCTTTACAACTAAATAAACTTATTATTATTGATGCGTTTAATTTTACGGAAAGTGCTTTTGTTATGTATGGATAAATGCGATGTAATCAGCAGTTGTGCTGGGTTTCTTTTTTAAATGTGTTATAGGTAGGAATTATGTTTGATTTGAAGCCCATATAATGAACTCTGTTTTTCAAGCATAATTTACAATTCCGTTTTTTTCCACACCATTTCCTGAATGTCAGTCTCTAGGCTCTGTTCAATTGATTGGACTGTTTTCTACATGCCATTGATGTTGGAGTTGTTACAATATGCTTTCACTGTTTTTTTCTCCATTTTAATGCATGTGTAAACAAAAGGTGCTTCCAGGTTACAGCCATGCAGAATACCCTTTATGATTTCAGGTAATTTGCAACAATCCTCCGTTATAAGATCCATTGATTGCTAATTTCTCCAGCAATTAGATACTGTTATGGTGGTGTTTTCATAGTTGTAAAATTGTAGCTCTGCACAGTTGCATATTTTTTCTACGAAATTAAAAACCAGAGGGTCTGAATGTGTGTCGTGTCGTATGATGCTTGGATGTTTTTATTTCACATTACAGGGTGTTCTGCAGCACAAACCACAAGGAGCAATACAAAAAGAAGTATGGGAATGGTATGTGTCATTCATAATTGGTATATATTGGAATTTGTTGAATTTCTTATACTGATTCCATGAGCGTGCTGAATGCAGTGAAGCCACAGATTTTTCTTGAAGAGGCAGCAGCTTTTCAAGCCAAAAACCCTGAGTTAAAATACACACTAAGATCATGTACTCTCTGTTAAGACAAGTTCGCAAATCAGTTTTAATAGAACACATGAAAGGGTTTATAGATATAAAGATATATATTATAACCGTATGTACGCCAGATTAAAAAAATCAAATGAGTGGTAGAACCAATATTAAAAAAATAGAAAATCATTTTTTTCAACCGTACGTGCATGCTCACATAAAAACGTGCGTGCACACACACACACACACACACACAAATAAACAAAAGAATGTGACTACCTGGGTAGTATGAATCATTCATATTTACTGTATATTTAAAATGCACTTTTTATTCATGATAAATACCAAGTACATTAATGCACTGGGAAGAGACAATCTAGTTCTAGACGATTCTTCCGACGTTTTCAGAATACTCGTACACCGCAGACACGGACACATCGGATGAAGACAGCGAACAAATGGATAATGAGCGCGGACATTCAAACGTAAGCATCTTCTAAGTTCTTACGTATTCACATTTTGATTTAACTTCCTCACCAGTAATTTGTCACAATTTCATAAAAATGTTACAGTTGTCATTATAATAATGTTATGTCGTATACAGTCGTAATCATGCTCCGGTGGGTACACTTTATAGGCATCTGCCAGACGGAGAAGTCGGACGTCATCGTCACCAGTTCTGCAAAATGGCGCTGTTAATGCGAGTTCTCAACTTCAACAGAAACACTGTCGTACACGCTCCCTCTCACCCCGTGACGGCAAGAAGTGTAGGGTGAGTACGGACAGGAGATCATCGACGAAAGTCCACCGGCAGGTGTCGGAAAACAACGCTGATGAACGACCAGTGGTGCTTGGCACGGTGGCGGAGTGTCCCAAAGACCTGCGGAACGTTTCTGTGGAGAATAATCACATTGAGACAGCGTCTCAGTGTCATGGTAAGAATAAGTGTAACACTGTGTGAATAATGATGCTGCAGAGTACAGACTTAGAAGAGTATATAATATTATGGTTGCTGAATTACTACATGACACCCAGCTGATACTTGTAGATGATCAGCTGTGTCAGTGACTTGCAAATTCTGATTGTTTAATCTAAATGCAGTTTGACAAAGATGATTTCTTCTGTACAGTGCAGATCAATGTAACATTTGCCCTATTGGATCATGTCTTCTCAAGGAGTGCAGTGGCGTAGTGGCTAGAGCATCGGACTCTCAATTGAGAGAACCCGGGTTCGAATCCTGTGCTGCCGTGTTGAACATTTGGCAAATTCATTCACTGTACATTGCTTTAGTTCCCTAACCGTATGAATGAGTACCTGGCTATAAACAATGGTTGATATTTGTGTACGAACAGTCTTCGCGAATTATTATCAGCATGGCTGAGTGCTTCCCAGAGAAGTCAAGATGGTGTTTGGTCGAACAGGTCAGCCAGGGAGTAAAGTGTAAAGCACCTTGAGAAGTACCAATGACTATTTACTGCGCTATTTTAGAATTTACCTTTACTTTACTTTTATACAGTGCAGATTAACGTAACATTCACCCTGTTGGACCGTGTTTTCTCACTGTAGACTTTGTGCTGTGCTTCATCGAGTGTGACACATCTGCATTGACCAATCAACACAAGAGCGAGGTTCAGATGTTTGCCGAGCAGCTATACAGCGTTGGACAGAAACACGTCATTGTTCATGCGCCAAAGGTTGACGACACACCCTTGCCAGCTCAACACATGATCTACCTTATGCATGAAGTCAGTCAGGCACTTCGGTATGATTCCCTTATTTAAATGTCATTCACGAATTGTGTTAAATATTTTGCTGTCTTCAGATGTGTTGTAGTTTTCAGTCTCTGGGTTTCTTGTTATTGTCCTGATTCTTGGGCAACTCGTTCTTCAAATGTTCGACCACCAAATGCACTCTTCATTGTACTGAATACTTTAAGGTTCCATGTATAATACGTGTTTTTCCTTCATATTTTACTTTTAAAAGTCCGGGTGCATATTATGTTATGGTGCTAGTGCTAAAAAACATTTTCTCCAACTGGATATAAGCCAGAAATACATGCCCCGTGAAATGTAGCTTTTTAGGTAAAGCATTGAAAACATCATCACTCATTTCAGCCCTCTAAGTTAACTTTTTTTGTCTAGGAGCCAACTGGCTCCTACCTACTTTTTTAGGAGCCAAATTTAAAAAGTACGAGCCAAGTAATTGTGTGTGCGTATGTATGCAATTGTGTTTTCAGTACCAATATAATCAAAATTAACCATAAACGTCCGTTTGAAATATAAATAAATTTCAAAGATGTATGAATATGTGGCCAAATACTAACTTCATGCATTATTACATGGTACATAGCAAATTAATAACAGTCATATGTGGAATCCCTTAAATTACTAATAATTAACAGTAAATATACACATGTATGTATAGGGACACTGATTTTCCGTTTCAAAATTTTGTTTCAGAAAAACACAAATTCTGTGTCAAATGATGCATTTTCCATGTCAAATTACGTATTTCCTGTTTAAAGTGAAAAAGAAGCCCTTTTCTGTTCAGAATAGTTATATTTTATTTCAAAGTCAACTTTGCGAAATAATATATTCTGTCAAATATTACAATGTTATGATTTATGCATCTGTATAATGCTGTTTTATTGTATGGTTAACTTTTCTAACAAAATTTATTTGTGCAATATTTGCAACACAGTAACAACCATACATAATCAATTTAGATAAAATGATTCCTGTCACACAATAACATAAATGACTGGTTGTTTCTAATGCAGCAGTGCTTAATATATAAGTTAACAAATGTAAATTACACAAGCAGTCATATTAACAGTTATAAATGTTTAAATCACTGATGCTGTTTCACTGACAATTTTTTTCAACTATTATGACGCCATCCTACAGAATTTGTGAGAACTACGAAACGCGGACTATATCACTTTGAGTCAGCGTAACCTAGGCTGTTGTTATTCCTTTGAGTTTTGTATTAAAAACCGGAATCTGTACACTTTTGTGTCTTCTAACAATGTGGCAACTACATTTAATTAGCAACCTGTCTTCCATTTCACCTATTTTTAACAGAGCATACGCCATCCCCCAAAGCACGTAAGTTTCGTTGGACTTTTAACGCCCTGTAAGGGCCCTGTCCAGTACTTGGAAGAAGAAGAAACACGATGAGCACAAAATCGAGCCGAGGAATATACCTTTATTAGCTTTAAATCTACTTTATCACAGTTTGTGACGTTTAGGGTAAAAAATAATAATCTGTTATCGCTCACAAACCACTCTGGTTGCATTCTTTTGGGCTTCAATTCCGGAGGTCTCCACTCTGTTCACTAAAAGCCCAAAAAAATGCACCCCGTGTATTAGCGGTAACACGGTTCAACAGACGGTGCCATGTGACATTGCAATGTCCTCAGCTGGACTTCGCATCTTGGTCGCCGCCGGCAACCAAGATGCGAAGTCTGGCTGGGGAGTCTTAATGTGGGGACAATTGGGGGGGACGCACTGGAAGTGGTCATCATGATGGAAAGGAGGAGAATAGAAGTGTTGTGCGTGCAAGAAACCAAGTGGAAGGGAGACCGAGCGAGGACACTGGCAAGAGGGTATAAGATGCTACATGCAGGAGATGGAAGGAGCAATGGTGTAGGCATCATAGCAACAGAGGAGATCAGTAGAGATGTGGTGAGAGTGGAGAGATGGCAAGGGAGGATCATTGTTGCATGGCTGATGGTGAGAAAGCAGCTGGTGTGCATTATGTCAATGTGGACCTCAAACAGGAAGGGCAGAGTCAGAGAAAAGGGCCTCCAGGGAAGAGCTAGAGAGAATGATGGGGATGGTGGAAGTGCACGTGATGATGTGTGTAGCTGGTGATTTTAATGCACACGTCGGTACAGCGGAGACAGAAGAGGATTCGGTCGGGGAATTTGGATGGGGTACAAGGAACCGAGAGAGCCGAGAGTTAGTAGAGTTGGTGATGCGATATGTGCTGGCAGTGGCTGGGTCATTTTTTCAAAAGAGTGAAAGCCACAAAGTATCATATACGAGTGGCCACCATAAGACAGAGCTGGACCTGCTGATAGTGAGGAAACAGCAAATGTGGCGAGTGAAGGACTGTAAGGTCATCCCTGGTGAACACGCGACTATGCAACACAAACCCCTCGTTTTCATTGTGCGTATGCAGAAGATGAGGGAGACGAAAAGTGCGGGGCGAAAGACCATTAATTGGTGGAAATGTCACGGGGACACAGCCAGAGCATATAGAGACAGAGTGACATCAGAGTATGAGAAACTGCGGCCAACAATAGGAACTGTGGACGAAGAATGGAAGCACTTTAAGGATACTTTCATTTGATCAGCGGAGGAGCTATGTGGCAGAACATGTGGTAAGGGAAGAGAACAATCAAACACGGTGGACTGAAGAAGTAGCGAAAGCATTTTGAGAAAAGAGAGAGGTATGGACAGAAATAGAAGGGATCAAGGGGAATGGAGGACAACCAGGCATTGCCATACAACAGCTGTATGGACAGAAATAGAAGGGATCAAGGGGAATGGAGGACAACCAGGCATTGCCATACAACAGCTGTATGGACAGAAATAGAAGGGATCGAGGGGAATGGAGGACAACCGGGCATTGCCAAACAGCAGCTGTATGGACAGAAAAGGAAGGCAGCTAAGAGAGCTGTGGATATAGAAAAGAGAGAAATGGAAGAGGAGCTATACAGAAAGCAAGATGAGGACAGTGGAAAGAAGATGATCTATAAGATGGCTCGAGACAGGGATGAGGACAGCAAGGATGTAAAAACTGGAACGGTGATTAAGGACAAGAATGGAAAGCTAATTATGAACAGGAAAGATGTGCTACAGGTCTGGGAAGAGTATTTCAAGACTCTGCTGAACCAACAAGAAAGCAAAGAACTAGATCTGCCAAGTGCAGCAGAGGGAGAAGTAAAGGTGAAGGAGATTGTGGATGAAGAGGTAGAGAGAGCAATGAAAAAGATGAAGAAAGGACAAAAAGCGACTGGTATTGATGAAGTACGAGTGGAAATACTGGTGGTAGCCGAACGTGTGGGAATGTGGTGGACAAGAAGATTGTTGAATACCTGCCTGAGAGAGTGAAAGATACTAGAGGAGTGGAGATCAGGGATAATAGTTCCAATATGGAAAGGAAAGGGAGATGTGTATGACCCAGGGAAATACAGAGGCAACACGTTGTTGAGCCACATGCTGAAGATGTTGGAGAGAATCCTGGATGGAAGGATAACAATAGTGGAAGGAGAAATCGGAGAAGAACAACAGGGCTTCAGAAGAGGAAGAGGTACAGCTGACGGAATGTTTGCACCGAGACAGCTGATCAAAAAGAAGTTAGAGGGACAGGAGAGTATGATGGTGGGTTTTATAGACCTGGAGAAAGGTTATGACACGGTACCAAGAAAGATGGCAATGGCGACACTGAGATGGATGGAGGTCCCAGAGGCAGAGATCAGGATGGTGGAAACGACATATGAAGAAACGAAGGGCAGAGGGGTGTGTGGACCTGGAATCTCTGAAGAATTCAAAGTGAATGTTGGCTTGAGACAGGGGAGTGCCCCGAGCCCACTGCCGTTTATCGCAGTGACGGAACTGATAAGTAGAAAGACCAGTATGAAAGATATTCTCCAGAAACTACTGTATGCAGACAATCTAGCAGTGGTAGTGGACGGGGAAACTACTGTATGCAGATGATCTAGCAGTGGTAGTGGACTGGGGAAACTACTGTATGCAGATGATCTAGCAGTGGTAGTGGACTGGGAAACTACTGTATGCAGATGATCTAGCAGTGGTAGTGGACTGGGAAACTACTGTATGCAGACGATCTAGCAGTGGTAGTGGACTGGGAAACTACTGTATGCAGACGATCTAGCAGTGGTAGTGGACGGGGAAACTACTGTATGCAGATGATCTAGCAGTGGTAGTGGACTGGGAAACTACTGTATGCAGACGATCTAGCAGTGGTAGTGGACTGGGAAACTACTGTATGCAGACGATCTAGCAGTGGTAGTGGACGGGGAAACTACTGTATGCAGATGATCTAGCAGTGGTAGTGGACGGGGAAACTACTGTATGCAGATGATCTAGCAGTGGTAGTGGATGGGGAAACTACTGTATGCAGATGATCTAGCAGTGGTAGTGGATGGGGAAACTACTGTATGCAGATGATCTAGCAGTGGTAGTGGATGGGGAAACTACTGTATGCAGATGATCTAGCAGTGGTAGTGGATGGGGAAACTACTGTATGCAGATGATCTAGCAGTGGTAGTGGATGGGGAAACTACTGTATGCAGATGATCTAGCAGTGGTAGTGGACTGGGAAACTACTGTATGCAGACGATCTAGCAGTGGTAGTGGATGGGGAAACTACTGTATGCAGACGATCTAGCAGTGGTAATGGATGGGGAAACTACTGTATGCAGACGATGTGGTAGTGGATGGGGAAACTACTGTATGCAGACGATCTAGCAGTGGTAGTGGACTGGGAAACTACTGTATGCAGATGATCTAGCAGTGGTAGCGGACGGGGAAGCTACTGTATGCAGACGATCTAGCAGTGGTAGTGGACTGGGAAACTACTGTATGCAGACAATCTAGCAGTGGTAGTGGACTGGGAAACTACTGTATGCAGATGATCTAGCAGTGGTAGTGGACTGGGAAACTACTGTATGCAGATGATCTAGCAGTGGTAGTGGATGGGGAAACTACTGTATGCAGACGATCTAGCAGTGGTAGTGGATGGGGAAACTACTGTATGCAGACGATCTAGCAGTGGTAGTGGACGGAGAAGTGGACTTACAGGAACAACTGATAGAGTGGAAGGATATCTTCAGCAAACACGGACTGAAAGTGAACGTGGAGAAGTAGGAGGTGCTGTGAGTTGGGCAGCAACGCAAAGAACTGGAAATAAACCTGGAGGGGAAGAAACTAAAACAAAGAGACAGTTTTGTATACCTGGGCAGAGTGGTATGCGGGGATGGCTCCGCTGAGACATAAATTCACAGGAGAATACAAGCAGGGGCAAATGCATGGAGGAAAGTAGAAGGTATGATGGGAGACAGGAACATATCGCGAAAACTCAAGGGAAAGGAACTATGCACATGTGTGACACCAGCCTACATGTATGGCCTAGAGACTATAGCAATGACAGAGAAACAACAGGAGAGGGTACAAATGTGCGAAAACAACTGCTGTTAGGAGAATTACGGGGGTAACGAGAATAGATAAGCGAAGAGTGGAAGAGCTGAGGGAGGATGTTGGTGTGAAATAAAGTTTCAAGAAGAATTTGATGAGAAGTCGGTTGAACTGGGCAGGACATGTGGAGCGAATGGGAGAAGAACGGATGGCAAAGAAAGCAGATGCCCGGAGAGTGGAGAGAAAAAGAAGACGAGGGTGACCGAGACTGAGGTGGGAGGATTGCGTGAAGAGAGACCTGGAGGGATGGGAAAGAGAATGGAGGAAAATAACAAAAGACCGAGGAGAATGGAGAAGGGTGATAGAGAAAGTAGAGCAAGTGCAATGAGGAGGAAGAGAAAGAAAAGAAAATGTCGACATATCCAAGTTAGCCTCACCCCTGAAGACAGGGAACGATGAGGAGAACAACATAATCACTAGATGGCGTTACGTGAACACTTGATCCAATCAGATGCGCTCTTTCTCCGTGTGTCTGGTTACTCGCCCGCGTCCATATTGTTTATTTTTAATTTTTGTTTCGTTCACATGTTATTCCTATTCATTTTATGATTGATGATGACCACACCCCGAGTTTAGTAGTAGCCAGTAGATTCTGAGATGAGTGGTTACTGGATGGTGATTATAAAAATTAGGCTGAGAAGGATCGCCGGGGGCGATCTTTTACTACCTGACCTAACCATGAAAACGACCACCTACAGGCTACACTGACTACACTGACTACACTGACTACACTAACAGCCACCAAACTTCTCACATACTTGGGTATCTTACATACATATACAGACACACTATTTAACAAAAATAGTTCTCTTACATTCCCATGACGACAAAAATTCACAAGTCAAACTCAAGTAAAACTCGACATCACCGGCAGTGACTACCCAAAAAGCTGGTAATTTGTCACATTTTGCCTATTTTTTTAAAAACTGTTCAACTTTTTTTCTAATTTTGCATATATGTATCTTAGGGTACTGCCACTATACACAAGAATTCTGTATTTGATTGAATCATTCTAAGGGCACCTGAGGGGCCCCTAAAGTGCAAAAGCAGTTAACGTAAGCAGTAGTAAGTAGTAGCAGTCATCATTTTTGAAACCGTGTAAAGCACTTTACCCAACCTTTACAAGGATGAAAGAAAACAATGTTACAATTTTTCTGACTTATCACTCATTTGGTCAGCGGGGGTCACTTATAGACGTATTAGTCCAAAGGACTTCAGGGGCACTTGGCCCATTTTTAGTCCTTTGGCCGAAGGTCCAAGGGACTATTGCCATCACTCTGCGTCCTCCGTCTGCCGTTAGCTGCCATATTTCAGAAACCGTTCAGCAACTTTTTCTCTAATTTTGCATAGACATATCTTAGGGCACTGCCACTATGCACAAGAAATCTGTATTTGATTGAATCATTTTAAGGGCTCCCTAGGGCCTCCAAGGACCCCAAAACTGGTAAAAATGTAACATTTGGCCTATTTTTTCAAAATCTGTTCAGCAACTTTTTTTCTAATTTTGCATAGATGTATCTTAGGGTGCTGCCACTATATACAAGAAATCTGTATTTGATTGAATCATTCTACGGGCACCCAAGGGGCCCCCAAAGTGCAAAAGTTTTACATTATCTAGTGATGTGGTTTTGAGAAGGGCTCTTAAGACCACCCCCAACAGTAGATTTTGTTTTATGTGCCACAAAGTCAACACCATGACTAATCTCCGCAGCCTAGTGCTACTGTTCCACTGAGACCTTGACTAATCTTTAATTGGTCACAGTGCCCAGGCAGAGTAGACACCCCCAACAGTAGATTTTGTTTAATGTGCCACAAAGTCAACACCATGACTAATCTCTGCAGCCTAGTGCTACTGTTCCATTGAGACCTTGACTAATCTTTAATTACTTAGAGTTGACACACTTGACCCCTGTTAGACTGAACAGTTGCCTAACACTTGTTATCTTCAAAACTATTGATTTTCTATAATTGCAAGTTGTGTTTATTTTGATGTTCATTTAATTATTATAAAATGGTGTGACTGTGGTGTCTATTGATTAAAGATGTATTTTCTGTAGAAACCTGTAGGTGACAAACATAGAAAATTTATATTCTGGACAACTATAGAATGAAATATCCTACACTTTATTGATATCAAATGCATTCTACTGTTCTGTTTATGCCTTGTGTAGACATGGTACTGTGTAAATCAATTGTATCAATATAGACTAATAATTACAGATTCACAATATAGTTGACACCTGAAACAACCAAATGTCAACCATTAGAAGAGTTGACATAGAAATCTGTATTTGATTGAATCATTCTAGTGTCATCAGCATAGTTTTATAGTAGAACATACATTTTCTACATCATCATCCCTAAGGTTGTTGTAAATTTCACCAGCTGCCATGTCAAGTCCGTTATAATTGTGACTAACAGTGTTCAAAATGATTCAGGTAAATAGCAAATAACAAAGGACACAAGTTTTCTCCTTGCCATACCTACACATCACATGAGAAGAAGGTTGACACAGCCTGGCCCTGATTTATACATGATTTAGCATTTCTGTATATGTTGTATACAACTTTCAACATAATACCATTAATACCGCATGAAATTATCTTAGACCACAGGGAGGACCGGTCTACTAAATCAAATTCTTTCTTAGAATCGATGAAGGCACAATAAAGCCTTTTGCGTCGAGACAAATACAATTAAACCAATACCCCTATTTGAACACTGCCTGTTCTTCACCTATTACATTCGCTTTGTTTCGGTATGTGGTCAGTCTGGTGTTCTGAACAATCAGTAAGGATTAATGAACACTTGTGCAGAATGTCACCCACTTGGCAGGTTTAATTGATCTATTCAGCAATGAGGACACTGCTTAGGCCTCACTCTGGACACTGTCACTCACAGTGTTGTGTATTGTCTTAGTTGGTGCATTGAGCTAATCTACTTGACCATGAATCAGTGGTGGCTCTGGTTGTGTATTACACCCAGCTGTGCAGCTAAGATTCTCTGCCTGCTGTTGTTTGATGGAAACTGTGACTAATGTGTAACTGGTCACTGGCAGTAGCTTGTGTCAACAGACAGCATTAAGCCACTAGACCCCTGTTAAACTGGACAGTTGCCTGTAGATTTTAAACTGTGTCAAACAGTGAGTCTACCTTTTGCTCTCAAATAATCTGTCCTCTTAGTTTTACACATGAAGACATAATCTGCCATAACTTGATAAGTCTTTGTAGCAGCACATTTGTACTTCTAGTGTATCATTGCAACATAACATACATATTACATACTGTGTGCCACATTTGAATGTTGTGCATGTAATATTTCCTTGCAATCCATTTGCATATATAATGTAAAACTTCAACAGCCGTTTTCTTCATTTTCACTTTTTGATCCCTACCATGTTCAGCTCCATAACTTTGCCAATTTTTGTAGCAGTCATATTTTTTTGAAACCGTGTAAAGCACTCTACCAAACCTTTACAAGGATGTAAGAAAACAATGTTACAATTTTTCCGACTTATCACTCATTTGGTCAGCCGGGGGTCACATATAGATGTATTAGTCCAAAGGACTTCAGGGCCACTTGGCCCATTTTTTCTTCTTGGTGCTCTTCGCCTTCTTCTATGCACAATATTTTCTTTTGGATATTCACTTCAGGTTGTTGCTGATCCAGGGCTGGTGGAATTTTGTGACGCACACTTTTGTTGGAACATGCATATCCATCATGAGGGTGAGGTGTTCCTGTATTGACTGCCATGTCTGCTCGACAGAGGTTTCATCGTTGTCTGCGAAGAGTAGGCTGGCGGTGAAGGACTTGGTGTCTTCTCTGATGGCTTCACAGATGGCTTTCTTCCAGATGCTGACAGTCCTTGGGGCTGGCTTCCCCATCGGTGCTTTCAGGCGACTGTCCATAAGGATGATATCGTGATCGCCTAGGCCTGGGATAACATTTATCCTGGTGATGAGGTTTGGTCTGTTGGTCAGGAACAGGTCGAGAATGACGTCTCCTCTAGTCTCCTCTGGGTTCTTGGTTTGCCTAGTGGAGTCCAAGGTCATTGACCTTATCCAGGAAGAGGCGGTTTACAGTCCAGGGTAGCTGTTTCCTTGTATGTTGTTTGTCTCCCAGTCAGTATCAGGAAGGTTTAGATCCCCTCAGATCCAGATAACATTATTTCTCTTGGGAGAGGCAGTGTCTAGGGCCTTCATCAAGTCAGACATCTGGTTTTCGCTGGTTGCTGATGGTGGTCGATACAGGGAGGTCACTATGGTATTCTCATCCCTCATCTGTATCTGGATAATGACTGACTCGGTCTCAGTGGCGGTGGCTTGTTGAATTTCATGGAAATCAAGTTATTTCTGGTAGCCACGAGGACACCTCCGTTGCCATCGTGCCTATCCTTCTGAAAGACATTGAAGTTCGGTGGGAAGATTTCTGCATCGGCTATATCTGGCCTGAGCCATCTTTCTGATCCTAGTATTACATCTGGGTTAGTGGTCAGGCACAGGTTCCAAAATTCTGCCTTCTTTGGCCTCAGGCTCTGGAAGTTGATTTCCAACGTTCTGAGAGTTTGTTTTGCCTTTATGGTGCTGTGGCCACGCTGGAGGTGGACGAGTTGCTGGAGAGGGTATTGAGTGCAGAGTTCAGTTTCTGTTGGGTACAGCTGCATTTCACAGGTGAGGACTGAGACAGGGGATATCCTATACAGGCTGTCAGATCGCTTCGGTTCTGGAAGTCATAGGAAAGAGGCCCTAGAGATGTCAAGTAGAGAGGAGTGTGTGTTGTGTACAGAGTGGGCGGAGATGGAAACAAACTGGTTGCTGGAAAAGCTTGGTAGGCCGCAGTTGCAGCACTGCCAAATATGTGTGGCTGTGCGAGGTAAATGTTGTCACACATGCCTGTGCAGGACGCATGGAACCAAGTATTACAGCTGTCGCATGCGATACCTCTGTCCTTCCATTTCACTGCTCTGATGCAGATTCCACAGGGAAATGTGGTCCTGGGTTTTGTACAGTGTCCAATGCAATCAGGAGTAGAAAGGATAAGCCCATATGGGAGATTAAGAAGAATTTATACATTTCTGAGCTTGGAGATATGGAACTGAAGAAGCAACTGGTGCTGTCAGTTTGCCGCCATCCAGGGTAGGGAGCGCGAACATTGAGTCTACGATTTCTATTCAGTAAGACTCGTCAATTGTTGGCTGTTTCGCTCCAGAGATACTTCCGCAATACGATGAAGGTTTTGGTGTTTTTACAAAGTGAGATATAAGTATGACCGAAAGTAGTAGGATGTCAGCAATTGATGCGAAGGGTCCGAGTTGAATGCATTGTTTACATTTTGCCGGAAGTACTGGGTTTGCATACTCACGTCCAAGGTTCAGCACCCAAAAGTTCTCAAAGTCAGTAAAAATCCGCCTAGAGCGTAAGTTGTAAGTTACTTCACCGGTTGGTAAAGAAATGCTTTAAGGGCTAATCGAGATGCTAAATACTTGTCATATCTTACGTTTAGCTAACTAATCAGAGATTACAAGATTTCAAATCGTCACGCGAAAAAAGAAGTAGCCATCGTAACTTGAGTTTTGACAAACCTTGATACCATGGTGCGTTAATTCCATCATTTAACATAATTCCAAGCATATTTATATTACAAAAATGTTGCATCTATGGCACTTTTGAAGCCCAAATAGCGACCAGGTTTGCACTAGTCTGCGTCACTGCAGTCGTGCGTTACCGCATCGCGCCTGTAAAATGAGCGATATAGCAGCGTATGTTGATGCAACCGGGGCACTATTTATGCCTCAAAAGTTAGAATAGAACTTTATTTCGGTCACAATACCAATTTCTGAATATATTTACAATGGAGTACAATAAACACATACTGCAACCGAGGAGATCCTCTGGAAACCCCAAGAGGCTTATGTCAAGGACTACCTGGACAATCATCATTATAACTGTCAGGTTCCTTATTCCATAAAATTACTGCATAACATTAAAACAGTACATTCATCTGGGACAAGGTGAATAGGAAATACATGAATAGGTGTTTTTTTTATAAATGAAATAGGTTGTCTACTAAAGAAATAAAAAAATTAAGTTACACATTAGGACATGGTACAGTATTTTGACTAGATTAATGGTTAAACATCAGTAATACATTAAATAAAACAAAAAAGCTTAATCACTTATAATACAATGAACAATTATGGTAGGTTATGAGTAGTTAATAAGATAAGAGTTCAAAGATACTTAGACAGTGATAGCTCTTTGAGTTCCTTTTTAAACTGATTTACGGATACAAGTTGCTGCAGAACATGGGGTAGAACATTCCAGAAAATTGGTCCTGAATAATTTATTGTAAATTTCCTGGTGTTTGTTCTTATTTGTTGGATGTAATATGCATTAAATTTGTTTCTTAGGTTATGGTCATGAATGTTATCTGTTCGTAAAAACATTGGTGACATGCTGTCTGGGAGTTGTTTATTTGTTGCTTTACGCATAAAGATACCTAACTGATGTTTGTACAGATCATCCAATTGTAATAGTTTTAAGATCGCTAAGACACGATATTCTTAAACATAAATATGCCTAGGATAATGTTGAATGATGGAACTAATGCACTAAGGTACCAATGTTAGACAAAGCTCAAGATATAACAGCGAAATCGAGGTGGGTCCAGATTCGACACAAGTGCCAATCGCCGTGACATTCAGAAGTTGATGCCATGCACGGAGCAATATATAAATAATGTGAACAATGTCCATCATCAATCGTTGATATTGGCATCAAAAATAACTTGGAAAGCAAATGAAGGACAGAAGCACCATGTATAATACGCATAATGCATATTTTACAGGGTAATATAGGAATTCTGTCAGAATTTTGAAAAAGTCGGGGTGTGTATTATAAATGGGGGTGTATTTTACATGGAAACTTATGGTATTTGCTTACAAAGAAAACTAACTGAAATTTTTTAGACAATTTCACTCACCTTGTAGTATAGGTTAACTTCAGCCAACATGAAAGAATGCATGAAACACATCAACACTACTGGATTTTATTGTGAGAATAACAAAAAGATGCATTGTAACGTATTCCATGTTTTTGTTGTAGGGAGCAGAATTATCAAGACTTGGAGCGTTTGATATTTGGCCTGTCTGGGCTTGACGTGAATAAGTACGAGTGCTTCGACCAACTGCACAGGAACTTGGGCAAGGAGAAACACGAGTTGATTCATATAATGATGCACGATGTGATAAAATGTAACCTGTCAGAGGCAGAGAGTGTCACCGGCCTTAAGGTTGGCAAACTATGCAAGGTCTGCCAGATGCAAGTGTTCATACTGTGCCTTCACGTGTGCGACCTGACTGACCCGATGTATCGCCTTCGCTCGTGTCTCTCTCATAAACCACACACCCCCTTCCAGTGGACGCAAAACACGTGTCTCATGAACATCGCAACGTTCAGTGGAAAGATGAGCGAGTACTTCTGTCAGCAAGAGGTAGTTGAGCTGCAGTCTTGGCTCGAATGCAACGCCGAACTAGAAGTCAGTTATTTTGACGATTCCGAGAGTCATGCGATGACGTGTACATCGGCCATATTCCAACTGAAGGAGTACTTCCAGTATGACTACAACACGCAGCCACACGGGTCGACTCTCTTCTTACTTGGTCCCGTCGACTATGCAGAAGAGACGGCTGTGAACTATGTCAACAACTGGATACCTGAAATATTAAGAAAAACCCTCATGTCAGGCAAGGATGTCTTCGTTGTCATGGGGATTAACATGTCACATGCCACATGTAGCCTCAGTGACCTGACGCCACCCTTGCAGGACAATGTCGAACTGAAGGTTTACAGTTTCGCTGACCCCAGTCATCTGCCGGTCACCTGTGTCCTGTTGCACTTCAAACTGTCGGCGATCAAACAGGTAGCTGGATGAATAACTTATGACTAACCTGTGTCGCGGTTACTAGATGAATGCACACGATTCTGTTGTGTGGGTAGTGTTCAACATTTACCTGGAGCCGAGTGATCCATCTCTCACCACCTACACACTCGCTGTACTTTTGTTTAATGTACCGTATTCATTCTATTATACATACAGTATGCTTAACAAATATTTTGTACTTGGAAATGTGTTTAATTGTGCATTGCTATAAGCACACAAGGCTGTACACCCATTTTGTGAGGTTCCTGGATACAGCCATCTCGGCAGACATGACTGACAAGCAGTTTATGATGCGTCTCACATACAAGCAACAGGATACCAGAACACTATAGTCTGATAATTTACATAGATTTTTTAAATATTTTTTCATCACTGTACTGTGAATCTAGTGTGACATTGGTAGAATTAAAATTGCAATAATGGATTTAATAGTCAAGGTTGGTATTGAAGATCGCTGTCACTGTATCAGATGCTACTAAAAATGGGGGTGTATGCTAATTAGGGCATGTAGGCTTAATAGCATGAATGCGGTACCTCAACTATGTACTTGCCCTACGACTGCATTATAGGAGCATGCCGTACAAAATTGCCGACATATATGAACTATTTTGTGTCAATGTGAAGGTGCGCTTCTAAAGTTTGACCAATTGAAATACAGTCATGATTCATTACTCTCCTTCATTCTGTCTTTTCATTCCTGTTCACTGTCTGCTACTGTGGCCAGATCATCTGTAGAGAACATCCTTCCTGCTGATCAGTTCCGTCTCCATAATGAACAATAGGTTCACATGTTTGTCACCAACCCATCTTATTCCCGTCTTTCGTCCCATGTACTGGCCACATCACTTGGTCCGTTCCATCCTTTGGCGAGTTCTCTCCAGTTATCTCAGAATGAGGTTAAACTCGAAATCATCCGACACATCTCGGGTCCAGCCAATTCTGTTCGTATTAATTTATCTTTTTCATGTATTTCTCCTGTCTTCTCTGTTGTTATCCAGTGTTAGTTTCACTGTTCTCTGGACAAGTGGTATGGTTGGGCCATTGTGATACCTGCATCCTGTTGTTGACACGCAACACACACGCAACACACACGCAACACACACACAAATACACACATAACACTCACGCACACAACACACACATATTGCTTCAATCATCCTGGCATCTACTTCTGGTACATCTCACTGTTGCCCGAACTGTCTCTTGAGACGACATAATGAACCTTCCCAAGGCCAACACATCCCAGTGTTGGTTCCTTCCACCCCTGCATCTCCCACAGTAAGTGTGCTGAATCGTCTTTCCTTCGATAACAGTCTGCATGTCCAGATAATTTCCCATGTCGACACTACCTGGATCTTCCCTAGACTCACCCAGAGGAGAGGACATGATTCCTGAACATGTCATGTCTTTCTTGCAGTACCGCTTACATACAGTATCTTCATCGCACTTCTTAGTCCGTATGAGCAGGCTAATTACCAAAATGAACTACAGGATCCTTAATAATTAAGGCATTTTTGTTTTAAATCCTCTCCCACCCCGCCACCTCACAACTCTCCCACCCCGCCCACCTCGCAACTCTCCCACCCCGCCCACCTCACAACTCTCCCACCCCGCCCACCTCACAACTCCAAACGCTACAGCTCCCATTTACAACACACCAGTTCCATTAGTACGGGGCCTGCTGATATCCGATCAATATAACACTATGCTTTTATGTCTACACATTGTCTGTGTGAAACGTATGGCATGAAGACTCGTTACTATACATGAGTTGTGTAGGTTTCTTCTAGACCTATTTAATCCATGCAGTTTGATGTTGTCATGTGTGACAAATACACTGTTCAACACACAATGTTAAGTTAATAAAACTGCCTTATGTCAACGTTTGGGCATTAATGCATTATTAAACAGTGAGAGTTCCGTAACGAGCGTGTCACACGTTTGAATTTGTTGCAAGTGAATGCCGCTTGAAAATAGTATAAAACATTACTATTTTCATAACTTCTCATTCCGAAATTATATCTAAGTTATGATGTTAAACGTCTTGTTGTAATCTTTATTGATGTATATTTAGTGTCGGAAACTGTGTAACACTGGAATTCCGTACGGCTAGCACAAATCAACAGTCATCACCGAGTGTTGTGACACTTAATGTTATTTGTATTTATGACAGTTTGGTTTGTGCAACATAACATCTACACAAAACGTGTTATTTCCATGATCATTCAGCTTGAAATATTATTTGAATAGATACGATTTGGTGATGAAATATGTGTATATATACCACGAGGTGGATATTTTTTACAACCACTGGCACGTTTTTCATGATGAAGTACATAAATGTAAAATTTTCTGAGGCACATTTCTCGGCAGACGACAGAGAACACAGAATATTGGCATAGTAGGTCATGTTTCTCATGTTTGATTGTTGTGTGTTGCCTAATATAGCACATTATAAAAGATAATAACACCTAATGCTAATATTATGAAGCAAGTACATGGACTGTTGACACTTATGTAAAATATGAAAGCCATTTACTTGTTAGATCACAACATTCTATGCTCTGTCTTCTAGGCCTATCACAAATTAATTGCATTGCAGGAACCCTTAGAGGAAACATGTCCACTGATGTCCCAACTCGATGTGATCTGGGAGCAGCACAGCGATTCTCCCGCACTGATGGCTGAAGTGTTCAGTGTCAAGCTGTCTGGGTTTGCCTTTGGCACCATCAAGCCGAACAATGATGTCGTAGATGACGTAGGTGTAATAGAACAGTGCTAAGACATTATTGTATTAACAGTCACAGGAAATATTGGTTCTACGCAAATGTACAATTTTTGCCACGACAAAAATGCATTTAACTATAAGTTTACTATATTCTTCAAAAAGGATTTTTTGGGTACTGCGTATTATGTTTCTAGTGGAACTACGTGCATATTTAAAGCTGTTTTGTAACTTATTCAATCCTGCTAGGCTGAAAAGGTAAAGGCATATTCTTATATATTATTATTATATGACTGCTCAAATAGCTTGACACTTCACCCCCTGGCAGACTTGTTTATTCGAACACCATCTCGACTTCTTTGGGAAACAACCAGCCACATTGCAATTAAAGTAGGAAGACTATTCGTACACCAATATCCACCACTGTCTACAGCTAGGTACTCATTTATACAGCTGAGTGAACTGGAGCAGCGTGGAATCAAAAACTTGCCCAAGGTTCGAAACGGCAGCAAAGAGAATTCGAACCCAGAATCTTGTGAGTCGGAAAGTCATTACTCCACCACAGTCCAGACATGTTCTCCACAGCTTCCTGTTTGTTGCCATCTGTTTCAGGTCCTTCCACATGTAACCTATCTTCCTTCTACATCTCACCACCAGCTCTATCTGGGCCATCCTTGTTCTCCTCCTCTATGGTCAGTTTCACGAGAGACGTCTGGTGAAAGGGGTGGAGGTGTTCCAAGTGTGTGAGCAGTCTGTCTGCGTGTTTGTTCTGATGTGTAAGCATGATGTCTAATACAATTGCAGGTGATCGCAGCATACGTGAAGGTCCTGGTGCACCAACACGGAGCAGCTGCCATTGACAGCCACGTCATGAATATGCTCATCAACAAACCGCACACAGCCTGCTTACCAACGGTACATGCAGCGATTCTACAGTCTCTCCCACTAGCGAAATAGGTAGCTTATGGTAGGATCAGTACAACTATCGTAATATTGTTTTGTGTATAATATGTATATATATGTAAAGTATACAATATATGTATAAAAGGTATATATATATTGTGTGCGTTCAATGGTACTTTGTTATAATCTATTTCCAAAGGGGCACACGTTTTCCTCGTATCCATTCATATACAATTCACATTCTTTGCAAAATGAACATAATTATTTATTAATTGGATTATTTCGGATGTTTTACTACTATTTTTATATACAAACTACTATTTTTCAGAATATATTTCATGATAACTTGGTGTTGGCGCCATTCAACATGTCGGGTGACCACTGGGAGTTGCTGGCGTTCTACCCCTGTGAGAGAAACATAGTGTATGTAAACCCACTGGGGGAGCCACCTGATAGAATCAAGACAATCGAGAATTCATGGGACGTGGTGGTGAAGAGATACCCAGGGCAAGTGCCTCAAGGTGTATGGACCGTGAGGACATGTGCACATACAGAGCAACAAGACAGCCACAGCTGTGGGGTGTTGGTCATGCAAGTGAGTGATAATAGGGACACGTTACGCTTGTACACACATACATCCTCAGTGCGCTCCTCGTCATGCCAGTGCTGGTACTCCCTGGCAGATCACTTTGAGAAACACTGAATGGAATAAAAACAAGGCATTAGCTAAAATCTGTTTTCTATGTGTACACAAAGTTTAACATTGTACGTAACATTTGAGAACATAAAAAATATGGAAAATACATTTGTAGCATAAATTCAATTTTTTATCCAGACAACCAAGGAACCATCGATCATGAACTAAACTGGGGAAAGCGTCAGCAGCCTTCAACCAGCTGAGGAAAATTTGGAACAACAAGAAGTTTACCTTAAAATATAAACTCCGCTTTTATAACTCAAACATAATACGAACCCTCCTATATGGATGTGAAACATGGCAACTAAAAACAAGCCAAGAAAACAAAATTGATGCATTCGATACTAAATGCCTGTGAAAGACCTTGGGCATATGCTGGAGTGACCATGTGACGACTATAGATGTCCTGATACAATCAGGACAACCTCTGGCATCATCTACTATCTGCAAAGACGAATGAGCTGGCTCGGCCATGTCACAAGGCTCCCACCTACTAGACCTGCCCAACAAGGGTTATGGCGGATACCAGCTGGCCAGAGAAAGAGGGGACGACCAAGAACAAACTAGCGCCAAATAATCGACCGAGACCTACAGCTGGTCAACAAACGTGGGGGCGACGTCAGAACACTAGCAAGCGACAGATCTGGATGGCTTTCATGACGAATAAATAATTATTTAAAAAATAATTTACAAACAGTGCATGACAGTGTAAACATTATTTGGTTTATATTACTTCGTGAAAACAAACAAAAACAGCATCAAGAAAATGAATGGTTCGGTGTCAGGCTTGAAAGGGCGTCGCCCGATTGTAAAATAAATTACACAAAACCAATGCGTTTACCGACTGACCTACCAAGAACAGCGGAAATTCATTGACTGATTTAAGTTAAGCATAATAAGTTGTATAACTCCTCCTTCATATATCGATATTCCAATGATATGAGATTAAACAACGTTACCTTCTGTAGTTTTTTTTTACAGTCGATATAATTATTCTGAAAATGAGCCAAAGATCCGCGAAATCTCGCCAGCTTGTACTAGTATGCCCATTCGCATTCATTATTTTGAATAAAATTGATTCATGTGGGTAAGAAAACTGCTTGTTTCTCTATGATGACTAGTGTTTGTATTACATTGTAATATCGCATAATAACTAATTCTGACACTTGTTTCCACCCAAAAGCTATCCTTGTAAACATGCACTGAATGCATGCAAGGGGTCGGCCTGATGACAGTGTATATCGTCTGTGATGTAATATTTCGGCATCCCAAAAATATGCATATTCGAGAAAGTCAAGATGCACAGAATAAAATGTGGAATTTCTAATTCATTGAATTTTTTTGATTTTTTGGCTTGGTGGACATGGAAATATATAGCAGGGTGTAATACAATATGAATTCAAGCAATTGGTGTTTTATTCCCTTTAAGCGCAGCCAACAATATAGTTTGCCAGTGGATTTCAGGTCTTTTTTGTTCAGCCATACGTTGCTCATGTTACCCGTAATGTTCGGGAAGTATAAGTAATTTTTGAATACACACTACTACTCAGCCGCTTGTGAGAATGGTCAAACGTATAATTATATTGGTGTTCCCAGTCGCTGGCCTGTCTTTGGAGTGTAGGTGGGATGGTTATCTGCACTGTTCTCACGGGTGGTCCAGTCGCAACCGGCAAAGTCAATTACTAGTTTGATTCAGCTGGCATACATTGCATAGTCATCTGACAGGGGTAGTGTACATAGTCACCACCGCTGGCTTGCGAGGAAGCACACACATGACCATGACCGTTCACGTATTTCACGAAATGTAGTTGTATTGAATGATGCAGATGCACTGAGTATGGTGTGTCTGTTTACACCTATTTATGAAATACAGCAGATTCATACTGTAAGCACCACCATGATCTGGTCACACTGTTCATAACCTCGTCCGTCCATATGGGTACACAAAATAGGGCAGATGTGGTATGCAAATGACACTCTATGGTGTATGGACGGGGGTCCATTCACCACTGCGTGGAATATGGATCCCATGTAAGCCATTTAATTTTAACGTGTTAAGTAAGTTAGAAGTGGTGCATTGAAGTATGTTCTAAATAAAAAATACTGTTCAAAAATGTGCCCTAACCTTAGTTACAGTATATAAATCAGTAATGGCAATTTCAATATCTTTTACAGATACTAACATTGGTTTTACAATTTTGTTGGCACATTTTTGCCTTTCAGAATATAAAATGTGCTATGTATAAACATTAGTTAAGGTATCTGTAAATTTAAATCACTAAACACAATTCCAATTTTCACAAGGGGTCCATATGTACCACACGGTAAATGATCCCCCGGTTGATTTACTATGGGGGTCCATTTATAAGCTCACTCCGGCCAAAACAGTGATTTCAAAGTTGTTCCTTTTAAATGTATGTACCTTACATCAGGAGTCCATATAGAATGTCTCTGGAACACAATTGCGCGATATTGCATGTATTTATTTTAGTTTAAATCACTAAATGACAACTCTTGCAGTAGTGAAATATGTCGTCCTGTTGTCATTGCGAATGAATTGATTCAGTTCGCAGAGCTGCTCCTGACCGACCAACCCCTGGTGGTGGAGGAGGACATCGACGGTATACGTAGAATGATTGCACAGCGACTATTGGAAAACACGGACTTCAATAAAGGCAGGTACCTATTAAGAATTACACATTACACTTTGTCTTAGCTATTAGAAAAGGTAAGTTCTTATATAGCACAGTATATGGACTGCTCAATGCGCTTTACACTTTACTCCCTGGCTGTTCAGTCGAACACCATCTTGACTTCTCTGGGAAGCATTCAACAATGTTGCAATTAATGCACAAAGACTATTCGTACTCAAATATCCACCACTGTCTATAGCTAGATACACATTCATACAGTGAACTGAAGCAATGTAGAGTAAACAAGCTTAACAAGAGAGAAAGGTACACTTCAGGTGAGAAGGTACTTTGTACAATAATGAGCAATCACTGCCATAAGTTCTTATATTAATTATGGGATTGAATTATATGGATCGGCTTGTAAAACTAACTTAACTAAAATACAAGTTTTACCAAATTTATTACTTAAAACATTAGCAAAACGTCACCGCCATGACAGTGCCAAAGCATTGCATAGGGAACTTAATATACTTAAAGTTCAGGAACTATTTAAACTAAATGTTCTAATATTTGTGTATAAACAGCGTATGAATCAACTTCCTAGTCTATTCCACCAATTTTACCAATGTAATAGTGACTTCATGACCAGAAGTTCCAGACAGGAGAACAATTTATATATACCTAAATGTAATTATAGAACTGGAGAGAACTCCTTGAAAGTAATAGGGGCTCGACTTTGGAATAAACTTCCTGTAGACATTAAACATTCGAAAACGCTAAATATGTTTAAGCATAAAGCCAGGAGCTTTATAATTGGCATTAACTAAAGTTTAAATCTAATTACATATTTTAAGAAATTCGCTTGTAAATTCTCTTATATTGGTACAACATCTCTAGCTTTAATTTACGGAAGTCGTTAACCTGAAGCTATTGCAATTGAATGCACTGAATAACCTTTATATACGTAATATTATGTATGTGGGAGTAACCTATATGAGTTTGATTTAATTGGCTACCAGCTCGATAAGTTATACTTCTCTGGTAGCCACCTCATCTGTGTTACATTGCTCTTGAATTGTGTTGTATATTATCTGGATGAGGAAATAAATTTACTTTACTTTACTTTATAGCCTTGTATCTAGTCCTTAGGATTGCTCAAAGTCACTGAGTCGCTTCACACTTTACTCCCTGGCAGACATGTTCAATCAAACACCATCATGACTTCTCTAGGAAGCATTCAGTCATGCTGAAATTACAACGTGAAGGCTATTCGTACAAAAAGATCCACCAATGTGTGTTGCCAGGTGCTCATTTATACAGCTCAGTGATCTGGAACAACATAGACAAACTGGACTGTCCGATAGTCTAACAACTGCGCCACAGCGCCCAATAGATTTAGTCAAACCCAAATTCAGAGGCTCAACAATCAGGATTTATATCGCAGACAGGGAGGCACAATAGTCATCATCAGATCAGAGCAAAGGACCGTCAATGGTTTAATGTGCGTATAATAGATTATTGTTTTATTAATAAACCACCAATATGATATACATCATCACATATTCACAGCATAATACAAGCAAGCTTGCCTGCCCCAATGGTATTGCAACCGAATACCTACAATCCCCTGCAATTTGCTGCTATTGTTGGATATATATAATATAATGAATTAATAGGCATACGATATGAAAACGTACACTAAAACTGATGCTCAAATCCTGCAGAACCCGAGCTAAGCAGGGCTTTAATACCAATGGGATACAGGTATCATAGTGAGACTACCAACGCCGGCAGACCAAAGAGACCTACTGCAAAACTATGTTCACAAACTTACAACAGTCTACGGTAGTGGTTGGTGTATGCATTTGGATATCCTCCGTGTACGATTTCTAGTTTGATCACATATTGTTTATTAACGCCAAATTACATCAAAGCACATGGCCAGGGCCAGCTACCTTATCGCTTGGTGCATCATCTAGCAGTTCTCTAAACTAATCCACAAGAGGGCAGCACATTTACAAGTCTAAACACTACATCCCTCTCCTACTTGGAATATTGTTGAGAACACCCGATTCTATCCTGAACAAATCATTAATACTGATACACGCTTAACCAATAGTTACAAGTAAACACAAATTTATAAGATTATCTCAGTCTGCAGTATCTAGTCCGTATGAATTACTGCGAGTAGGCAATTACAGTTATACCTGAACTTGTTATTCTCAAGTAACACTGCACAATAATACTTGGACAGCTATAAACAGTTACTCAAAATAAAAACTGAAATGCTTCCCATTAAACAGTTTTGCTAAAACAATAACAGGTAACGTGGTGATGCTCCAGTCGACTGGTGTGGAGTGGCTCTGTACACTCAGAAATTTGTACAGTTTATTCTTCCATGGTTTCTGTTCACTCACAGCAGCATGGATAGTTTTCATCAGTGTCCTCATAAAGCGTTCCGCCTCGCCATTTGCTTCTGGCCATAGGTGTTATTTTCAATGGCTCTCTTTTCGAGTTAGGTGTAGAGGCTTGACATGCTAGACACTGTTCCACTTCCTCTTGACATGTTAGACAATGTCCCACTTCCTCTTGACATGCTAGACACTGTACCACTTCCTCTTGACATGCTAGACACTGTCCCACTTCTTCTTGACATGCTAGACACTGTCCCACTTCCTCTTGACATGCTAGACACCGTCCCACTTCCTCTTGACATGCTAGACACTGTCCCACTTCCTCTTGACATGCTAGACACTGTCCCACTTCTTGACATGCTGACACTGTCCCACTCCTCTTACATGCTAGACACTGTCCCACTTCCTCTTGACATGCTAGACACTGTCCCACTTCCTCTTGACATGTTAGACACTGTCCCACTTCCTCTTGACATGCTAGACACTGTCCCACTTCCTTTGTCCCACTTCCTCTGACATAGACACTGTCCCACTTCCTCTTGACATGCTAGACACTGTCCCACTTCCTCTTGACATGCTAGACACCTGCTCCCACTCTCTTGACATGCTAGACACACCGTCTCCACTTCCTCTTGACATGCTAGACACTGTCCCACTTCCTCTTGACATACTCAGACATCATTCCACTTCCCTCTTTGACATGCTAGACACTGTCCCACTCTCTGACATGCTAGACAATTCCACTCCCTTCTCTGACATGTGCTAGGACACTGTCTCCAGACTCCTTTCTTGACATGCTAGACACTGTCCCACTTCCTCTTGACATGCTAGACACTGTCCCACTTCCTCTTGACATGCTAGACACTGTCCCACTTCCTCTTGACATGCTAGACACTGTCCCACTTCCTCTTGACATGCTAGACACCGTCCCACTTCCTCTTGACATGCTAGACACTGTCCCACTTCCTCTTGACATGTTAGACAATGTCCCACTTCCTCTTGACATGCTAGACACTGTCCCACTTCCTCTTGACATGCTAGACACTGTCCCACTTCTTCTTGACATGCTAGACACTGTCCCACTTCCTCTTGACATGCTAGACACTGTCCCACTTCTTCTTGACATGCTAGACACTGTCCCACTTCCTCTTGACATGCTAGACACCGTCCCACTTCCTCTTGACATGCTAGACACCGTCCCACTTCCTCTTGACATGCTAGACACTGTCCCACTTCCTCTTGACATGCTAGACACCGTCCCACTTCCTCTTGACATGCTAGACACCGTCCCACTTCCTCTTCACATGCTGGACACCGTCCCACTTCCTCTTGACATGCTAGACACCGTCCCACTTCCTCTTGACATGCTAGACACCGTCCCACTTCCTCTTGACATGCTAGACACCGCCCCACTTCCTCTTGACATGCTAGACACTGTCCCACTTCCTCTTAACATGCTAGACACTGTCCCACTTCCTCATGACATGCTAGACACTGGTCCCACTTCTTCTTGACATGCTAGACACTGTCCCACTTCCTCTGACATGCTAGACACTGTCCCACTTCTTCTTGGACATGCTAGACACTGTCCCACTTCCTCTTGACATGCTAGACACCATTCCACTTCCTGACATGACACTGTCCCACTTCCTCTTGACATGCTAGACACTGTCCCACTTCCTCTTGACATGCTAGACACTGTCCCACTTCCTCTTGACATGCTAGACACTGTCCCACTTCCTCTTGACATGCTAACACACTGACATGCTAGACACTGTCCCACTTCCTCTTGACATGCTAGACACTGTCCCACTTCTTCTTGACATGCTAGACACTGTCCCACTTCCTCTTGACATGCTAGACACTGTCCCACTTCTTCTTGACATGCTAGACACTGTCCCACTTCCTCTTGACATGCTAGACACTGTCCCACTTCCTCTTGACATGCTAGACACCGTCCCACTTCCTCTTGACATGCTAGACACTGTCCCACTTCCTCATGACATGCTAGACACTGTCCCACTTCCTCTTGACATGCTAGACACCGTCCCACTTCCTCTTGACATGCTAGACACCGTCCCACTTCCTCTTGACATGCTAGACACAGTCCCACTTCCTCTTGACATGCTAGACACCGTCCCACTTCCTCTTGACATGCTAGACACCGTCCCACTTCCTCTTCACATGCTGGACACCGTCCCACTTCCTCTTGACATGCTAGACACCGTCCCACTTCCTCTTGACATGCTAGACACCGTCCCACTTCCTCTTGACATGCTAGACACCGCCCCACTTCCTCATGACATGCTAGACACTGTCCCACTTCCTCTTGACATGCTAAACACTGTCCCACTTCCTCTTGACATACTAGACACTGTCCCACTTCCTCTTGACATACTAGACACTGTCCCACTTCCTCTTGACATGCTAGGCGATGTCCCACTTCTTCTTCACATGCTAGACGATGTCCCACTTCCTCTTGACATGCTAGACACTGTCCCACTTCCTCTTGACATGCTAGAGAAAGTCCCATTTCCTCTTGACATGCTAGACACCGCCCCACTTCCTCTTGACATGCTAGACACTGTCCCACTTCCTCTTAACATGCTAGACACTGTCCCACTTCCTCATGACATGCTAGACACTGTCCCAATTCCTCTTGACATGCTAGACACCGTCCCACTTCCTCTTGACATGCTAGACACCGTCCCACTTCCTCTTGACATGCTAGACACTGTCCCACTTCCTCTTGACATGCTAGACACTGTCCCACTTCCTCATGACATGCTAGACACTGTCCCACTTCCTCTTGACATGCTAGACACTGTCCCACTTCCTCTTGACATGTTAGACACTGTCCCACTTCCTCATGATATGCTAGAAACCGTCCCACTTCCTCTTGACATGCTAGACACTGTCCCACTTCCTCTTGACATGCTAGACACCGTCCCACTTCCTCTTCACATGCTGGACACCGTCCCACTTCCTCTTCACATGCTAGACACCGCCCCACTTCCTCTTCACATGCTAGACACTGTCCCACTTCCTCATGACATGCTAGACACTGCCCCACTTCCTCTTGACATGCTAGACACTGTCCCACTTCCTCTTAACATGCTAGACACTGTCCCACTTCCTCATGACATGCTAGACACTGTCCCACCTCCTCTTGACATGCTAGACACCGTCCCACTTCCTCTTGACATGCTAGACACTGTCCCACTTCCGCTTGACCTGCTAGACACCGTCCCACTTCCTCTTGACATGCTAGACACTGTCCCACTTCCGCTTGACCTGCTAGACACTGTCCCACTTCCTCTTGTACTAGTTTGTCAATCCCTGGGAACCACACTTTGGATCGCAGCAAATTTTTGGTTTTCACTATGCCTTGGTGTCCGATGTGAGCCAACTGCATACAAACTGCATACAACGATGTCGAAGATCAGTAGGTACAACAAAGCGATTACCACATAGTAGAATACTGTCTTGGGACACACACAATTCATCACGTAGCCTGTACAGTGACTTAGCAGTAGGATCATCACCAATGATTTCATGCCAGCGACCGTCTTGTAAGGCACACATGACGGTGGTGAGCGTTCGGTCCTTCCCTGTAGCACTGATTACCTGTTCTTTTGTGAATGCTCTTGACATTGTGTTGTGCATGATGAAGTTCATATGCTCTTCTTTGTTTCTTCGTCTCTCCCAGAGACGAAGAAACTTATTTTATCTTTCATCGATAAGATTTTCCGGACATCCAGAATCAACAACCATTTGGACTGGCGACTGTTCATCACCAAATGTAACCATGACAGCAGGTTGTTTGTGGTTCCCATGGACGGCAAATGCCGCAAATATGTCCTCATCTGACGAATCACTATGTTTCGGTCTACATGTCTAACTTGCTTCTGTGCATGTGACTTCGGCTTGGGTTTACCATTAGATGGTGGTAGCTTAAAGGAAATAAAAATAAGGCATTTTCCATGTGTACACAAAGTTTAACATTGTATGTAACATTTGACAACATTAAACAAATACAGAAAAATACTTTTGTAGCATAAATTCGATTTTAAGCCCATCTGTGAAGCGATTCCCGCGGAAAATTAAATTTTAATGAGCTAGGCGATCACGTGGTATCGTGACGTCACTTATGACACACACTGGCATCAGGCCGACCCTTTCCATGCATTCAGAGCATGTTTACAAGGATAGCTTTTGGGTCGAAACGAGCGTCAGAACGAGTTATTGTGCAATATTCCGACGTAATACAAACACTAGTCATCATAGAGGAACAAACATTTATCTTACGGTTCCACATGAATAGAATTTTATTCAAAACAACGAATGCGAATGGGCATACAAGTCGACTAGGTTTCGCCGAGCTTGGGCTCGTTTTCAGAATAATTATATCGAATTCAACCAACGGGAGATAATCTACACCAATAAACATACATAGCAAACATATATTGTATCCAGCTACATAAAGTAACGTGTATAATCTCATAATATCACTAGAATATCGATATATGACAGAGTTGTACAATTTATCATAACAACTTAAATCAGTCAGAAAATTTCCGTTGGTCCCGCTAGCTCAGTGGGTAGGCGCGTTGGTTACTTGTCATTTGTTTTACAATCGGGCGACGCCGGTTCAATCCTGACAGCATGCAAATCTTAGATTTTCTTTACACTTTTTTTGTTTATGTTTTCACGATGTAATATAAACAAAATCATTTTATACTATAATGCACTGTTTGTAAATATTTTTTTAGTAATTATTTATTCGCCACAAAAATGAAAATATGGTCATTATATATAATGAAGTTTCTAAATTGTATTTATCCAGACAGATCTCAATCTGTTTTCACATATATAATTACAATATATTACCGTACAATATATTTACAATTAATAAATTATATATCCATTATATTATATTTGTTTGGATAAATAAAATTTAGAAACATCGTTATATAATGGCCATATTTTCATTTTTGTGGCGACTAAAATAGTTACTACAAAAATAAAAATTATTTACAAACAGTGCATTATAGTATAAAATGATTTTGTTTATGTTACTTCGTGAAAACATAAACAAAAAAGTGTATAGAAAATCAAAGGTTTGCATGCTGTCAGGATTGAACCGGCGTCGCCCAATTGTAAAGCAAACGACAAGTAACCAACGCGCCTACCCACTGAGCTAGCGGGACCAACGCAAACTCTCTGACTGATTAAAGTTGTTATGATAAATTGTACAACTCCGTCATATATCGATATTCTAGTGATATTATGAGATTATACACGTTACTTTATGTAGCTGGATACAATATATGTTTGCTATGTATGTTTATTGGTGTAGATTATCTCCCGTTGGTTGCATTCGATATAATTATTCTGAAAACGAGCCCAAGCTCGGCGAAACCTAGTCGACTTGTAGGCCCATTCGCATTCGTTGTTTTGAATAAAATCTTCGATTCATGTGGAACTGTAAGATAACTGCTTGTTCCTCTATGATGACTAGTGCTTGTACTACGTCGGAATATTGCACAATAACTCGTTCTGACGCTCGTTTTGACCCAAAAGCTATACTTGTAAACATGCTCTGAATGCATGAAAAGGGTCGGCCTGATGCGAGTTTGAGTCATAAGTGACGTCACATCTCGGCATCCCGAAAAGCGTGCCAAAAATATGCATATTCGAAAATGTCCGGATGCACACCATAAAATGTGGAATTTCTAATTAATTGAATTTTTTTGGCTTGGTGGATGTGGAAATAGATAGCAGGATGTAATATAACATGAATTCGAGCAATAGATGTTTTTATTCCCTTTAAAGGTAGACCTGGAGTGGCACACTTTTTCAAAGTGTCCAACTTTTGAGCATTTTCGGCATGTTTGTCCTTCTGCAGGACAACCGTGCATGCGTGGATAATCTCCCCCACAAAACCAACATGACGTTGTGCTGTTTGTGTCTGTGCACTTCCATATGACTTTTGCTTGGGCTTGAATGGTGTTGATTGTATACTATATGTTCACCGATTTGAACGACTGCTCCATGCTGATTGCTTCGGACTGGGCGAGTTCATGTGACCTAGCTTCTTCTTACTTCTAGTAATGCTTTTAGAGGCATCTTCTCTGTGTTGTTCTTCAGCCCTTTCTGACGAGTATAATGAGATGTGGTACTGGCTATTAGCTGTGACCTTACTGCTTTGTCCCTTGAACCCGTAAAAGGCCACTTTTTGTATAAGCCTAATGTGGAAGGCATCAGTACTCTCACTAGGTTGTTGACTCATTTATTTAAATTCATATTCGTGAAATTCTACATACTTGATGGGCTCCATGTACTTATTAAACGCTTGTCGGGCTCTTTGATAGTCATTATCAGTACCCCGATCTGGTAGAGTTTCAAACATCATGAACATACTCCCCTGCATAATGTAGCAGTAATGCACGTTTTCTCTTGTCGTCTGTGATATTTAGTCCGACCATCATGTTTTTGAATCCGCGTATCCATCTTTGAACGAGTGTGGATTGGTCTTCGTGCAAGTTAAAATGAGGATACGATGGTAAACCTGTCTTAGCCATGTTATGTGGCTGAAGATTGATTGTCTGTATAACACAGAATTTTCTTATGTGGGCCCAAACATTCACTGCTTGTATTTTCGCCAGCACGAAATGTTCACCACACGAATCTGTCAAAATGCGCCGTCAATTTTCGTTGTGAAGTTGTGTAACAGAAGAACAGACGTCGGCTCTTCCCCCCTGCATCCTCGTCGCCATTGTACGATTTGTAGTTTGATCGCATATATCAGCCATATAAGATGGTAATATTAAGTATAACCTACTCTGGCTTTTACGAGTGGACCGCAGTGGAGCAGTGGCTAATGCATCGGACTCTCAATTGAGAGAACTTGAGCTAAAATCCTATATGAATGCTATGCTATATGAATGAGTACTTGGCTATAGACAATGGTAGATATTTGTGTACGAATAGTCTTTGCGCATTAATTGCAGCAAGGCTGATTGCTTCCAAGAGAAGTCCAGATGGTGTTTGATTGAATAGGTCTACCTGAGAGTAAAGTGTAAAATGCTTTGAGCAGTATTAAGAACTGGATACTGTACTATTACTTACATTCACATTTGTCAATGTCGTTTGATTACCAATACAGGCAGACTCTGTGTATTCTTCACACATATACCAGAAAAAAACCACATCTTGTTACTTGACTTGAATTTTGGTACATGACACTGAGACGAATACCGACTTGTGGTGCATGTGTTTCCATGACGTGACCACACAGCTGCTTCATTTGAATGCTCTGGACTACAAAGCATTGTCAGATGAAGATGGTATATACCCCACGTTAGATGTGTTCCGAGGCACACTAATAGAAGTAAAAAAACAGCAAGTATCTGTTCGCTGTACCAAGTTCGTCCTGACAGCAGAAATGGACGAATTCCATAAATCTGTCCACAACCCTTGTGAGGGTCACTCCACTTGACTGATTTTGTTGTTGCAGACGCGCTGGTGGATAGTGAGACACATGTACACATGCACGCACGCACGCACACACACACACACACACACACACATAGCGTTTTATGTGAAGCGCATGCGATACGTCAATTTATTATTGTAATAACGACAGTCTAATCTTTTTGTAGCTTTGGTTTTTGTAGCTTTGATTTTGTTAACCAGTCTTTTTTATTTGTAGGAAATCATTGACTTAACCGGGAAGAGGAAGATGGCAGAAGATGAATGATGAATATCTAGCGCCGAAATCAAAGTTAACAGCACCTTTGAACGATTCATTCATCAAGAACTACAACGCCCCCATCAACAACAACGGCAACAACAACAGACAATTTAACCAACCTCGTTTTCCGTGTCAGTTTAGTGAAATGAGAACATTGTGGTCGTGCCTGTGTCATGTGAAAAAAGTGATGGACATTAACCATAATTTTTATTAATAAAAACATTTGCTGACATACATTTTTTATAGTAATTAATTAATTAACTAATTAATTAAAAGACATTATAAAAACAATATTAAAAAGATTAAAAGAAATTAAAAAAAATATTGTGTAGTTACCTTCGTCATCGGTTGAACGTTCTGAGACCAGTGATGGAGAAACGTCTATACAAGTTGGTGGATACATACATACATGTATACTTACATACATACATAGTTACATACGTGCACCATACATAGTTACATACATAATTACATCTATATTTCCGTAAATTATTAAGCTTGATAGGTCGTGATGTATTTTTAAAGACCTGTATTTAGCACACGTTTATGAAAGTTCCGTAGTAATGCCTGTGTTAAAGGTGAAAGGGAGAGGGGTCATAATGCTTGTAGCTACTTTTAAAAACATGTATTTAAATTTCCGTAGTGGTCGTAGGTGTTTTTTAACACCCGTAGGAGGTCGTAACGAACAGACAGATGTTTATATAGGCTTGTATGCGTAAACGTGTATTTAAGCGATGTGACGTCGTATTTAAGTTTTAAGTCTTGAAGCGGTGTAAAACCGTCGTGATTTAGCCGCTTTTGTATGTGTTCGTCGTCGAGAATAAAACGTTGAAAACTGGAAAACGATTTTACAATCTAACACTATTCACTCACTCATGTTGGTCACTGGGGTCGAACATTAGTGGCTTCTATCATCCGTCTCCAGATCCCCCCAGGGGACAGAACGCATACATGTACATAATTCTAAAGCCACATGGTAAATGCTTAATCAGTAGCGGCCTCTAGCGGTCGCGTGAGCATCTATATTATATTTCCGTAAATGATAAGTTTGATAGGTCATAATGTATTGTTAAAGACCTGTATTTAACACCCATTTATGAGAGTTCCGTAGTAATGCCTTCTTCTCACGTTTGTCTACTGCCTAGACTTGCAGAGTGTTGTTGAGTAGCCACTCCCGGGTCGCCAGGTCCACCTCGGCGTTGCCAGTCTCTGCTCCATAGCCTAGGGAGTGCAGTGGCTGATAATGTGGTCTGCTGTTTGTTGGGCCACACCGTATTCACATATATACGGTGTGGCCCTGTTTCTATATGTTGTCCCCCTTCCTCCCATTACTGGTAAAAGTCATGAGAGAATAATCTGTTCAACTATTGTCTTCTTTAGCTTCCTCACTAACTGTCTGTACTTCTGAACTATCCCTGTTGTTCCCTCCCGTCTGCATTATTTTTCCCTGCGTGTACTAGTATAGGCCCTCCCTTGCCTTGCCCCAGTACATTCTCTACCTTTTCATTCACATATTCTATCCTAGTCCCCGTTAGACAAACAACGACGTCCTCCCCTCACCTAGTGTCTTATCTGTCTTTCTCAGAATAGAGTCGCCCATGAACACCCTCTCTTTTCTCAATGCCCCCTCAATCACTGCCTCAGTGATTGAGGGGTATCATAGCCATATTACAACATACAATGGCCAAACTGCACTGCACATGTGTGTGGGTATCATAGCCATATTACAACATATATTGGCCAAACTGCACTGCACGTGTGTGTGGGTATCATAGCCATATTACAACATATATTGGCCAAACTGCACTGCACATGTGTGTGGGTATCATAGCCATATTACAACATATATTGGCCAAACTGCACTGCACATGTGTGTGGGTATCATAGCCATATTACAACATATATTGGCCAAACTGCACTGCACATGTGTGTGGGTATCATAGCCATATTACAACATATATTGGCCAAACTGCACTGCACATGTGTGTGGGTATCATAGCCATATTACAACATATATTGGCCAAACTGCACTGCACATGTGTGTGGGTATCATAGCCATATTACAACATATATTGGCCAAACTGCACTGCACATGTGTGTGGGTATCGTAGCCATATTACAACATATATTGGCCAAACTGCACTGCACATGTGTGTGGGTATCGTAGCCATATTACAACATATATTGGCCAAACTACACTGTACATGTGTGTGAGTATCATAGCCATATTACAACATATATTGGCCAAACTGCACTGCACATGTGTGTGAGTATCGTAGCCATATTACAACATATATTGGCCAAACTGCACTGCACATGTGTGTGAGTATCTTAGCCATATTACAACATATATTGGCCAAACTGCACTGCACATGTGTGTGAGTATCGTAGCCATATTACAACATATATTGGCCAAACTACACTGCACATGTGTGTGAGTATCGTAGCCATATTACAACATATATTGGCCAAACTGCACTGCACATGTGTGTGAGTATCGTAGCCATATTACAACATATATTGGCCAAACTACACTGCACATGTGTGTGAGTATCGTAGCCATATTACAACATATATTGGCCAAACTGCACTGCACATGTGTGTGAGTATCGTAGCCATATTACAACATATATTGGCCAAACTGCACTGCACATGTGTGTGAGTATCGTAGCCATATTACAATATATTGGCAAACTACACTGCACATGTGTGTGAGTATCGTAGCCATATTACAACATATATTGGCCAAACTACACTGCTCATGTGTGTGAGTATCGTAGCCATATTACAACATATATTGGCCAAACTGCACTGCACATGTGTGTGAGTATCGTAGCCATATTACAACATATATTGGCCAAACTGCACTGCACATGTGTGTGAGTATCGTAGCCATATTACAACAGATATTGGCCAAACTGCACTGCACATGTGTGTGAGTATCGTAGCCATATTACAACATATATTGGCCAAACTGCACTGCACATGTGTGTGAGTATCGTAGCCATATTACAACATATATTGGCCAAACTGCACTGCACATGTGTGTGAGTATCGTAGCCATATTACAACATATATTGGCCAAACTGCACTGCACATGTGTGTGAGTATCATAGCCATATTACAACATATATTGGCCAAACTGCACTGCATATTACATGTGTGTGTGTGTGAGTATCGTAGCCATATTACAACATATATTGGCCAAACTGCACTGCACATGTGTGTGAGTAACGTAGCCATATTACAACATATATCGGCCAAACTGCACTGCACATGTGTGTGAGTATCGTAGCCATATTACAACATATATCGGCCAAACTGCACTGCACATGTGTGTGAGTATCGTAGCCATATTACAACATATATTGGCCAAACTGCACTGCACATGTGTGTGAGTATCGTAGCCATATTACAACATATATTGGCCAAACTGCACTGCACATGTGTGTGAGTATCATAGCCATATTACAACATATATTGGCCAAACTGCACTGCACATGTGTGTGAGTATCGTAGCCATATTACAACATATATTGGCCAAACTGCACTGCACATGTGTGTGGGTATCATAGCCATATTACAACATATATTGGCCAAACTGCACTGCACATGTGTGTGAGTATCGTAGCCATATTACAACATATATTGCCCAAACTGCACTGCACATGTGTGTGAGTATCGTAGCCATATTACAACGTATATTGGCCAAACTGCACTGCACATGTGTGTGAGTATCGTAGCCATATTACAACATATATTGGCCAAACTGCACTGCACATGTGTGTGGGTATCATAGCCATATTACAACATATATTGGCCAAACTGCACTGCACATGTGTGTGAGTATCGTAGCCATATTACAACATATAATGGCCAAATTACACAACACGTGTGTGGGTTTCATTGCCATATTACAACATATATTGGCCAAACTACACAGCACATGTGTGTGGGTTTCATAGCCATATTACAACATAATTATATTGGCCAAACTACACTGTACATGTGTGTGGATATCATAGCTATATTACAACATATAATGGCCAAATTACACAACACGTGTGTGTATGATATTACAACATATATTGTCCAAACCGAGTGTTAGGATAAACCGGGTTCGAAATATGTAATTATAGTAAATTGACCTGGGATACATTTACCACAGTGTCACAGTATTATAATACATTGCAACAGTCATACGAAAACTCCCTATTGAGCTGAGTAATGGTATCGTTAGAAAGATGATAGTGATGATAATAATGTATTACAGGGACTATGATATATGCATGTAATGCATACATTTGATTATCACATAATTATATCAAAGTAAAGAAGGCATGTGTCAAAACGTCGGTTGCCAAATGTCCATCGACAATACACTGATTCATAATTTATTTCCAAGGATTCAACAGATTAACATATCAATCAGCATTTCTGTACATATTTATTGCAATAGTCCATTATAACTGTAAATCTTACTTATTTCATTTCGCATTAAAAAACCCTCATGGTGATATTTACACGTGCGTACTCAATTCAGTGTTTTTCACTGGTCTCATTTCAAATTAATTTTGGTAGAAAGCAAACCTACATGGCATACATAACGCTATTCGTGTGATTTTCAAAATTGGAATGTTCATGTGAATGCCCGTTGCGATTATGCACATGTTTCTATGTAGAATTTCCCTGCTCTTTCAAAACATGCAACCGACTAATTCAGAGGTATTCCGCATACTAATTATAATTGCGTTTACATGTAATCAGACGTTATCAGACAATCAACAGACATCGTAAATGTTAGTCAAGATTGCGGCCTATGTAGTTTAATATCGTTTCCCTTCACTTTGTGTACAGATCACATATTAATATTATGTAAACCATCGTCAGAAGCAAAACTCAGTACAGTGTTCAGTTCATCGTCAATAACTTATTACAATGTTGGCCAACTGTGTGGCCTACTTTCCTATATGACATTATGTCCATCACCGTGAGCATGATACGCTGATTAGAATATGTGACTGACCCTCAGCATCAACATGTACTTAAAGCACAGAATAGCAAGGTCGACCCACAACATCAACAATTAAATAAAGCGCATTGTAGTATTTACATTGTTCCATTGAAATCAAATCAAATGCTTTTATTTAGACACCACGTAACTCTAAGATAAAATCAGTAGTTTTTACAAACTAATA
The DNA here is from genome assembly GCA_020002185.1 of Paraescarpia echinospica. NCBI lineage: Eukaryota > Metazoa > Annelida > Polychaeta > Sabellida > Siboglinidae > Paraescarpia > Paraescarpia echinospica. Next base: position 16,401,047 of record CM034535.1, on the reverse strand, counting down.
CTGCACTAACAAAGTAAAATACCTTGCATCAATGGAAACAATATTACAATAAATATGTAAGATTAAATAGTGTAATAATAAGTAACCGTTGGGATTATACTTATATAAATATATATCATAGTAAATTATATATATTATAAAGGATATAAAAAACAAATTAGTAAAAAGCCTGCGTAAAGATAAGCTTTTTCAGATCCAAACAAATTAGGATAACCTGTGTAAAGAGAAGGGTTTTCAGGTTCCTGATACGACGTGCACGTTGAGTTGTGAGTTGGAGGAGGAGAATTCCAGATGGACGTACCTGCACGTGGAAATGTTCATAACACCACTGACAACAGATACAGCAAATACAAAATATGTTATTGTTCTACACTATTTTATTTCAGGCACTATCTCTAACAACTTATAACGCTATTGTGTATGTGGCAGTCTTTAGCTGAGTACATTTCATGGAGCGATCCACTTCCAACCGGGCTGTCTAATCTACACTCTCGGCTCCTCTTGAGAAGTCATCCACCCTTGGTTCAGTACTACAAAAATAGCATATTTTTACAATGCCAAACATCACAGGTTCACGTGTTGTAATTTTTAATAATTAAATAGGATAACGCGATACATTTCCGCATGCTTCTTGTGAGTTCAAAGGGAAATAATCAAGTATTATTTTATAATATCGATACATGAAGAAATAATATTAAGCAACATTTTGATTGCCGAGAAGGGTCATCGCTGTATAGTTCAGAATTTCACAACGCGATTCGCGATGATGTGTGACGCGATGAAATGTAAGATGCCTACGTGTGATGCGATGGACAATGTGCGATGCTATGTACGATGCTGTATATGCGCAGTGCGATGGACGATGCGCAATACTATGCGCGATGCGTCATGCTATGTGCAAAAAGAGCCATCTGGCACTGCACCGCGCATATAATCGCGCATGGTCCATAGCATCACGCATCATCCATCACATCGCGTATAGCGTCATCGCGCATTGTGAATTCAGAATTACACAGCGATGACCTTTTTCGGCCATTATACAAAATATATATTAAGGGCAAGGAAAAGACAGCTGTAATTAAAGTTCTTGTAAAAGGAGCAACACTTCATAGACATGGACAGCGCACCAGCAATAACAATACTAAATGCGATTAACGACACCAAAGAATTCAACATAATGATCACTCTTAGTACTTACGCTAGTGCTATACTCATTGTTATAGAACCCGAGACCACGCCCTCCGTCGAGACCACGCCCTCCGTTGAGTGTCTTTTGTCGTTGAGACGAATTGTCTTGGTGCCACAACATGTTACGGCCTCTGAACCATCGGCGGTTGTCATGTGAACCAGCGGCGGTATCTTCACGTTGTTTATTCCGTCGACTCAGAACGACAACCAACAGCACGATGAAGGTGATGACAGCGAGACTGCCGAAGGTGGGAAGGGCGACGATCAACCACCGAGGTAGAAACGTCGTGGACGTCTGTTTACCTGGCGCGGGATCATAACACTAAGAATGTTTCCAGCAAATATGTATGATTATATTCACTTAATATTTACATAGCCTTAAATTATTGATATTTATCCAAACATAATTATTCGTATTGTTTTGTAATTCATAACGCCATGCATTGTCATAATGCTTAATGGACGCAGTAGTGTACAGTATACAATATTTGATACTGTTGCTTTCTGGCATGTTTCACGAACTGAATATAAATAATTATTATTTATTTATTTTGCTTTTGCATTTAAATGAAAAGAAAGCTTCCATCGGTATATTCATAACGGTACACACCAACATTAAGTATCTCTAGTACTATATATTTAAGTTTTACAAAGACTTGTAACAACGTTGTCAATTAGATATGTGGATCGGTTTAATGATGCTATAGAAATAATAAGGCCGGTGATGAGTGTCGCTAAATTACCGAGTATCGCAATCAAGCCATTTTGCTTTCGTTTCGAATATCGCAACCACAATGCCAGCAGCATTGAAATTAAAATTCGCCTTTACTCACCATCATAAGAAATGCTACTGGGATTAATCTGTAATTCACTGACAAATCCAGAGTGGTCATCGACGTATTTCACCAATTCTTTCTTCAGAGTCTCCGTTGTGCTGGCAGTGTCTATTTCGAGCTTATAGTCCACTCTCACACTGCCCTTGCTGTTAATAAAACAAGCAGTATCCTTTGAAATATCAAAGACTATTTGAGTGGGGTACGATATACAACGCTGGAGAATCTTTTTTGTATAACTATACACGCCAAAGCACCCAATGCACGCCATCATGCATTGTGTAATCTAATGACTGACATTCAATCTTACTAATGCTGCACGGGCACACTTACTCAGCAACAGTATCATTACCAGATGGTGGCGGAAACGCACTGCGTAATATGCAATTGGGAATTATTCCAATACTTGATTCAATAAACATGTATTCTACGTGACCACGAGTAGCACTATTTTATGTGCTTCATACTTCACTATTTGCCACATATTAGCCAACAGCTTTAAGACTATGTCGCATAAAAGACCAATCATAATGTACTTTTTAAGTAATAACAAAGCCTACACAATGCTCAACAACAGGAATTCAAAATGTATATCTTTTACCTGAAAACAATGTCCGTCACGGCAACAATATGTCCATTGACTGCTGAATGCCTGTATGCCAGACGCATCTGCAATAAACAAAACACATCCTAATATTATGTGTGTGGGCAATTTAAATTCGCAAACAACGAATTATTTATAGTTACTGATTATATATTAACTAGCAGAAGAACATGTGTGCCTAAATAGGTGAATTAACTAAAATTACCAAACACACACACACACACACACACACACACACATATAGCGTTTTATGTGAAGCGCAATACGTCAATGTTAAACCACTTATAACGAGAACAGATTATTGTTTTTATTATAATTCAGTAACAATGCTGTTATTTATTACCTCAAATTCGACTTTGGCTGCCATGTTCTTGTAATCCTGGGTCGAATTATCAGCAAGTGTTTCCCGATACTGTCGATTTATGATGGTGACAGTTCCCTTATAGGCAAACGACTCTGCAACATTTGCATCTTAATGTAACATGTTTATACTCGTACCAATATATATTACATTGTATTGTATGATTCCATAATATAGCAAAGCATGAGCACGTACACACACATACACACGTACACACACATACACATGGACACATGCGACAAACGCGCGCCATTATTCGCCTTTAGTCCATTGATTGGTGGGACGACATCATGTGGTCATTTCCGCCCTCTCGTCAAGTCGGCTCCATTGTCACGATTTCCTGTTGTCTGGTGCCATAGCCAACAACAAACAAACGACAATGGAGGACTTCTTCAAAGCAGATTAACTAGTGTCGTTCTTTGTGTGTTGTAGAAGAAGTAGTAGTTACCGTGGCTCCATCCTGCCACAGTTAGTGTTTTAGTGTGCTTGGACGCGACGTGCTCGCCATGTGTCTACGTCATACTGTATTCGTTACTTTTTCACAGACGGTGGACTGCGAACTTATACTATATCTACACTTAATAGTGACATTTGTAACGGTGTTATGTGTCATCTACATAAATGCTACACAACAAAATGTCTTTGCGTTTGACAGACGCCTGGCGGATAGTTTTAAAATTGTTACATACAACACTGCCACCTAGCGGGCATAACGAATTCATGGATATAACGAACTCGTTAGCTACCCACAAAGTAGTTCGTTATAAGCGTGTTGTACTGTATCAGCTGCCGCGTATAGATTGCAGATTAAGCATTCGCAATGTTCACTCTGCCATAACTCAAAAACAAAAAACAAATCCTGGGTACATCCAACAGTGTATTTGTAGATATGATTATTATCTTTACTGTGATATCAAACATATTAAATCCCACTGCAAGTTTGAGAATTCGCAATGTTCAAACGGCAATAACTAAAAAGGTAAACACAATTCCTGTGTGCATCCAACGATACGTTTCTAGGTAAAATTATTATTTTTACGGTGACATAAAAATATATAATTCGCGATTGCAATTTTAGGTACGGTCTGAAACACCAACCCTCATAGATGTTCGCCAGGTAAATCTATGTGGTGCTACCTGCGGTGACGTCACAACGACCACTCGGTGTCGCAACACACTGTGCAGAAAATGTACATAAATGCGCGACCAAAAGGGGCCTTGAACAGGGTGACTGAGGGGGTTAAAAATTAGTTGAATACCAGGACACTTGTATTAGTTCCGCTACCTCTACTTCACATTTTCATTGCATACTTACCCGCTTTTGCTTTTTACCAGTATGTCTGACGACCTCAATACATACACACTGGCACACATATGCACACACACACACCCACACACACACACACACACACACACACACATGCACACACACGCTCTCTCTCACACACACACACACACACACATATGCACGCACGCAAATACACACGCACGCACATACACACACACAGACACACACACTCTCTCTCTCTCTCACTCTCTCTCTCTCTCTCTCTCTCTCACACACACACGAAACGACACACACACACGCGCGTGCACACACACACACTCTCTCTCTCTCTCTCTCTCTCTCACAAAATTACACGCACATGCATACACGCACATGCACACACTCGTGTAAGAGAATCATATTCACAATACCATATTTCAAGACACACATATGTGAAACATCAGCTGCAGGATGGCAGTGATAAAGTGCCTGGTTTCAAAGTATGTTATTACTTGTCAAATAAACAAAGCCGATGGCAATAGCATAACTTTACTACTAATGATCACGAACAGAACACATCGACATATTGTCTATAGAATATGTTCTAAAATAATTACAACTTGCATACATACTGGTGTAGAATGTGTCCTCTACTGCTGTACTCTTTTGATACCCATTGACGGTGGCCACCCCAACACTGTATTCTGCGCCAGCCCTCAGACCGGGGAATGTCACCATTGTCGTTTTGTTGTCGGCGGTTTGTGTTTGGAATGTGTTGTCACCCTCCAGCAACACATTGTATCCCGTCAAGCCGCCGACCTCAGGCGCATCCCATTTGACAGTCAAGGAATGCAAAGTCCGAGTGGTCAGTCGAAGGTTCTGTGCAATATTCGGCACTAAAATCACACAGAGTAAGCAATGTTATTATAGTAAAGGTGATAAGTATAAATCGAACTGATGTTGGAAAGAATAGATCTGCCAGGAGTGAAGTGTAAGACGGTGCTAAAGTGTGAATATTCGGCAATTCGTAACACTGTGTTCACATCGAAAACGAGGCTGAGACCCCAAAAGAATAACACTTCACTAATTCAAATTGGCGTCAACTGTCAGCAACATTCCATTCCAAATTTTCACTGGAAATTACGTTAGTTATGGTGGTATTTGAAATAAATAACAAATACAAGAGCAATGACGTCAACAATAGTTTACGACGTCATCGCCCGCGCCATTTTGAATGCGATGTGTGGACTATGACGTATTGTGTTTGCCTTCTTCATCGTTCTTCTTCCATTATATACTCGACCACCGCGCCCCACGCCTTGTATACATCATTGTCTACCTGACATGTTTAAACATATTACAAGCTGGCAATGTTTTTGCGATATATAGTATCCTAAATCCACTTCACACAGAAACAATAGTTGGCCTTATATTGGAATGAACGTTTCAACGTATGTTAAGTGGCGGCCTTTTAGGCAGCATGATTTCTCATTATGTTATTATATCCTGTAGTATTGCAAAAACAACCGCCACAATGTTGCACATGTATGGTATTGCCTCCCGTAATATCAATGGTGGCATAGCAACGGCGGAATAACACGGTTCTACACGAAAGACAACAATTTAACATCTTAACACGTACTTGTGTAAACAATGTCTTCCACCTTTGCACTCTGTTGGTCTCCACTCAAGGTGACCACGCCAACAGTGTACTCGGTGCCGGCCGTCAGACCTGTGAATGCAGCTGTTGTCGTGTCTTTGTCAGGAGTTTGTGTCTTTACCGTGTTGTTACCCTCCAGCGTCACACTGTACTTTGTCAACCCACCGACATCTGGGGCATTCCACGTGAGTATCAAAGAATTCACAGTACTATAGATTACTGTCAGATTGTGTGCAGAATGCGGATCTGTAAACATATACAAAACCTCATCTTATTACTGTAAAATACCAAACAAATCTACGTAAGGTTATATTCGTTATAACACTATGCTGGATTTTACAAAATTATCATTTAAATATATATTAGCGGATATCCTTCGATATACAAATATCAGTTAAAGGGCCTTTAATCATATTTTCATAGTTTATTAAAAGTCCACAGTGTGAAAACAGTTGTTAGAGACAATTCATACAATCTCTCACTCAAGTACTGCAGATAATTCAATGGGCACACCAAACAATAAAGGCATTTATAGTTTATATTTACATACATATGGACGTACGTATGTACATACGTGTACATACATACATACATATATATACATACACACACATACACGCATACATACATACATACATACATACATACACACATACACACATACCTACAGACATATATTCATACACACACACACACACACACACACACACACACACATACATACATACACACATACACACACACACACACACACACACATGCATACATACATACATGCATATATGCATACATACATACACACATACACACATACCTACATACATACATACACACACACATACACACACACACACACATACATGCATACATGCATACATACATGCATACGTACACACAGATACACACAGATACACACATACATACCTATTTACGTATATACATATATACAGACATAAACACATGTGCATTGGTTCATTAAACAAAACAAATACACAGTGCATCAGCAATAATGCTCCCTCAAATGTCTATGTTCATAGTTGAGCTATACTTACAAGTAAAGAATTTGCCTTCTGTTATTGTGCTACGCTGATTTTCTTTCACAGTTGCCACCCGGACAGTGTACTCTGAGCCAGCCTTCAGACCTGTGAATGTCGCTGTTCTTGTACCTTTGGCAGGTGTTTGTGCTGGAGGTGGGTCATCACCTTCCAGTGTCACAGTGTATCCTGTCAACCTGCCAACGGCGGGGGCGTCCCACCCAACGGTCAACGACGATGTCGACCTTCCTGATACGACTAGTTCCACGGCTGCGTCAGGTACTGCAGATAATGGACAATGTAATTACTCTAAAAGGACACAGTACACGGGAACGTTTATTCCACACGCTTTACGTATTACACTAAACAACGTAACATGACCTTTGTAACAGGTGTTGCAGTATCACCATTGAATAAGATTGTTCATATGAACCCTACCACAACATTTGTTCCGCATGTGTGGGCAACAGGAACAAACACTATTGATGTTTTATGGAAGAGGGGTGTTCGTCATGCTATCGATTCTTCATGTTGTATTTTTATTAGATTGGCGGTTATTTTCTTGTCAAGTATCTATCTTTACAATTGCTGAAATGATAAAGCAACACTGACTCCTATATACTCGGAGGACAATCACAACTCAAAGAATAATGATGGTCCAAGTGACGTATGTAGGGTGCTATCATCGTAAACATGGAAATGACAAACAAAATAAGTGATATTGAAACGGAAGAAAGATGCAACGATCGACAGAGAACTGTCACACGTTTGCGATGGCGTCATCATGCCAAGACATCAGTCGTACCGATGAAGACATCACTAAGATGTCAGCATTGATAACACACCGATGACCAACGTTAACATACAATTTGTTTCACAACCGGTGGTTTCAACTCGACATCAAGGTAACATTTTCTAACTCAAATCCTACTAACCAGTGTAGAATATGCCTTTCTCTTCCGCACTCGTCTGATCTCCACTGACGCTGACCACCGCAATATTGTACTCTGTGCCAGGTGTCAGTCCTGTGAATGTCGTCGATGTCGTGTCTTTGCCGAGTGTCTGTGTCTTTGACGTGTCACCAGCAACCAGTGTCACGCTATACCCAGTGACGTTACCTTCGGCTGGGGCGGACCAACTGACAGTTAACGATCGCCCAGTGTGTGAATTCATTTGGAGACTCGACGGAGCATTCGGTACTAAAAGTAGAGTTACCTTTATGAAAGAAATAATAAAAATAGTCTACATGTTTTGTATTTTAAAGTCGATTTTCTGCACGATATTGTTTCCCTGTTGCTAGACATCGCTGTGGTATGGCGGACGCGTTCTTCCTTCTCTATGTGTTTCCAATTATACTGGATACAAAACCCAATTTAAGATTTTGTCCTGCGAGAGTTGTTAACAGAAAGTCTTCCAAAAGAGAAGAAACTAATTTTGTGACAACCTCAATACTAAAAACAGTTGCTTTGTTTTAAAGTTAGTTTTGCATACATTATTAATGGGCGATTAATTCATTATTACTACTGATATATACCTGTGTAGAATGTGTTCTCCACTTTTGCGCCTAGTTCATCTTCCTTCTTTGTGATCACCCGTACAGTGTACTCTGAGCCAGCCTTCAGACCTGTGAATGTCGCTGTTCTTGTACCTTTGGCAGGTATTTGTGCTGGAGGTGGGTCATCACCCTTCAGTGTCACAGCGTATCCTGTCAACCCACCGACGGCGGGGGCGTCCCACCCAACGGTCAACGACGTTGTCGACCTTCCTGATACGACCAGTTCCACGGCTGAGTCAGGTACTGCAGATAATGGACAATGTAATTACTCTAAAAGGACACAGTACACGGGAACGTTTATTCCACACGCTTTACGTATTACACTAAACAACGTAGCATGACATTTGTAACAGGTGTTGCAGTATCACCATTGAATAAGATTGTTGATATGAACCCTACCACAACATTTGTTCCGCATGTGTGGGCAACAGCAACAAACACTATTGATGTGTTATGGAAGAGGGGTGTTCGTCATGCTATCGATTCTTCATGTTGTATTTTTATTAGATTGGCGGTTATTTCCTTTCAAGTATCGATCTTTGCAATTGCTGAAATGATAAAGCAACACTGACTCATATATAATTGGAGGACAATCACAACTCAAAGATTAATGATGGTCCAAGTGACGTATGTAGGGTGCTGTCATCATGAACAGAGTTTTACGCATGGAAATGACACACAAAAGAAGTGATATTGAAACGGAAGAAAGATGCAGCGATCAACAAAGAACTGTCACACGTTTGCGATGGCATCATTACGCCAAGACATCAGTCGTACCGATGAAGACATCACTAAGACGTCAGCATTGATAACACACCGATGACCAACGTTAACATACAATTTGTTTCACAACCGGTGGTTTCAACTCGACATCAAGGTAACATTTTCTAACTCAAATCCTACTAACCAGTGTAGAATATGCCTTTCTCTTCCGTACTCGTCTGATCTCCACTGACGCTGACCACCGCAATATTGTACTCTGTGCCAGGTGTCAGTCCTGTGAATGTCGTCGATGTCGTGTCTTTGCCGAGTGTCTGTGTCTTTGACGTGTCACCAGCAACCAGTGTCACGCTATACCCAGTGACGTTACCTTCGGCTGGGGCGGACCAACTGACAGTTAACGATCGCCCAGTGTGTGAATTCATTTGGAGACTCGACGGAGCATTCGGTACTAAAAGTAGACAGTTACCTTTATGAAAGAAATAATAAAAATAGTCTACATGTTTTGTATTTTAAAGTCGATTTTCTGCACGATATTGTTTCCCTGTTGCTAGACATCGCTGTGGTATGGCGGACGCGTTCTTCATTCTCTGTGTTTCCAATTATACTGGATACAAAACCCAATTTAAGATAGTGTCCTGCAAGAGTTGTTAACAGAAAGTCTTGCAAAAGAGAAGAAACTAATTTTTATGACAACCTCAATACTAAAAACAGTTGCTTTGTTTTAAAGTTAGTTTTGCATACATTATTAATGGGCGATTAATTCATTATTACTACTGATATATACCTGTGTAGAATGTGTTCTCCACTTTTACGCCTAGTTCATCTTCCTTCTTTGTGATCACCCGTACAGTGTACTCTGAGCCAGCCTTCAGACCTGTGAATGTCGCTGTTCTTGTACCTTTGGCAGGTGTTTGCGCTGGAGGTGGGTCATCACCCTTCAGTGTCACAATGTATCCTGTCAACCCGCCTTCGACGGGGGCGTCCCACCCAACGGTCAACGACGATGTCGACCTTCCTGATACGACCAGTTCCACGGCTGAGTCAGGTACTGCAGATAATGGACAATGTAATTAATCGAAAAGGACACAGTACACGGGAACGTTTATTCCACACGCTTTACGTATTACACTAAACAACGTAGCATGACCTTTGTAACAGGTGTTGCAGTATCACCATTGAATAAGATTGTTAATATGAACCCTACCACAACATTTGTTCCGCATGTGTGGGCAACAGCAACAAACACTATTGATGTGTTATGGAAGAGGGGTGTTCGTCATGCTATCGATTCTTCATGTTGTATTTTTATTAGATTGGTGGTTGTTTCCTTTCAAGTATCGATCTTTGCAATTGCTGAAATGATAAAGCAACACTGACTCATATATACTCGGAGGACAATCACAACTCTGTAGCATTTCTGCTATTTCTGGATGTTTAAATCTACTTTCCTGAGGTTCAATTTGGGAAATGAGGAAGGTCAAGCCAGTAGATAGACATATTGTTGACCAACCGCCTTAGTTACGTAATTACAGCAACTCGGTTGCAAATGCGCTCAGTGGGACGTGGTATTCCGTTGCTAGCGTTTCTAGACAAGGCAGGTGGTTTCACTGTAATCTTAGAGAGTGTTCCATAATGCCTAGTTTGAATTGTATAATGCATTAGCCAATAGAAATGATGGAAACCTGTCATATGATGTGTAATTAGGTCCGCTTATATAAACGTCTGTTGTACGCGTTTCGCCATCTGGGCGCTGGCGAAGGACTGGGACAGATCCATGGTTGAACGGGACAGGTTGCCCTGCTTCTCTTGGCAAATCAAGTCGTGAAGCGTGGTGGGAATCGTTAACGTGGGTTACGTTCCCAAGCTTGTGTGTGTAATGTTCAGCGTCCAGAGTGACCGTTCGAGCTTCGAAGAAGCCATGCCGCCACGTCAGCGGTATATTGAGACAACGTTCCGGTCGGCCCCAACGTATTTGAGTCGATGAGCGATAATCGCGACGCGCTCACCCAGTTCGGGCCATCCTCGAACAGCGGTCTCACAGCGACATCGATCATCATCAGCATTGTCATCATCGTCACTGTCGGGTAGCTGTGCAAGAGTTGGGCCGTTTGCGCACTGTCCTTGACATTTGCAGTGGACGCTACAGGCAAGATGCATCTTTGAGCAGTTGCAAGACACACACGATTTATTTTGGTGCTTGCAAGAGCAACGGATCTCTTGTAGAAGATATTCGGGTGCTGGTTTTAGTCTGTGCTGACGGGCACTACTGAGTGTGCGTCACAGTGGAAGCCATATTGTTTCTTTCTGTCCAATACCATCTTCAGATTAACCCAGGTAGAAACATGTAGGTGCACTCTGAGTGAATGGAATTAGCATGCTCGACTTGTCGATGGAATTCTTTCAATGGCGACATACTTTGATGAAATTATGTGCATGTAGTCATGTTTGATGCGACAGTGAGTTTAATAATCGTAACCTCTCGAGTTCGTACGAGTTGGCATACATTCAGATGCAACAACCTGGTTTGTTGGCCGATATGATTTAGTCACATTTTTTGAGGCAGTGTAAGTCTTTCAAAATTTTTTATGGACATAATGATCACCTGCATTTTTTTATTATTCAGCCAACCCATCAACTCGTAGTTTTGACACTGCCACCAATGAATATATCCCTTTCTTTCTAAGTTTTAAACATTAAGCCACCACCACCTTCTCGACAAATGACACGTTGCTCCATATCAGTGACCCGTTCCTGGAAAAGATGAATGACTATTTTCTAGGCAATCTTCATAATATGACTATGTGTACTATTATTATGGGTAATATGTTCAACATCAGTTGCTAACTTTACTTTGTGTAATTACTCAAACAGAGATTTCGGATTTAACATGTTATCTTACTAACTATGAATTTTTCACTAATAAATCAACCAAGATCTAACGTTACGCCTTAGCTACAAAATTATGAATAATGTCATGTTTGGCTTTCCATACCACACATTTTCAAATCGCTCTAGCATATAAATGCATAATAATCCAGAACAATCAGTACAGGAATTTATTATAACTTTTCTAACAATCTGTAAGCAAGTAATTAAAACAATAGCTGTATTTAAAATATAGATCCACTGCGTAAAATGTCTTGTGGGGGTTTATGAAAACGGTTTGTTCTATTAAGTACTACGGGTTTTGGTTAAATTACTATATATGTGATATTATCGCTTGTGTTTGGATTTTAAAACATCGGCTTTCGATACACAAATGTAAGATCTAATCTTGTGGCAAACACTTGATTTCTTATATTAGCGGGTTAATGGATACATAAAATACAAATCACCACAATTAAGTATCCTAAAGGTTAACTTGCTGGCAAGTGGAAGTCAGTGCGCCAAAACTCATTTGCATTTATGTATGAACAGCCAATAAAAAGAAAATGTTACAAAAAATGACTGTCGGGGTACGTATATAGTTCATGACAAAAATCGAAATTCCCCAGGGTTGATTTTGGTTGGGTTTTTTTTTGGAAGTTCAGGAAACACTATTGGTCATCCTAAAACAAAAATTGGCTTTTTAACCAAAATGTCCGGGTTTGGTAACATATGTGCTGATTTCTACTGGACTAGAAAGCTTGACCGAATGCGACTCGTAGCGGCCGGCGGTAAACGTATACTGCCAGGCGTCGTCATTCGCACGAACCCGTTCATCCGACTTCTCGATCGTTTGCGACAGGGCAAGACCTCTCGATCGAATTCGTAGCGGCCGGCGGTAAGCGTCTACTGCCCGGCTTCGTCTTTCAGTTGAACGTATCTATTATTTGCTGTATTATGATTGGTAGTTATCTGTGGTTTTGAAGTGAGGTATTATTACCCTTTAAGTATTCATGTGTGTGTGTGTGTGTGTGTGTGTGTGTGTGTGTGTGTGTGTGTGTGTGAGTGAGTGAGTGAGTGAGTGAGTGAGTGAGTGAGTGCGTGCGTGCGTGCGTGCGTGCGTGCGTGCGTGCGTGCGTGCGTGCGTGCGTGCGTGCGTGCGTGCGTGCGTGCGTGCGTGCGTGCGTGCGTGTGTGTGTGTTGTAACAGATTACTGTAATGAGAGTCCGGGAGAACGAGCTATATACTGTGTATTTATATTATGGGAGTTATTGGCGTTTAGTGTTTGGTCGTGTAGCAGTATAATCCACCTTAGAAAGGAAGTGGAATTTGATAATTGAAAGATTCAGTGTTATTGTTTATTATGTTCTATTAAGATTTGGTTACGGGATTTCTTTATTCTGTTTATTTTTTTTAATCGAGATATATACCAAAAGGAAGACATCTTGTAATAAAGTTTATTAAATTTTCTTCGTTCTTTGTTGCTTGTTCACGATAACCATTCTTTCTCATATGCGTTGAACTTGATATATAAGAACCCTACTAGACTGAGCTATCTAGTGTATGGAGACCACGCTAATCCGTGACAAACTCAAAGAATAATGATGGTCCAAGTGATGTATGTAGGGTGCTATCATCGTAAACATGGAAATGACAAACAAAATAAGTGATATTGAAACGGAAGAAAGATGCAACGATCGACAGAGATCTTTCACACGTTTGCGATGGCGTCATCATGCCAATACATCAGTCGTACCGATGAAGATATCACTAAGATGTCAGCATTGATAACACACCGATGACCAACGTTAACATACAATTTGTTTCACAACCGGTGGTTTCAACTCGACATCAAGGTAACATTTTCTAACTCAAATCCTACTAACCAGTGTAGAATATGCCTTTCTCTTCCGCACTCGTCTGATCTCCACTGATGCTGACCACCGCAATATTGTACTCTGTGCCAGGTGTCAGTCCTGTGAATGTCGTCGATGTCGTGTCTTTGCCGAGTGTCTGTGTCTTTGACGTGTCACCAGCAACCAGTGTCACGCTATACCCAGTGACGTTACCTTCGGCTGGGGCGGACCAACCGACAGTTAACGATCGCCCAGTGTGTGAATTCATTTGGAGACTCGACGGAGCATTCGGTACTAAAAGTAGACAGTTACCTTTATGAAAGAAATAATAAAAATAGTCTACATGTTTTGTATTTTAAAGTCGATTTTCTGCACGATATTGTTTCCCTGTTGCTAGACATCGCTGTGGTATGGCGGACGCGTTCTTCCTTCTCTATGTGTTTCCAATTATACTGGATACAAAACCCAATTTAAGATTTTGTCCTGCGAGAGTTGTTAACAGAAAGTCTTCCAAAAGAGAAGAAACTAATTTTGTGACAACCTCAATACTAAAAACAGTTGCTTTGTTTTAAAGTTAGTTTTGCATACATTATTAATGGGCGATTAATTCATTATTACTACTGATATATACCTGTGTAGAATGTGTTCTCCACTTTTGCGCCTAGTTCATCTTCCTTCTTTGTGATCACCCGTACAGTGTACTCTGAGCCAGCCTTCAGACCTGTGAATGTCGCTGTTCTTGTACCTTTGGCAGGTATTTGTGCTGGAGGTGGGTCATCACCCTTCAGTGTCACAGCGTATCCTGTCAACCCACCGACGGCGGGGGCGTCCCACCCAACGGTCAACGACGTTGTCGACCTTCCTGATACGACCAGTTCCACGGCTGAGTCAGGTACTGCAGATAATGGACAATGTAATTACTCTAAAAGGACACAGTACACGGGAACGTTTATTCCACACGCTTTACGTATTACACTAAACAACGTAGCATGACCTTTGTAACAGGTGTTGCAGTATCACCATTGAATAAGATTGTTGATATGAACCCTACCACAACATTTGTTCCGCATGTGTGGGCAACAGCAACAAACACTATTGATGTGTTATGGAAGAGGGGTGTTCGTCATGCTATCGATTCTTCATGTTGTATTTTTATTAGATTGGCGGTTATTTCCTTTCAAGTATCGATCTTTGCAATTGCTGAAATGATAAAGCAACACTGACTCATATATAATTGGAGGACAATCACAACTCAAAGATTAATGATGGTCCAAGTGACGTATGTAGGGTGCTGTCATCATGAACAGAGTTTTACGCATGGAAATGACACACAAAAGAAGTGATATTGAAACGGAAGAAAGATGCAGCGATCAACAAAGAACTGTCACACGTTTGCGATGGCATCATTACGCCAAGACATCAGTCGTACCGATGAAGACATCACTAAGATGTCAGCATTGATAACACACCGATGACCAACGTTAACATACAATTTGTTTCACAACCGGTGGTTTCAACTCGACATCAAGGTAACATTTTCTAACTCAAATCCTACTAACCAGTGTAGAATATGCCTTTCTCTTCCGTACTCGTCTGATCTCCACTGACGCTGACCACCGCAATATTGTACTCTGTGCCAGGTGTCAGTCCTGTGAATGTCGTCGATGTCGTGTCTTTGCCGAGTGTCTGTGTCTTTGACGTGTCACCAGCAACCAGTGTCACGCTATACCCAGTGACGTTACCTTCGGCTGGGGCGGACCAACTGACAGTTAACGATCGCCCAGTGTGTGAATTCATTTGGAGACTCGACGGAGCATTCGGTACTAAAAGTAGACAGTTACCTTTATGAAAGAAATAATAAAAATAGTCTACATGTTTTGTATTTTAAAGTCGATTTTCTGCACGATATTGTTTCCCTGATGCTAGACATCGCTGTGGTATGGCGGACGCATTCTTCCTTCCCTATGTGTTTCCAATTATACTGGATACAAAACCCAATTTAAGAGTGTGTCCTGCGAGAGTTGTTAACAGAAAGTCTTGCAAAAGAGCAGAAACTCATTTTGTGACAACCTCAATACTAAAAACAGTTGCTTTGTTTTAAAGTTAGTTTTGCATACATTATCAATGTGTGATTAATTAATTGTTACTACTGATATATACCTGTGTAGAATGTGTTCTCCACTTTTGCGCCTAGTTCATCTTCCTTCTTTATGATCACCCGAACAGTGTACTCTGAGCCAGCCTTCAGACCTGTGAATGTCGTTGTTCTTGTACCTTTGGCAGGTGTTTGTGCTGGAGGTGGGTCATCACCATCCAGTGTCACAGTGTATCCTGTCAACCCGCCGACGGCGGGGGCGTCCCACCCAACGGTCAACGACGATGTCGACCTTCCTGATACGACCAGTTCCACGGCTGAGTCAGGTACTGCAGATAATGGACAATGTAATTACTCTAAAAGGACACAGTACACGGGAACGTTTATTCCACACGCTTTACGTATTACACTAAACAACGTAGCATGACCTTTGTAACAGGTGTTGCAGTATCACCATTGGATAAGTTTATTGATATGAACCCTACCACAACATTTGTTTCGCATGTGTGGGCAACAACATCAAACACTATTGATGTGTTATGGAACAGGGGTGTTCGTCATGCTATCGATACTTCATTTGGTATTTTTATTAGATTGGCGGTTACTTTCTTGATACGACCAGATTCTTGGCCGCATCAGGAACTGTACGGAATGGAACATTGTAGTTAGACATAGTTAAAAACTGCAACACACTGGAACGCTTATTATTCACACTAAACCGTGTAGCATACCTTTACAACATATGTTGTAGTGTCACCATTAAATACATATGTTGGAATGAACAGCCAAAAAGAAGGTGCATTACATCGAACTCAAAGGTACTTATTTCGAGTTGCTTACTTACGAAGTTGCATATTTGATTTTCAACTTGTTGAAGAAATATGGACATTGTAGAACTGTGAGAGAGTTTCCAGATGGCTCTACTGCGGCGGAGTTTCAGGCTAAAGTACAGTAAAGGTGATTGACAGGTGGGTGTAAGCTAATACCTACCAGTGTAGAATGTGCCGTTCTCCTCCGTACTCTTCTGACCTCCACTGACGCTGACCACTGAAACATTGTACTCTGTGCCAGGTGTCAATCCTGTGAATGTCATCGATGTCGTGTCTTTGCCGAGTGTCTGTGACTTTGACGTGTCACCAGCATCCAGTGTCACGCTATACCCAGTGACGTCACCTTCGACTGGAGCGGTCCATTTGACAGTTAATGATTGCCCAGTGGGTGACATCAACTGAAGGCTCGAAGGAGCATTCGGATCTACAATAATAAAAGTTATTTTCACGTATTATAATTTAATATAATTCTCTACTTTATTGTATATGGGAATAATTTGGACTGTCCTGGGGTGACCGTTATTGTGAGGTGGCTGTATTACCGAGGGGACCGTAAAGCGAGATTTTAATGTACTACGTTTTCAAAATTATGTTGCGGTCGTAGTTGGGTACTTTTGCAGTTTAGGCCCGCACCTTGAAAAAAACATGAAAACGCTCACCTACAGTCACCAAACTTCACATCATATATCTACAACACGTATTCTACACATACATAATTATTACGTGATAAAAAAGTTAAATTTACTGTCTTTTATCGATCAAAATGTACAAGAAATGTACTCGTTTTTGCGTGTATTCATTAGTTCCACCGGAAACTCCGGTAGGTGGCGTCACTTTATGGTTGACTTCAGACATGGGGATAGGCTTGAAGGCAACCATAAAGTGTCGCCACCTGCCGGAGTTTACGGTGGAACTAATGAATACACTCAAAACAAGCGAATATTTTGATCAATAAGACAGTAAATTTAATTGTTTGATCACGTGACAAATGTATATGTGTAGAATAAGTGTTGTAGATATATGATGTGAAGTTTGGTGACGGTAGGTGACTATTATCATGGTTTTCTCGAGGTGCGGGCCTAAACTGCAAAAGTATCCGTAGTTGTACACTCAGTTTTGTTAATATGATGGACGTACACGAAAACTGGTGGTCAGTTTAAAAACAAGAATGGTCACCCTCTTGAATTTTCAATTCGCTTGATTTGAAAAAAGATCCAGTGAGAATATCCATGCCAACTGTCATGCTGATGCCACGTTTTAATTTTAAACTATACTTCGTCTTTATACAAACTGGCGGGAAATCTTGGGCTCGGTTCATTGTGGATACCGATGCAGAAATTTCGGGAAATACGTGGAAGGATTGAAGAGATAAGTATAGCTATTACGTAAATATTACTCGTAAACTATCCATAGACACTAATTATTGATATTAAGAAATAGCTGTAGCTAAACGATAGTTAGAGAATGTGTATTTGAGGAAGTTAGTCGTAAGCCATAGCCGAAGCTTCGGTGGACGATAGTCGGGGGAAATCGTAGTTGTTATTGTGGCTAGTGTGCCGCGTATTCGCTAGGACGCTGAATAACCGAAATAAACAAGGCAATCTAGCGTAAAGTGTAAGATTTGTGCTCTGTAAACAGTCTTCTTAAAGACTACTTAGTGTATAATGTAAACATAGTTTTGACTAAACTATTTTGAATAGCTAATTAAATTATTATCATTATTATTAAATAAATTATGATACGACGCCTTGCAAGCGACAATGTAAGATATTGATGTACACAGTGCTGCCATCTACTGAATGAGCATACCACTAATCGTTGACTGTTACTATCCCCTGATGTCAATAAAGTATGATTACACAGGAGACACATGGAACAGGGACACATAGCTAGTCACTGTAAATATAGACATTACATGGTGTCAAAATCGTGGAATCGTATTCACGATGGCGAGACTGAAGTCTCCGGGTCCACTGTTGCTGGAGGGCACCATCAGTGCAAACTGGGAAACGTGGAAGCGTGAGTGGACCTTGTTTTTGACGGCGACGGAATTGACCGCGAACAAAAAACTGAATCAGTGCAGTGCACAGCGTCTTTGCACGTGACAGGACAGTCGGCACAGATGGTGTTCGATACAATGACGTTTTCTGACGAAGATACAAACAAAATCGAACCGCTGGTAAGAGCATTCCAGAGCTATAGTGAACCAAGAAAGAACAGGACTGTAAGCAGATATAATTTAAACTCGCGCAAACAAAGAATGGGAGAGAAGTTTGACATGTTCCTGACAGATCTGCGAGTTTTGATCAAAGACTGTGAGTACGGTGCACTACAAGACGAGCTACTCTTGGACATAATCGTCTTTGGAGTCGCTCAGGAGAACGTGCAAGAGAAACTTCTTCAATCAGACGACTTGACACTGGAGAAGGCGATCAAGTTGTGCCAGTTCATTGAGATGAGCAATCAGTATATGACAACGATGTCAGGGGAAACCAAGAGCAGACTGGCAGAGGTGAAATCCGTCCAGAGAAAGCCTACTAGAAGGCAGCGAGGAAAGACTTCTGCTAAACCAAGTAAGCCTGTGAAGACGACATCCTATTGAAAGATCAACTGGCAGTTTTGCATGTATGCACATGTTGCGGGCATAAAGAACAGTCCGGCAAGGGACCGTGAGTGTCTTAACTGCAAAAGAAAGGGACACTTCGCTAACTCACCGAAGTGCACGCACAGACTAGCGTCCACGATCAACAAGGATGACGAGCAGTATGAAGATGCATGACTTTACGTGGGAACTCTGACGAAAGTGGACAGTGTTGTGAATGGTGCTGATTGGACAGAAACGATCAAAATAGAGGGTCAAGATGTGACATTCGAATTGGACACGGGTGCATAGGCAAACTAGTTGCCAGCTGATTTGTTTGCTAGCATGAAATCTAATAATGTGTACAACAAATTTGAATGTACAAACATGCCGCTCAAAGTGTTTACTGACCACAAGGGTCCAGTGTTTGGCCAGATCACATTGTCTGTAGTGGTAGGAGAGTGTAGACATGATGTTACACTTGTTATAGTGAAGCAGAGACACCCAGTTCTTGGGAAAGATGCATGGGTACAACTAGGTCTAGTTTCTAGAAGAGGTACTATGAATGTAAACATGTTGTCTGGTGAGGGGGATCACAAGCCAGACACAGGTCAAGCGTATGTGAAGGCAGACACTAAGCAGTCCGATTATACTCAGGTGTTAACTCAGAAGCGTGAGAACATTCTAAACAAACATAAAACAATGTTCAAAGGTCTAAGGAAACTCAAAGATCGAGAGTACCATATCCGAACAGACCTCTCTGTAAAGCCGGAACAGAATCCTGAAAGGATACCACACACAATTCGTGATGATGTCAAGAATGAGCTAGATCGTATGGAGAAACCGAGTGTAATAGTGCTAGTTACGGAACCAACTGGGTGGGCGAATTCAGTGACGTATGTACGTAAGAGTGATGGTCGATTGCGAGTTTGTCTCGAACCAACAGCTCAATGAGGCAATCCTCCGTGAGCATTACTCTGTGAAAACGCTGGAGGAAGTAGTCGCTTGCATGCCCAATGCTAAGGTGTTCCGTTTGATAGACGCCACGAGCGGATATTGGCAACTTCCACTATCTGAGGAAAGTTCAAATCTAACAACTTTCAACACTCCGTTTGGGAGGTATCGTTAAGTGCGGATGCCACTTGGCATAAAGTCAACTAGTGAGGTATAGCAGCGTACAATGGAAGAATTTGGTAATGTCGAGGGAGTATAAATCATGGTCGGTGGTTTGTGCGTCTAGGGTGACTGTGACGAGGAACAAGATAGGCGCCTCGAGATTCTGCTTGACTGCATAGGGTGCAGTGGGGTAAAACGGAACCAACCAAAATGTAAGTTTGGTGTAGATAACGTGCTCTACGTTGGTCATGTTTTGAGCAAAGATGGTTTGAAACCAAGTCCAGATCGTATTCAGGCAATACGAGATATGCCAACTCTCATTGCATAGGAGAGTTAAGCAAATTTTTAGGAATGATGACTTACCTTGGCAAATTCCTGCCGAACCTGTCTGTAATGACAGTGCCACTTCGCCAGTTGACGGAGGCGAATGTTGAGTGGTTGTAGGAGCCAAGCCACCAGAGAGCGTTTCTTAAGTTGAAACGATTCGTATCCGAAACACCAGTTCTGAGATTCTATGATGTGAATCAGCCAGTAATCCTCTCGACAGATGCATCAAAACATGGGTATAGAGACGTAATAATGCAAGCTGGTCAGCCAGTTACATATGCATCGAGGAGAACCGGTAAGGCAGAGCAGAATCAGAAACGAGATGAATGCGATTGTATTCGGGTGTACTCGATTCCATGACTATGTATATGGACAGCAACTGACAGTGGAAACGGACCACAAGCCACTAGTTGGTATATTCCTAAAGCCACTGGACAAGTTGAGCCCAAGGCTGCAATGTATGAGATTGAAGTTGCTCAGGTACGACCTGAAAGTAGTTTGGAAACCAGGGAAGGAGATGTTCATTCCTGATGCGTTGAGCAGAGCAGTCTCCAATGACGCATCTGATTAAACTCCACGGGAAATGATCGAAGGTAATGTGGTTATAATCCAATTGCCAATATCACAGGACAAACTAGCCGAGTTCCGGGGTGCTACGGCACGTGATCCAGTATTGCAACTCTTGAGGAATGTAACCACCCAAAGTTGGCCGACAGAAAGGTATGACGTACCATACCTGTTGCGTCCATACTTTGATTTCAGGGATGAGATCGTGTTTTGCGACGGAATCGTGTTTAGGGGCAACCAAATAATTGTTCCAAAGAGCTCTCAAAATGAGATGTTTGGTCGTATTCACGGATCCCACCAAGGCATTGTCAAGACAAAGCGCCGAGCGCGAGAGGTCTTGTTCTGGCTTAATATGAATAGCCAGATTGAAGATATCGTGTCACGATGTACGATATTCAGGAACTTCCTCCGGCACAGCCAGCCGAGCCATTGATATCTCATGAAATTCCAGGTCGTCCGTGGGCAAAGATTGATACAGATTTGTACTATCTTGATGGCAAAGTGTACTTAATCATGGTTGATTACTATTCAAAATTCCTGAGGTAGAAATACTGCCTGATGAGACTGCACACTCCATGATTCAGATAATGAAATGGGTATTTGCTAGACAGGGCATACCTAGCATGGTAGTTTCAGACAATGCCAGACAGTACAATTGTCAAAAATTTCAGAGTTTTGCTGAGGAATAGGAATTCCAGCATGTCACGATAAGTCCCAGATTTTCACAAAGCAATGGCCAAGCGAAAAATTATGTAAACACCGTTAAAAGGTTATTAAAAAAGACAACGCGTTCTAGGAGAGATCCACAACTTGCACTCCTGGAGTATGGAAACACACCACTATATGATACTGACAATTATGCTCCAACACAAATCCTCAATAGCAGACTGTTGAAGAGCAGAATCTCCACAGCAGCAAGTCTGTTGAAACCGCATGTGGTACGACCTTTGAAAAAGCAGTTGAAAGTAAGACAGGAGAAACAGAAATGGTATCATGATAGGAAGGCTAGGGGCAACGATCTACCCAGCGTATGTCAGGGTCAGACATTCAGATTCAGAGGATCCAAAGGGAATTGGGAATATGGTGATGTCAAAGAGAAACATGACATACCTAGGAGTTACTTACTGCAAACTACATTTGGGAAAGAGTATCTTAGAAATCGTAGACAACTGTTTCCCGATTGTGAGGATCAGCCTCAAATGGAGAATCCTGATGAGTTGGAAGATTTGAACTTGCAACTAGCACTTAATGAAAGGACAGGAGCAGATGCTCAGTCTAGCCCTAGTTCACATGTGGGTATGCATGCCAAGAACCAACAACAGACAATAGTGTGTAATCCAGTAGTCAGGTGTCCGAAACCAACAGTGACAACTAGGAGTGGAAGAAAAATACGTCCACCAGTACGGATGGATCTGTAATAGACTAAAATACTGTAAAAACAATGTTAATATGCTTAACAAGTGTTTAGAATAACGTGACAGTTTAATGTGTACAATATGTGTACAATGTGAAGTTTAGTTTGTGTGTAAATACTAAATGTGAAATTTGTATGAATGCCCGGGAATGTATGAATGTGAATATGTAATTTTAGAATTAGCTCATAGTTAATGTTCTTTCTAGTTACCCGTATCATGACGCTAATCTAACCACGTGACAGCTTTACGCGCCTACTTAGTTAAGAAATAGGTTATGCGCGCTACATGAAACCCGCTTTGCTTAATTTTACGCAACTACTTAGCTACGCAAGAATTGGAGTTTACGCACTTGCGTAGCGCTAAGTAACCGCGTAGTTTAAGTACGCTTCATGAAACCGGCCCCAGCCTTGTCTTCTGAAAAGGGTAAGATATTGATGTACACGGTGCTGTCATCTGGTGAATGAGCACACACCTAATCGTTGACTGTTACTATCCCCTGGTGTCAATAAAGTATGATTACCCAGGAGACACCTGGAACATGGACAAATAGCGTACGTCTTGGTCTGCATGCTAATCATTGCAAATGTAGACTTTACAGGCAAGTCAAGGCAAAGCGACACTTGGTGTGCGATGACTGCCATAGCTGTGTGAATTTTACCTTGTCTGGCTGTGGGAAATCATGGACAGATACTAAGGAAGAGGGAATCACCTTTCAGTGCGTGGGGTGTTGGAAGGTGGAATGTCTGCGGAAGGAGGTAGTTAGGTTAGTATACATTGTGAAGAGGATGGAGATGAGAAATAGCAAGGAGACAGGTGGAATGGAGAGAGAAGACAGGGAGAGAGTTGGGAATACTGTGAGACTGAAGGAGCAGAGTAGTGGGAAGAAGACTAAAGAAAGGAGACTGAGAGGAGGGAAGGTGATTGGAGGGGAAGAAATTGGAGAATCTACGGCAGGAAACGTGACAGGCGTGAAGGTGACAGGAGAGAAAGTGATCGTAGAAAAGGAAGAAGGAAGGAAGGAAGGAACATGGAGCGGAAGTGGAGAGAAGAAAATGCGATGTACAGCGCTTTTAAGCCGGCGTTATGTATGAAAAGAGTGCTTTATAAGTTCGGTGCAATAAAAATAAATAATGGAAGGAGTTGACGGGACGAAAGAAAGTGAGAGTAAATTTGACAGAAGAGAAGTCGATAAAAGGGACGATGACAGGAGGAAAGGTGGCAAGAGAAAAAGCGACAGAAAGAACGAAACGGAAGAGAATGTGACAGAGAGAAGTCGACGGGGGAAAATACAACAAACAGACAGATTATTTAAACTACGTGCGCAGGGGAGATTCATAAAAAAGCCTGAAACAGGAGGCATAGATAAAGACAGCACAAATAAATCAGCAAAGAACAGCTTATAAAACAGTTTTGAACTAATCATTACGATAGAAGATATTTACCCACATAATAGGTACACAAAAATCATGGGCCACCACCAAAGATACCGAATTGGGACTGACAGGCTATGTAATGTTTAGTAAAGATAGAATAGGAAGACGGGGAGGTGGAGTTAGTATACGTGTTAAAGGCTCATGAAATAAAATTATAAAGCGAAACAGATTGCGAAAAAGCTGTTTGATGTAACATAGTTACAGGAAATTTAACGTTAACGGTTGGGTTAGTTTATCGAAGTCCAAACATAAGCATAGAAGAGAATGAAAAAGTACAAAACGCTATAAGGGAAGTGAGCAAACGGTACTGTATTATTATGGGGGATTTTAACCATGGTTATATACAACAGAAATGTCAACAGAGAATGGAGAGTGAGGACCACAAGTTATTTTTATTTTAGTACAAGATAGTTTCCATTCTCTAGATCTCATGTGCTAGAACCAACCATGGGTGAGGATGTATTAGACATAGTTTTGTCCTCACATAATAAATTAGTTGACAATTCAAGATATGTGAGCCACTAGAGTGTACTGATCACAACCATATACATTTTATCATCAAAGCAAAATCAGAAAGGAATAGTAAAAAACAGTACAGGAGAAAGTTCCACAAAGGAAGATATAAGGACATGAGGAAATATTTAGCAAAGATAGATCTGAATAATAAACCGAAGAATAAGACAGCAACAGAATGCTGGAATATCTCAAAGAGTGAAATTGAGTGCATCGTCGATAAATTTGTTCCCTTGAAAAACAAGGGAAACGGTCCAGAAAGAAACACTTATCGAAAGAAGCCATTAGAAAAATTAAGTAATATAGACATACTGGAAATGATGAAGACTACAACATTTATAAAGAAGCACTTTACCACTCTACGACTGAAATTAGAAATTCAAGAAGCTATGAAAAAAAATTAGCTTGTAATATAAAACATGACAGCAAGAGTTTTTTATGCGTATGTTCAAAGCAAACAGAAAGTTAAGGATAAGGTCTGTCGTCTAGAAGATAGTGCTGGAAATATAGTGTCAGAGGGATTCTTAATTGCAGAAGACCTGAATGACTGTTTTAGTTCGGTGCTTACCAGATAAATTATTAGTTCACTGCCAACACCAGAGGCTAAGTTCAAGGGGGCGGAATCAGATTATTTAGGACAGTTAATAATTAATTGTAACCCCGGAAATGGTAGCTAAGAAAATAAGGGCTATGAAGGATAATAAATCTGGAAATTCAACGGAGTTGATGGGATTCGAAACGACTATTGGAAATTGTAGAATAAATTAGCATACCGCTTGTAACAGTTTTCAACTTGTCATTAGAAGATGAAATGGAAAGAAGCAAACAGTATACCGTTATTTAAAAAAAGGTTCGAGAAACAAGTCAGAAAACTACTGACCTGGAACTTTAACGTCGGTGATTTGCAAATTATTAGAAAGGCTAATTAAAGATCACATGGTGAATTTTCTTGTTAAACATAACTTAATAAACCCATCTCAACATGGGTTTCTAAAAGCGAGGTCATGCTTAACAAATATGCAATGTTTTTTGAAAGATTGTGGGTAGACGAGGGATCACCAGTAGATATCACCTAATTAGATTTTTAGAAAGCTTTCGACAATGTGCCACATCAAAGATTACTACTTAAAAGTAAAGGCCCATGGCATAGGAAATGGTATAATTAACTGGATAGAAAAATGGCTGATTGACAGAAGACAACGGGTAGTAGTTGATTGGAAGGCTTCAAGCTGGAAATCAATTTTTAGTGTGGTACCACAGGGATCAAAAGCACCTATATTATTATTAATATATATCAACGATTTGGACGATGATATAACAAACAATGTTTTGAAATTTGTGGATGATACAAAAGTGATTAGAAGGATTAAACGTGATGGAAATAGACAGCATTTACAAGATGATCTTGACAGGTTGATCAAATGGTCTGAAAAGTGGCAAATGTTTTTCAATTTTTGGAAATGTAAATGCCTTCACACAGGACATGGGAACGAAGATGTACAATATACAATGGGGGGGGGTACTGTACTAAGTACTACTGTAAAAGAAAAGGACTTAGGATTGATGTGAAAGGGTTAACCATTAGTGCTGACATGAAGGCTTCGGAGAAGTATGAAATTGCAGCTTCAAAGGGAAATCAAATCCTTGGATTAATTAGGCGAAATATAGCGTATAAGGAAAAAGAGCTAATAATACCACTGTACAAAACGATAGTTTGGCCTAATTTAGAATATTGTATACAAGCGTGGAGGCCATATCGCAAGAAGGACATAAATATGCTAGATAGAGTACAGAGGAGAGCGACTAAAATGATAAAAAAACTGAAGGATCTTACTTACGAAATACTCCTAAAAGAATGTGATTTAATAACACTACAGACCAGGAGATTGTGAGGAGATCAGGCAGAAGTGTTTAAAATATTGAATGGTTATGAAAATGGGTGCTAGTAGCGTGAATATTTTTAAAAATAAAATCGACACATTCCTGTGAAGGGCGGGATACACGTAGATAAAAAGGGTTGGACTCTCGATAAGCCAAAGGGCTTCCTTGTCCACCTGCCATCTAGAGTTAATTCTCTGGGTGATAATCTTGTTAAATCTGATATCTGCTAGATTATTTATGCACAGACTAGTGGCTCCATGGGCTACTTGCTCAGTGTTGCTTATACGTACTTGTGTAGAATTTGTCTTCCACTTTTGTGCTCTGATCTCCACTCAATGTGACCACAAGGACAGTGTATTCTGTTCCAGCCTTGAGGTCGTTGAATGTCGCTGTTGTTGTTCCTTCGTTGTGTGTTTGTGCTGGAGGTGTACCGTCACCCTCCAGGGAAATAATGTATCCTTTCAAACCGCCGCTAGGGGCGTCCCACTCCACGGTCAACGAAGATGGTGACCTGGCTGAGACGTCAAGGTTTTCAGCCACCCCAGGCACTGTAAGAAATATACGAGAAACCAATGTCAGTGAATAATTTGTATTTATCAATATGCCTACTACGCTGTAGTTTCAGCTTTGAATACCACAACTGCATCTCTTTGCCGAAATATTGGGGGACTAAACATAATTGTATTTTCCAGCTCGTTCATAGACATATTGGGGGATTCATCCCCCAAATCCTCCCGATTCCATGTGGACTGGCAAGCTGAATATCTCGTAAATGCAAAAAAGTATATGTAAATATGTACCCATAATTCATAGCCAAGATATATCGACAGCAGAACATTCTTTCCAGTTGGGTTCAATGGATGCTCCGTGAAAAAACAACAGTTACTTACTAGTGTAGAAGTTGTCTTCCATGTGTGTACTCTGCCCAACTCCGATAGCGATAGTTTCCACCCGAATGGTATACTCAGTGCCAGCCGTCAGACTTGTGAATTTGAATATTCTTGTGTCTTTGTCCGTTTTTTCTTCTTGAGGAGGCCCGTCTCCGTTCAGTGTTACATTGTACCCTGTTAAACCACCCCCTCCAGTGATGTCCCACATAACCACCAGTGAACTTTCAGTCCTGGAAGCTACTGCGAGATTCCGAACAATAGAGGGCGCTGTAAGAACACATGATACACAAATAGCACTGATGTCAGAAAGCAAAACACTACAACTACCAATATGATATGACATTTTCAGAGAAGTGCGCGATTTCAGTTTCAAAGAAAAATCGAATTATTGGGTTAATTAGGATAAATAAAATCATACCGCTATCAAATGCAATAGTTGGGTTTCCTTTAGAAAACTGTGTACAAGCGTGGAGGTCATGTCGTATGCAGAAAACAGGTAGGCCTATGCTAGAAAGAATGCTGCGAATAACAACTAGATTTAGATTTAACAAGATTGCCATCCAGAGAATTTACTGTAGATGGCAAGTGGACAAGGAAGCTGTCTATTCTTCTGCAACTAGGCCTGCTACTGTCTGAAGGGTGCTGAGATATCGCATGTCTCGAAACAACTTTCATACAATACTGAAGGTGTTCTTAGTGTGATTCGTTGCTGAAAATTCCGGTATCGGTCAATCAAATGCTGCCGAAAAGTATCAACCATTTCTAAGCATTTGTCTTCCTTGAAGCAGCATATTCAGCATAATCAATTATCCAAAAATGAGTGTCAGAACGCAAAGCTGAACTCAAAACTCAGGACCTTCCATCTACATGAGTGACCGGAGAAACCTCACAAAAGTATATCTATCTATCTCGCGAGAAAAGCTCCACGGCTTAGCCAACGAACACTTGCATGATAGAAAATGACAAGATTCTGCTGTTTTTGAAAATTTCAAATATCTAGCACGGGTCTCCCGGGCCAAATGGAAACCGCCCGCCAGATTTGGCCTGCGAGCCAGGGTATGGGGAATGCTGGGTTACAATAATTTCAAAACTTAAGAAGCGTGCCTAAGCACACATGGTTTCGTTTCACAACACTATTGACCTCGAGGTTAAACGGAGATCATATATTGTAAGATATTGAATGGCTATGAAAATATTTATGAAAGTATTGTTCTCAGATTAGAAAGATAGAAGGACTAGAGGACACGAAGCAACAGACGTAAAGTAACAGCATAGATTATATATCAGATATCATTGTCACATATTGACATCAATGAATTGAACAGAATATATGCTGATTGTGTGGGTGCTAGAAGCGTGGCTATGTTTCAAAACAAAACTGTCATATACCTCAGAAGGTATCTGGAGTTAATTATTTCGGTAGCAGTCTTGTTAAAGAATGTGTAAATGAAGTATTTGAAAGATCGCGAAACCGATACAGTATAACATTATATGTCTTTGCACTGTCAATGTTGTCCCCGGACAGTATAGCCGGTATGGTAATCAATACGAACTGCGATATCCATAAAGTAACAAAACGTGTTGTGAAATAGTTTTTTCTTTTCTAAATTATTGTTTCTATCTCTTTTAGAACTGGCTTAGTGTTAATGTCCTCATTTCACGTTATTGTTTTGATTTTGGAAGTTTAACGTTATTGGATTAAAACATATACTCCTGGTATTTAATTTCCCCAAATATTTGTTATCCTAGAAATTGCGTTGTGTCATTATATTATGCCTGGTAGCACATGAAATAGTTATTCCAAAACCAGGGTATGCAATACTATATATTATTACACACTTTTGTAATACGTGCCGTGCACTACAACCATGCAGATTTCATAAACACACGTATAGTCACGACCGAAACTATTTTGTAACGACATGACGCGACCTTTGGGTTCAAGACCGACTGCGGCGATAAGGAACATATTCCCACACTAAGAGTTTGAATTGGCTTCATTCAATAATTGTGGAGTGTGAAATAAATATCAGATGGTGCCTTTGCGACCTGAATCCCGCTGTATTATATCACGCGGTGGCGTAGTAAATCACATCTAGACGCGGCACGTCTTTTTCAGCTTGCCTATTCATCACGTGACCTATTGCCTAGCAACAAGGTCCATCGTGTTATCAAAAAGGATGCAGCGCACGTGTTTACATTGCTGAGAGGCATTATGCCCCCTAAGGTATATTATTGTTTTATAAAGCACAAGGCACAGTTGTCGAATGGAGATGTGAATGCGTGAAAGATTCGTCTAACCGAACTCATGGTGCCCAAGTGACGTACTGCACATTGTAATATTTATGTAAAGATTGTTGGCGAGGCAAACGTTGACGGAGGCCACGTGCATAATGTTGGCTGTGACGAAGGCAAACAGAGACGCCATTGATGCATCAATTACAGCTGCTAGCAATGCACAATTTGATATAGGTCTGTTATCAAACATAGAGAATAACCCTGATGAAAACTCACGAACATTAGCGCATACCGGCTATAATAATATTTGCAAAAGAGCAGGCGAGAGTATTTAACTGAATTACTGATTTATTGGTAATTATAATAATAATAAGCCCTAATAATAATAACAATCGAAATTTATGTAACGCCCGCATCCACTTAAAATAATAATAAACTCCCTCTGGATTCTAGATAATTTCCTGAGTTACATGATAAAACTATATTTACGATCTTATATGTAATATTATAACACTCATTCATACATTAAGCTCATCTAGTGTATATGTGTAGGCATGCACGCACGTGCATGTGTACGTGTGTATTTGTTAGACGTGTACTATAACTGACAACAGATACTTACATACATACACTTCGACCTCACACAACTGAAGTTTATTGTTCGAACCGGTCAAGAGAATAAACACGTATCGACCGAAGATGTCTGTGGAATTACAGACGAATGTCATCGTTTCTGATAACGGTATCGGGTCTTCTCGAGTGGCACATACGTTGTAGTGTGACACATCCAAGTCTGCCGGGGTCGTGACTCTTGGACTGACGTCAGTGACGGCCACGATGAAGTGGGCTAGAGACTCCACTGAAAGGAAATCGGTGTCGCATGAAATAATTATCCACAGAGATTGATTTATATTGAACAATTTAATAATGATAATAATTGTTATTTTAATGGCGCCCTGTATCCGGAAATACAAACAGAGGCGCTTAAAATACAACATCGATAAAACATATTAGAGGAGGGAGAGAAACAATAAGGAGAGGAAAAGGAGGAGTGAGAGGAACAGAGAGGAGAGTGAAGGATAGAAGGAGAGGGAGAGAAAGGAGAGGAAGGGAAAATGGAGACAAGGAAGAGGGACAGAAAGTAGAGGGAGAGGAGGGAGAGAAAGGAGAGGAAGAGGGAGCTGGAGACATCCTTCGACATATGCTTTGGTTTGGGAACATCCAGGAATAATCCATTATGAAACTGACCGCGACTCACTTACTACCTGTAACAATTCAGATATTTTACTCACATTTGTAATGGTCGCAACGTACCTTGTATATTACGTTGCGAAATGGTGACTTCCCTGATATTAAAAACTGCCTCTAGGTCTACCGTCCACCAAGGTTTCGGGATTTCGTCTGTGGTAATACTGCAGCTGCCGGCATTTGCCACGCTCGGGTCTCGGTTGCCATCGACTGCTAAGGCCGGACCGCGTCCCTTGTAGATGCTCGACTGGACCGCTGTTCTGCGTAGTGCTGCGTTTACTATCGCAGAAAGAAACAACAATATATATGTATGTATATATATATATTTATCAAAAAAAATTGCCATTAGGTTTGAACAAAATAATAATTTATGTTTTATTGATGGTAGACATCTGACGTGAACGAAATTACGGACGACGTCAAAATGTCATAGATTACTTCAGATTCAGATAAGTCCACGTATATTTACTGTTGTGATATGCCCTATACTGAGTAGGAATACAATAAAGATAGTTCCGGTTCACGCAACATGTCGCCTTGGTCGTCTTTCTAGTTATCAGCACGATATCAATGATTCACAGCACAAGAACCATCTAACATGGTGCCCGATACGACGATTCGAACCGCGAGCAGCTACAGAGTCGGTAGTGGGTGTTGCGAACTGTATTTGTGATGGCAGCTACTAGTAAAAGGGAAGAATATATTCTCGACGCACCGAACTTTTTGGAGAAAATGGCCGCCATGCGAGCCGTTATCGCTGGTCGGCAGCGTGTTGTGCAGTTGTGGTGCCATCTGCCGGATAAAGTGTGACTAATGCGTGAAGTCCAGTCAGGTACGCCATCTAGCAGACCGTGTGAGACAACTATGTCGAAACCTGGTGGGCTAGTTGAAACTAATGCTTGAAGTTGAGTGTTAACTGTAACAGCGCAAATTGTTCATCAACGCATTGAACATTGCATTCTAATGGCGGCAAAGTTTAATTCCCCAAAAGAATTCGACTTTCTGCCGGAGAATTGGTCCGAGTGGATCAGACGTTGGTCCATATTTAGAACAGTCTCTAAATTGGACAGTGAAGATGACAGTGTGCAAATTGACAGTCTTATCTATAGCATGGGTTCAAGGGCTGAATCAATTTTCACTAGTCTCGGTCTTGGCGCAGACGAAGTTGGTGTCTACGAGAAAGTCAAAAAGGCGTTTGAAGACTACTTCGCTCTTCGCAGATACGTTATCTACGAGAGAATCAAGTTCTTCCGCCGTGTTCAAGCGGAAGGCGAGTCGGTGGAGCAGTTTATACGTGCGCTGAACGAATCGGCAGACCGCTGTGAGTTCCCTGATCGTTCTACGCAAATTCGGGATCGTCTCGTGGTGGGTATTCTCGATCAAGCTGTTTCACGCGAGATGCAGCGCATAGACATTGGTCTACTCACCGAGGCGAAAGCAGTGTCCATGGCTCGACAAGCTAAAGAAGTCGAACGTCAGATGCGAGACCTGAACGTGCACACGAAGTCCGTGTATGCAGTGAAGAGTCGTCGCAAGCCTAGGGTGGCGTCCACCCAGTCTAACACTAACTCTCAGTCTGATGTGTCATGTACTAGATGTGGTTATGTTAAGCATAATACTGCCAAGTGTCCTGCTATTAATGCTAAGTGCAAGTTGTGCGGCATAACCGGTCATTATGCACGTTGCTGCAAGTCTAAAGCTCAATCTCGTAAGCCTCAGTTTAAGGCTAATGTTAATCAACTAGTGGATGTTGCAGACAAGGAGAATGTTTCGTTCCTGGGCGAGCTTAGTGACAAGGCAAATAGTTGGACTCAACTTGTTGAAGTTCAGGGTTTAGATCCACCAGTAAGATTTAAACTAGATACTGGCGCGGATGTGTCTGTCGTGCCGAGTAGATTGTGCAGAAATGTGACACGGAGAGCTACTACCAAAAGGTTGATAGGGCCTGGTAACTTGCGTATACCTGTGTTGGGTGAGTTTGACAGTGTGCTCAGAGTAGATGGACGTGAACAACATGAGCGATTGTATGTTGTTGATCAATCGAACGCACTGTTGAGTAGAGATGCATGTGTGAAACTGGGGTTGATCACATATCATGTCAGCGATGTAGCGCAAGCAAGTTTAACAGTGAGTTTAAACAACTGTTTCAGGGGTTGGGGCAGGTTAGTGAAGAGTATGATGTCCAATTGCAGGATGATGTACGTCCATTCGCAATATTCACTTCGCGTAACGTCCCATACCCACTGATCGATAAGGTCAAGGCTGAGCTAGATCAGATGGTTTCCCAGAAAGAGATCTTTGCAGTGGACCAGCCCACAGATTGGTGCGCCCCGATGGTGGTCGCCCCCAAGGGAAGCAAGGGAGACAAGGTGATAATCTGCGTAGATTACACGGAGTTAAACAAAGCAGTTCGTAGGAGTGTCTATTCTATGGCAAACGTAGAAGCTAGTTTGGCCCAGCTTGGCTCGGGCACAGTCTTCACAAAGCTAGACGCAAGCAAACTCCGTGTTTTGGCGAATTCCTCTCTCAGAGCAGTCCAAATTGCTTACGACGTTCCTAACGCCGCACGGACGGTATGCGTTCAACCGTCTGCCATTCGGGCTCTCTTCTAGTCCTGAGATCTTTCAAAAGATCGTGTCCAAAATCCTAGACGGTATTGAAGGTGTCATATGTCACATGGATGACATTTGCATATGGGAGCATCTCTCCAGGAACACGGTGTTCGTGTCCGCCGTGTCTTGAACCGTTTGAAGGATGCAGGTATGACGCTAAATGCGTCAAAGTGCGAGTTCGCAGTGAATCAGATCAGATTTCTAGGTCACGTGATATCTAGCACAGATGTGCGTGCGAATCCGGAGGCTGTACAGGGTCTGAATGATTTCAAGACGCCTGAATATGTCAGTGATGTCGGTAGTTTTCTTGGGATGGCTAATCAGCTAGGCAAGTTTTCACACAGGCTCATTGAGCTAAGTCAGCCATTGCGTGGTTTGTTGTGGAATAATACTCAGTGGTATTGTGGTGACGCGCAGCAGACAGCGTTTCGTGACGTCAAACACGAGCTTTCTAAGTCGGTAGAACTAGCCGTGTATGATCCAATGAAAGAGACCGTGATTCAGTCAGATGCCAGTCGGCACGGAATCGGAGCTACGTTATCTCAGGTTCAGAGTGACGGTTCTCTCAGAATGGTGTGTGCAGCATCTCGTTCTTTGACAGAGACGGAGCGACGATATGCCACAATCGAACACGAGGTCCTGACGTCGGACAATGGTCCGCAGTATGCGTCGGATGAGTTCCGCAAGTTCGCGGATAAATACGTGTTTCAACACGTTACAAGTTCTCCGAGATACCCGCAGAGTAACGGAGCTGCAGAACGTGCCGTGCAGACGATAAAGTCAATCACGAAGAAGGCAGCCGACCCATACCTGGGTTGGCTGGCATACAGGTCGTCGCCGCTCGAGAACGGTGCGTCGCTTGCCGAGCATCTGATGGGCAGGAAGTTGAGAACACCTGTCCCAGCGCTTCCGAAAGTGTTGCAACCTGAGTTGCCAAACTCAGCACAAATTCGGCTGAGAGAGGCTGAGTCGAGAGCTTCGGCTAAGCTAAACTTTGATCGTAAACACCGTGCTAAGGTGCTTCCTCCTCTCGCCGTGGGAGACGATGTTTGGATAACAGATCTTAAACGTCCCGCTAAAGTAGTCGATGCTGTCCCGGGCACGGCTCGATCCTATGTTGTTGAAGGTGGCGGCAGCATTGTCCGCCGCAATCGCAGAGCTTGACGAGAGCTTAGTCAGGCACCAGTCGATCCTCAAGTCGTGGGATCTGATGTGCCCACTAACGTGAGAGTGTCACGTTACGGTCGACCGATCAAGCCAGTTCAGACAGACTCTTGATCTGTAGGCTAATCTACTGTATTGCATGTCCTGTTCTAATTAATGCTTAGTGTGTAGCCTATTCAAGCAAGCATGTTTCAGGAAACACACTAATACGTACTTTATGTTGTAGTTCAAGTATTATTGTTAGACCTAATTAACGTAGAGTATCGAACAATGTTTAATTAATGTTGCAATGCAAATTGTGTTTCATTCTTAGAAGGGAGGTGTTGTGATATGCCCTATACTGAGTAGGAATACAATAAAGACGCGGTTCACGCAACATGTCGTCTTGGTCGTCTTTCTAGTTATCAGCACGATATCAATGATTCACAGCACAGGAACCACTTAACATTTACCTAATGATAATATACATTACGGCAAATAGTGTGATGTAAATACCATTTGTGTTCCATGGAAACACTGGCCTTGATTATACCATGTAAATACTTCGATGGAACGCTTTAAAGATCGTCCAAGCACGGAGTATGTGTATGCATTTACGTACTTGCAGATGTGTGTATTTGTGTATGTGCATAATGGGTACGTATGTGTAAGTGCAAACATGTATGGATATAAATAATGTGTTATTTTCACTTTCCACGTACGTTTTGTAAACACTTACATTTTGTAAACACCTCCACTTCACACAGTTGAAGCTCGAAATTCTCCCGTCCACGAACAAACACGTAACGACCGGATACATCATTTTCACAGGGAAATGTTTCCGTCACCGATAAAGGCATACATCCATCTTTAGTGGCGCATATCTTGTACTGACTAACAGCCAATGTATTTGGGTTCGCGTCATCAGTAGTGGCAGCAATAAAGAAATCGCACAAGAAGTTTTCTGCAAAGGTAAATGGTGTTAGTCTAACCTTCCATATTGTAAAGCACTAGTAGCAATATGCTGCACTTCATTTAAAGTTAAGGTTACCACTGCACAATGGGTGCTATTTTTGCTAATAGTTAAAGTAGACACTCAAAAACTATATTTTAGAAACGTGTGCTCTTAATGCCAGGAAACGAGAGTTCGGCCTACGTTTTGAGTAAAATTAAGGTAGGTTCTTATATAGCGTAGTATCCAGTCCTTAGGATTGATCAGCATTTGACACTTTACTCACTGGCATACCTGTTCCATCAGAAAAATCATCTCGACTTATCTGGGAAGCATTCATCCACGCTACAATTATTGCATATAGAGTGTTCGGGCTAACACAAATAGCCAACACTATCTCTAGACAGGTGCTCGTTCATACAGCTGAGTGAAATGAAGCGAACTAATTTGTTCATGGTTTGAAACGGCAGCAAAAGGAAGCGAACCTGGAAACTCTTCATTGCTCTAAACATTAGGTAACCACGCTCCACGTAAATTTAAGTAAACGAGAAATAATAAATTACAATTTTGAACAACATTGATCAGCTGCGTCTACGCCTACACGACAGGAATCGAAGCTGTTGTCAACCAGCATGCTCCATTGCAACGGAAGATGGTATCACTGAACCGAATGGCCAATGGTATACAGTCGACTTGTGACATGCGCGCAGACGGGCAGAGAGGGTGTGGCAACGAACAAAACTAACCATTCACAGGCAGTTGTTCCGAGAACAGTGCAAATCAGTCAACAAGCGGCTGATAACTACCAAGAAAACATTGTTTTTTGCTAAGATAAGATATTGCGGCAATGACAAGAAACAATGTTTAATTTAACGGGACATTTCATAAGCTGCAGTGGTTTTATCAACCCATGCGTCAGCTAAACAGTTGGCGAATACCTTCAGTGACTTCTACATGGAAAAAGTCGCTACTATTCGAAGCAACACCAGTATCTGTAGCTCACGCCACACATGCACGACGACATCATGTTCGACGGAACCGTGTTCGAACAGTTTTCACCAGCTACCGACGAGGTGTAGCAAATTATTACAAATGCGTCTAAAGGTGGTCGTACACTGCTAACCTTTGTTTCGAGTTGTCTGTTGGATCTACTAGCAACGATTTTTCGTACCGTGGTTGTGCGATTTGGACATCGTACACTGTACGCCTATAAAAACATGTCACCACACCATGCACAACAAAAGCTCTGGAGCTGCGAGCATCCCTAGAAATGCGACTTCTTATGTATCTGACACGCATGTAACAGCATTGTCTGCTCGTTGCGTGAAAGACAAGATAAGAAGAAAGAAGAAATTGTTGTCAACATTGATTTAGGACACACATATGTCTACACCAGTGTTATAAACTTCCATCAAGACTAAAAGTCATTCATTTCGCAGATGATGCAAATATGTTTTATTACGTGAAAACTCATTTCCAGCTCAGTAAAATACGAATGAATGGCTTTGTTTACCTTGGCGGAATGGTTACCGAGAATGGGCATTTAGAGGTAGAGGTGCTAGGAAGAACACATCAGTATCACCGCATATGATGTTGGAGCTGTTTGCTCAAGCATGGGCTACTTGTGTCATTAGTTGAACTATGATCACGTGTCCGCCTCTTCATATGTCGTTGGGGATCATTTTTATTTGTTAGAACACCATGGTATAGTTCCATG
Organism: Paraescarpia echinospica; assembly: GCA_020002185.1. Classification (NCBI taxonomy): domain Eukaryota; kingdom Metazoa; phylum Annelida; class Polychaeta; order Sabellida; family Siboglinidae; genus Paraescarpia; species Paraescarpia echinospica. The sequence continues at coordinate 16,363,543 of CM034535.1, read as the reverse complement.
GGGAGCAGTTATGACAAGTTTGTATGTGGGTTGGTAGCATTTCAGTTCGTCTTTTTTTCAACAAGCGACTGACACATTACGTCTATCAACTGAACGTTGTCTTCATTCACACTCAAGACAACTTTCTGCGGTGGATGTGGAGTGTGAGGACTGAGTCTGCTCTGTGTCGTCTAGTGGCATGGTGAACGCCTCTAGCTGACCTAGTTCCACTTTCGATGTTAAAGTTAATACCTATTGAATGCGAGGCACACATCTCTGTTGGTGGTTTTCTTAAGCATGTAGCAGCAATAACTGTTCGTGACGTTTTTCATTGTTACTAGGCCAATGTACGATCCACAGGAGGGAACACCCACTAGTCTCAGATCAACGTTGCAGGACGGTTGTAATCCCAACGCTCTTGTTCAGTGTTTTTTTTCTGCCAGCGACTTTCAAATGACTTCAATTGTGCTTTCATAATGTCGGCCGCATTGTCTGCGTTCACTGTGTCTGGGGCTATTCTGCCGGTGACAAGGTTTATGGTGCCGGCTGGGTGTTCAGCAAGATCAAGAGGATCGATGCATGCCTGAAGTTGTTCCTTGATCTTCTCTCGCTGGTTTCTCCTATTTATGCATAGCAACATCCGTGTGTCGGTACCCATCTGCCACGTCAGCCACGTCTTGAACAACTTTGTTGCATACATGCATGCTCAATCTCACTCGTTTCAGCCTGGATGGCTTGAGAGTTACTATTACTAATCCATTTTAGCCGTGTCCTTACCTCGTGAATGTGGTGTCCATGAACATCTGCCATCTCACAGTCCTGGCTAATGGCCCATCACATGTTCTCCTTTGATGAACCTATGTAGAATGTCCGTAGATAGAGGTTCCATTGACCTTAGGTAATTAAGCCATATCTGGCACAGTTGAAGTGGCCAGCAGCATCGAAGTACGATAACATCTCATACACTGTCCAGATATGTAACGTAGCTTCAGTATTTCTTTACTAAAATACCTTAAAATGATTTATGTTGTTATGCCTTGGTACATTGACAGCATCTACTAGTGTGTAATTATATATATGTGTGTGTGTGTGTGTGTGTGTGTGTGTGTGTGTGTGTGTGTGTGTGTGTGTGTGTGTGTGTGTGTGTGTGTGTGTGTGTGTGTGTGTGTGTGTGTGTAATTTTATTGTTTTACTGATTTGTTTAAATGTATGTGTGTGTGTAATTTTATTGTTTTACTGATTTGTTTAAATGTATGTACGTTATAATTTTACGTATACACTTGTTTTTATTAATATTATGCGTAGTTGTTTTATATGATTTATGCAGTTTTATTTAAAGGGCCATAGAGCATTTTATTTTAAATGGATTCGGGCAAGTTCACTTTAAGCGAGTTGTTTTTTGTGAAACTGTTCTTTAAGCGAAATACACAACAATACTACGGCAAACTGTTGAAAGCAAGTGGTTGTTGGATATACATGAAATAATGTTGCTTTGGTTAAATCTGTTATATTTGGTACACGGGCTTTAACATGAAACTAAATCATGACTTACCATGTTTAGACCGTTGCGTGATGGAGATTTCATACAAATTAAAAACAGCCCCCAAATCGACTTTCCACCAAGGTCTCGGTGTATGATCCGTGGTACTGCAACTACCACCCGTTTCTGCGTTCGGGTCCGTGTTGCCATCCACTGCTAAACTCGGTCCGCGTCCTCGAAAAACGCTTGATTGAGTCGCCGGTCTGTCAACTGCCACATTCACTACGGCTGAAAAAGACACATATTGCTAATGTAACGACTTACGAATTAGGAACATAAGAAGATATGTTTTACTTTGTAACTTGCTGATGCGTTGCCCTCCCTCCCTCCCTCCCTCTCTCACTCCCTCACTCCCTCCTTCACTCCCTCCCTTCCTCACTCCCTCCCTCACTCCCTCCCTCACTTCCTCCCTCACTCCTCCGTCGCTCCATTTCACCATCCCTCAATAATTCCTTCCCTACCTGTCTCCATCGACCTTTCCCCAATTATGTCCCTCCCTCCCTCCTTCCCCTTCCCTCCTTCTCTCTTCCTTCCTTCCTTCCCCTCTCTCCATCTGTACCTGTTCCTGTCACCATTCTTTATGTACGTCTGTCTGTCTGTCTGTCTGTCTGTCTGTCTGTCTGTCTGTCTGTCTGTCCATTTGTCTGTATTTATGTCGTCATGGCATCCTTGACTTCTGATGGCCAAACCCTCTCCTTGTTTACCAATGGGGAAAAGTAAGCACAACGGCAGAAGAGCAACTCCAACAGTTGAGTCTCCAGAAGGGGAGGCGGAGATCTTTTGTAATGTGCATTTGTATTGTGATGATAGATTGTGAACCATTGGTATTATATTAAATTTGTTAGACATTGACATTATCTTGTGGTTGTACGATGTTTAGTGTGTTCAGGAACTATGTATGTTGCGTTTGTATACGGTTAAATTGTTATTATTCCTCCATACTTTCTACAGTAGGGAAGTCACTGCAAAATACGACTGTTATCCATTTAGAACACCAAGTTGCGTCATATTGAAGCACCTAAGTACCACGTCGAAAATATTTCAGCCACAAAGAAATTGCCCAAAACGCGCTTTATAGAGGCCCCCAAAACACTGCCCCACCTACCCTGTCTCATAGTTGCATTCTGAGTTAATTACCATTTTTATCGCATTTTAGGAAAGTGAATATATACCATGAACAATATTTGCTTATTAGCATACTTGCTATCATATATGTCACTTTGTGTGATTTGATACGTTTTTTTTAAATGATGCATTTGCTAACAAATAACCAAGATGGGGTTTCCAGAGATGTTGATCTATTTGTACCTTCCGATCGAACTCTCCTGTCGACGAGATTAAAAACAGTAAACACGCAGACAGTGTAAACAAATGAGATATGTGGACGATAAATTCAGGTTTTGATTAAATAGACATACTGACATGTACCTAAGTGCACACATAGTTAGTTTGTAAACACGTAGGCTTGCTTGTTATGCCAATCACACTGTTAAAATAAAGTTATTTCCCTAACGATAATCGAATCATGCGTAGCCACTGGCGCTGGCCACTGGCACTGCCACTCCGCATTTTAAAGGTAAAGGTAAGTTCTTATATAGCGCAGTATCCAGTCCTCAGGACTGTTCAAAGCTTTACTTTACTCCCTGGCAGACAAGTTCAATCGAACACCATCTCGACTTCTCTAGGACACATTCAGCCACGCTGCTATTAATGCGCGATGACTTTGACATTCTGCTTACAGTTACAACGACACGTGCTAATTAATTAATGTTACATTTCATTTACATGCATTGAAAATAATTTGAACCGGTTCCAATAGTTAGTATTAGTGGTGCTTCATCGTTCATTGTGTTATTGCCTGGTTTACTTGTCCTGAATTCGTGCATCATCCTGTTTAGACAGTTCAGTGTACCTTTGCCTTTTGTGTAATTTGTTATCTTCTGTTTGATTGTATCGATTATGATATATGTTAAACCGACAGCAGCAATGAGTAAACGTGGTTGGCATGCCATCACTCAATGTAAACGTCTTTGGTTTTCGAAAAAAAACAGCGCTAATACCACCTTGCCTCGGAATTACGCGATGCACAAACTTGGATCACTAATATAAATGTGTCGATCGATCAAGCAATGCATTGTACAGTGATACATGTACCAAAATAAGTACTGACTCAGAGTAGTTATTTCTTGGTTCAATCACCCCACGAAGGAGTGCATTTTTTAAATTTAGTTTTGCTCTTGCTGTAAATAATTTATACTCTTTCCAACTTATGAAATATAATCAACATCAGGAAAATATTAATGTTTTGGAATGTGGATAGCAAATCTAATATTTACCAGGTATGAAAACATTTTGTTTCCAGAAAATATATCAGGGGTGGGTGTGGTAAGGGAAGAGAAAAAAGAAAAGAAAAAGCTGGACACGTTCGCTGAATAACATTATGCCTATTCACATCGATTTTTGCATGGTACAGTTGATCAATACAGACATATTAATAACCAGTTCTTTGGCCGAGTAATTTCTGGGTCCTGCTACGCTTCTGTTGTAATCCTTTATTCTGTTTGCAAGAGGTCGACCAACTTGAATGTCCAGGACTAAAGTGTCTTGCATAATACACCATTTATAGAACCGATAAATGCGTTGTTGATGGAAATATTGACAATAAGGCACTGTCACAATGCAGTTAATCTTGTGACATGGAAGACAGGAATTGGTAGATGAATCATTCCAAGCAGCATGATTTTACAAGAACCTTCGGCATGTATCCACTACACTGAATTTATGACCAGTTGTCTTGCATGAGTTTCACTCTGCAAAGCCCTGACTGCTGTACTTGTGAGTTGTGACATGTTAACTGCTGTTGGCTGGATCACTAGCTTGGGATTAAATATTACTATTACATTTGTAGCAGTTATTACTAGTATTACATTTGTAGCAGTTATTACTACTATTACATTTTCATCAAAACTATATAGTATAATACATGGTATGCATATGTACCATAAAATATAACTCATATTTGGTATCATCTACTAACTACACTGTTCATGGATGGAACATATTTTTCATTTTGTATCTCAGTACTATGTAGGAATGAAAGACAAAAGAAATGCCGCTATCACTAATATGTTGAATTATAATCAGTGTAATTAAACCATACTGCACTACTGCTGTTTAGTTGACGGTTAATTATTGGCACAAGTACGAATACATCAGGATGTTTTTCACACCTCATTTGTTTAGGCCTAGTAATGTGCTGATAACCACTTAACCCATACAGGTTTGTGTGAAAAGGATAGTTGGCATGAGAACCAACTTCAAAGAACTATTGAATCCCTTTAGTCATGCAGCTGTCACACTGTCCCAATGTCTGCTAGTGTTACGTAAACTCTCATAACCTCCAGGGTGAAACTGACTGAGGGCCATGATTTACAGAGGAGCAATCATAAAACTTGGAGGAACTAGTTGAATATCTTTTCCTTGTAAATAATTAAATAACCAGACTGCAAATAACTGCAACTCAAATTCAGGAAGAACATTACTTTATATGAGTGACACGCCTTTTATTCACTATCGTTTGTGTTGTCTGTTTCCCTCCTTAACCACCACCCGTGAGTGCTGACCAAATTGAACCCCAAGGCAGTTTGTGAATCACCCAGGGGAATTATCTCCTTCTGTACCTGTCTAGCTGTATGGAGACTTGATCGCTCCGCCTACGCCCAACAAAGCACTGCCACGTTTGGCTGCACAGGTTCATGAGTAACTCTGCCACATTGACAACTGTGGTTGGTATTTCTACGAATGTACAATTGTAACAATAGTATTTAACAATATAATTTAGTCACTAACTGTGTATGCAATACTGTGTTTGTGTGTGTGTGTGTGTGTGCGTGCGTGCGTGCTTGCATGCATGCATGTTGTGTATGTGTGCGTGCGTGCATGTGTGTGTGTGCGTGCGTGCGTGTGTGCGTGCGTGCGTGCGTGCGTGCGTGCGTGTGTGCGTGTGTGTGTGTGTGCGTGTTCAAGTGTGTGTGAGCGTGCATGCGTGTGTGCAAGCGAGCATGCGTGTGGTGAACCAGCTATATGTTTAGCTATAAAAGGTTATTTGTAATAGGTAAAAAAAAATTGTGAAAATGCATGTAGAAAATATTGTTGTGATTATTTAATAATTAAGTCATTTAAAACAGAAAATTTAAGTAACAAAGTGATGAAAGGCAGATGCATTTGCAACTTTACTAAAGCCAACATATGTATATGATGAGCATAATAAAATATATCAAACATAGGAAAATACTCCAATTTTAACCATTTAATCTTAGAAAAACTGTTAACAATACGTCACTTCAAGAGCTGAAAATACCTGTCAGTGAACACATTTAATGTCCACCACTGTCACTGCAGAATGGGAATGGGAATGGGAAGGGGAATGGGGATGGGAATGGGAAGGGGAATGGGAATGGGGATGGGGGGCTCACCCTCAACATTTGGTGAATTTGTTGATGTTTTCAGTTAGGGCAAAGGTGGTGTAGTTATCATATTCAAGCACCAGCACTGGCTCAGCCCCTCAATATTCACCACATTCAAATGCAAATGACATAGTACATAGATGTGTATAACATATACCCATATATGTGTGTATATACACCTATTTGCATACAACTGTACTGAGAGTTACAGTTTGCACCCTGGTTACAAAAAGCCATCTTTTAAATAATTACACAGTCTACATCAATAATGATGTATTTTCACTCTTGCACTTTCACCAGTGGTGGTTTGTTCAGGGGCTTAATTGCCTCAGTTCTCAAACTTAATGTCCATGCAACTTACCGTTACTTACCGTTACTTACCGTTACTCGCTTTTCTTTAACAAGATTGCTACCCAGAGAATAAACTCTAGATGGCAGGTGGACAAGGAAGCCTTTTGGCTTATCGAGAGTCCAACATTTTTATCTACGTGTATCCCATCCTTCTAGGGTACGTGCCAATTTTATGTTTAAACATATTCACGCTAGTACCACCCACATAATCAGCAGATAATGTGTTCCAATAATTGAAAATGAGAACTTTCTTATATTTAATCCACACTGATACTTTACTAATGTTAATTCATGTCCCCTAGTCCTTCTAACTTTTTTACCTGAAAAAAAATTATATCAATATTTTCGTAACCATTCAATATTTAAAAAACTTCTATTTGATCTCCTCTCAATCTCCTGGTCTCTAGTGTACCTCTGTACTCTTTCTAGCATATCTATGGCATTCTTGCGATATCGTCTCCACGCTTGTATACAATATTCTAAATGAGGCCTAACTATTTGGTATCATTTTAGTCGCTCTCCTCTGTACTTTTCCTAGCATACCTGTCCTTCTTGCCATATGGCCTCCACACTTGTATACACTATTCTAAATTAGGCCTAACTATTGTTGTGTACAGCGGTATTATTAGTTCTTTTTCCTTATACGTTATATTTCGCCTAATTAATCCAAGGATTTGATTTCCATTTGAAGCTGCAATACCGCACTGCTCTGAATCCTTCACAACTGCACTAATTGTTAACCCTAAGTCCTTTTATTTTGCAGTACTACTTAGTACAGTACCCCCCCCCCCATTGTATATTCTACATCTCCGTTCCCATGTCCTGTGTGGAGGCATTTACATTTCCCAAAATTGAACAACATTTGCCATTTTTAGACCATTTGATCAACCTATCATGATCATCTTGTAAATGCTGTCTATCTCTGTCACGTTTAATCTTTCTAAACACTTTTGTATCACCCGCAAATTGCAACACCTTGCTTGTTGTATCATTGTCCAAATTGTTGATATACATATTAAGAATACTATAGGTCCCAGTACTGATTTTGAAGCCTCCCCATCATCCACTACTCGTTGTCTTCTGTCAATCAGTCATTTTTCTAACCAGTTAATTACTATCACCTATGCCATGGACCTTTAGGTTAAACAATAATCTTTGATGTGGCACTTTGTTGAAAGCTTTCTGAAACTCTAAGTAGATAATATCTACTGGTGGTCCGTCGTCTACACACTTAGTGATGTCTTCCAAAAAACGTTACATATTTGTTAAACATGATCTCGCTTTTAGAATCCCATGTTGAGATGGCTTTATTAAGTTATGTTTAACAAGAAAATCCACCACGTGATCTTTAATTAGTCTTTCTACTAATGTGCAAATCACTTATGGTAAATTCACTGGTCTGTAGTTCTCTGACTTGTTTCTCGAACACTTTCTGAATAATAGTATAATGTTTGCTTCTTTCCATTCTAACGGAACCACTCCCTCGTTTAATGACAGGATGAAAACTGAACTGTTGCAAGCGGTATGATAATTTGTTCTACAATTTCCAATTGTACTTTGGGTGGAATCCCATCCACTCCAGGTGATTTATTATCCTTCATTACCCTTATTTTCTTAGCTACCATTTCCGGGGTTACAAGTAGCTGTCCCAAATAGTCTGATTCTACCCCCTTGAACTTAGCCTCTGGTATTGGCAGTGAACTAATATCTTGCCTGGTAAACACCGAACTAAAGTACTCATTCAGGTCTTCTGCCATTAAGAATCCCTCTGATATTATATTTCCAGCATTATCTTCTAGAAGACCGATCTTAACCTGAATTTTATGTTAGCTCCGAACATATGCATAAAAACTCTTGAACCGCCGGTAGTGTCAATCGTTCCACCGACGCTCCATCTCATAAAAATGTAACTTAATCTATATATTATGCCTTTATATTGTCGCACACAGTGTATTACATGGATATTTAACTATGCGTGAAGTATAAGTCTGATTCAAAGCACACGCCAAATGCTAGAGAGATTTTACATCGGTGCCGCGTTCCGCAGTTTACAGACGCCCCAAAATAACAACAAAATGACCCGTCTTTCGCTATTTTTGATGTTTCTTACAAAATTCATTACATACACTTTATCGCAATAATCTTGACATTTTTTTCTTAACCACAAAATTCAACCAGTCGTGATACCTTTCAGTTTGTTTATACAGTTTATGAAACGCAAAAAACGAGTCCGCAGAACGCCTCAAACATACTTTTAGAATTTACTACTGGGCATGTCTGACACGTCACCCGCTCCCCCGCAGGATTCCCTTGTCTATTATATGTCCAACCAATCAGCGAATTAACAAAAGTTGATTAGCGGAAATAATGTTTCGTCTTTTGTGCCGTTTTATTTTAACATGGCATATTATGTGAAAACAAGTTTATATGGAGTTGAGGAAAGTGATATGTAGTGTATGGGACATGATGACTCGCTGGAAATTTGTATTTTAAACATGGAGGAACTCAGAATGCAACTTTACTTGCGGCACAGTCAGACTCAGAGTTTTGTTCACAGCTCAATAAAGAACCAATGACGTCAACAGATGGACCACTCCACAAAACCACAACATTAATGACGCGAGTCTGTGTTTATTCCCGAAAAAAGTTGCACCGCTGCTGCTGCACGATCGGACAATTTACAATATATTATCTATTTATAATCGAGCTTGCGTATACATGTATACATCTCCAACATAGGGCGCCCAGGTGCCAAGAATGAACTTGGGGTGAGCAGCACAAGTGGTGAGATTTGCGTAAGAACAAGACTGCTAATTTCTGATGGTTTTTAGTATAACGGGGTGCATTTTGTGTTGTGAAGTGTTTTGTTTGCGGTGATCTCTGGGATGTGAAGTAGAACTGCTTGATATTCTATTGCTGTGAGCGATGGTACAGTGAACAGTAGCACGCTTGTTGAATTAGATCGCGCCGCCGAGGAAGTCGGTCGCCACGGCCAGTACACGAGGCGGCCGACTCTTCGCTTCCAGAGGATCCCTGAGACCCCAGGCGAAAACACTACAGAAAAGTAATCTCCATTATTAACAGTGTCATGGACGTGACACCCCCGCTAGAAGTGCGAGACATCGCACGCAGCCACAGAATTGGCCCTGTGCGCGAGGGGGTCACACGGCTTCGAGTTACAATTGTTCGCTTTGAGCAAGAACGAATGAGAGACAAGGTGTTCAGACAAAGAAAATTCCTGAAGAATCATCAACCGGACCGCATATACGTTAATGAAGATTTGACGGCTCGGAGGGCAACGCTGGCATACGAAACCCGAAAATTGAAGAAAGAAAAGAAGATTGAAGATTGCTGGACTTTCAACGGAAACATGCTCGTCAAGAAACTCATATAGCAGACAATCGGTTATGACTGCATATTTCGTAACGATATCTATAAAATCGAATAATGGATGATAAATCATTTATTCATTTTCAGGGAGGGTCTAACCGTAATTTTTTATTCAATATATTACAGTTAAATGAAACATCTGATGAGGATATCCAACTAATACGTCATCCCCCTTATTATGATCTTGAAAATTTTAAACTACTGACAGAAAATAACAATGAACGTTTTAGCATTCTACACACAAACTTAGAATCAATCAATGCTAAATACTGTGAAATATAAGCCTTCCTGAAAGAACTTAATCTCATTAATTTTAAATTTAGCTTAATATGCTTTCAGGAATGCTGGCTTTCTGAGAATGATGATATGTGTCATTTACAGCTTGAGGGATATCATTGCATCACGCAAGGCAATACGTGCAGCAGTAAAGGTGGACTGGTCATTTATTTAAACAAAACATTTAATTACAAAGTAATCTTATCTCCAAATCACTTTGACAATTGGGAAGGTCAATTCATTAAGGTAACTGGTGGTGAGCTCTCAAAAGATATAATAATTGGCAACATTTACAGGCCACCAAGAGACCTTAACGAAAATTACAAACAGTTCCTTGCCGAATTCACACCCATCGTCTTGTCATTCGACAGAACAAACTCGGATGTTATTATTGCAGAGGATTTCAATATAAACCTTTTGAAAATAAACGAAAAAGAAATATTTGGGGAATTTTTTGACACCTTAATTTCATGTAGCTTTTACCCACATGTTACACTTCCGACCAGGCTGTCAACAAATAACGGAACCTTAATTGATAACTTCTTTTGTAAACTAACCAAATCCACGATGAAGCCTAAATCAGGAATTTTAACTGAACAATTATCAGACCACTAACCGTGCTTTACCTTTTAAAATACACGTTCCTACACAGAACCTTTGCCACGACATATAAAAATTTGCGTTCAGAACTCTAATGTAATATGTAATTTTATTCAGGAGGCATCCTCATCAAATATTTACAGCAACCTCGACCGATCTCCTGATGCAAACCCTGACGTAAACTATGATATGCTACATGACGTAATCAAATGTACAAAAAATAAACATATGCCATATAAAACAATTTTCGGTGACTTTTATATGAACAAAGTCGCTACTATCCGACGTAACATCGATATCGACAACCCAAGTGACATCTACGAAACAGCAGTGGGCGATGACGTCATGTTTGACGGAATCGCACTTCAAAGGTTTCTGCCAGCCACCCACGATGAGGTGAAGCGAATAATCACAAATTCGCCCAATAAGTCAGACCAGAGATTTAGACCCGATTCCTAGGTGGCTTTTGAGGTAGTGTCTGGATGATTTGGTGCCGTTGATTACATCCATTATCAAAACGTCGTGTTTTTCAAACGTGCAGCTGTGTGACCATTGCTTAAAAGGCCGGACCTCGATAAGGAAGTTCTGAATAATTATCGGCCTGTATCAAACCTACCATACGTTTCGAAACTTCTCGAGAAAGTGGTTGAACACCGTTTGAAAGATCACTTGGACATCAACAATCTACACGATATTCACCAATCAGCGTACCGAAATAATTACTCAACCGAGACAGCTCTAGTGGAAGTCCAGAACGACATCGCAGAAGCTCTTGATCAAAAACGTGTAGTTGTCTTGGCCATGTTGGATCTGTCCAGTGCGTTTGACGTCATCGACCATGGCATAATGCTAAAGCGTTTCCAACAATCATTTGGCGTGAATGCAGAAGCCCTGGATTGGATGCGATCCTATATTAGCGACAGAACGCAATGTGTCTCGGTCGGCCCCGCAACTTCGTTTAACGCACATCTATGTTGCAGCGTGCCACAAGGATCTGTGTTGGGACCGAAACTGTACTGCATGTACACTAAACCAGTTGGAGATATAGTGAATAAACATAATCTTCGTTACCACTGAACGTTACCCAGACGACACACAAATCTAGTTATCCATCAAGCCTGACGAGAACTTGGCCAGTGAAAGGTCAGCTATTAAAGCCTGTGTGGCGGATGTTGGCGGGTGGATGAATAGAAACACATTAAAAGTGAACCAAGAAAAAAACGAAATCGTTGTGTTTTCGTCCAGACACCGAATTCATCAGGTGAACGACTAGTCTCGCATGATCGGGGGCATAATACTACACGCTGCGCAATCCGTGAGAAACCTTGGAGTTGTTATGGACAGTGGCTCGACAAATGGGAAACAAGTGAAAGCGATCTCCAAGTCCATATCCGAAATATTGGCAAAATCAGGCAATACAACACAAATGAAGCCTGTGAGATTCTAGTCCAGGCACTGGTAACATCTCGCCTGGAGTATGGAAACGCGCTGCTGCAAAGTTTGCCTCATGTACTGATTAAATTATTGCAGAGTATACAAAACTGCGCTGCTCGCTTACGCATGCAAGAACGAACACATCATGCCAGTGAAATACCGGCTCCGCATTAAGGTCAACACCTGTACGTATAAAGTGCTCAACGGATTGGCACCGGCATACATGAGTGACATTGTACAGAAACGTCAACCAACTCGTACCTAAAGATCAACGGAAAAGTCACTTCTCGTCGTACCTGTGCTACGGACTGTTGATGGCACTGTGATTCGCGTTGGTGGTTCTACAATTACAGCTTCACGATGTGTTCAAAGTCACGGTGTCTTCATTGACAGGCACCTAGATATGAAAAAGCAAGTGTCGCAAACTGTCAGCGCATGCTCATTCTTCCTCCGCCACGTAAATCAAATTAGCCGGTTTTTTTACTCAAACCGACAAAGGAACGCATAGTCAATGCTATCATCACATCGCGGATTGACTACTGTACGGAAGCCTGTTGGTGCCACCAGAATAAAACTTTCTATCTCATAATTACGATATATTATTTCGTAATTACGAGATATTATCTCGTAATTACGAGATACCTATCTCGTAATTACGAGATACCTATATCTCGTAATTACGAGATAGTAGAGACCTGGAAATGGAACGCTTTTTCAACCAATCAAATGCGGAACAAGTAATAATTATCCGGCCTCCACTTAATTATATCAACCGTACACGTGCAGGTAGCGGGGGATCTATCAGAACTGGTGTTGGATGCCATGGATCGTGACGTTGCGGCTGCTCTGTACTTCCACATAGTGTTAAGTTACATGGACATTCACGGTGTTCTGGCCGTCAACCATCGCATATAGGCGAGCGGTAGAACCACCTAACAGACCGATTTAAATGCCCCCCCCCCCATACACACACCCAAATGTTATATCATTGGAAAGCCCTGCATCTCCCCGTCATAATTAGGCCTGTAGTAGAGTTGCCAAATGGTGCAGTAAGCGTGAATCCAAGGTCAACCAAGGTCACCATCAAACGATCAATTTTAGAAATTGGACGCATCCGAAAACCTCTTAATATTACAATGGCTATTTAGATACTTTATTTAACTAGAAAATGGCCATATCATATATTCTTGGAAAGCGCATTGTCGCACCTTCAAACCAGAGTATGATATGATGCTGTATCCAGGAATGATAAGAGTGACGACAAGGTCAAACAAGGTCACCCATCAAATGACGAATATTCGAAAGTTTACAATGCCGCGAACATCATAAAGTTACATTGACTGTGTTTCTACTTCACGACTACGGACACATCACACAGTCTGCTTACTGTCTTCCCGTTACAATGAGGTATAACGTGTAGCTATTAAATGGAGCATTATGTGTGTAGTGAATGTCAAACAAGGTCACTATCAAATGGTGACTGTTCAAAATTGCACCATTCCACAATCGGTGTAGGCCTAGGTTTACAATGGTTGCGTATCTATTTGCCTATATGCACAATACCTCTTCATATACCGTTGTAAACTGTATTGTATCCTTGTCAAAATGAGGTAAAACACGGAGCTATCAACTGGTGCTGTATGTGTGGAGTGAAGGTTGAACAGGGTCACTGTCAAATGATGAATTTTCGAAATTGTGCTATTCTGCAAATGTTAAGACAAATTGTTCTAACAATTGCCCTGAAGTCAAACGATGAAAAGAATAATGATTTAAGTTTTAGAATTTAAATATATATATATATATATGTTCGCGATATCTTTTTAAAAATTGCACATTCTACGAAGCTTAATAAATACGAGCTGATCCACGCACATGCTATACAAAATCTTGCTATCGGGGGCTAGTTTTCTCCTATTTGTGCTCGAGTTAGTCTTGGGTTGGTAAGATTTATTTTGACTAATCTTAATTAACAAGTCTTATAAAGAAACGGTTATTTCAATAATAAGTGCCTGTATAAAGTAATAGCATGCAACAATGAATGTCATGAAACAACGTAAGTATTGAATAAAACAACCTTTATCGTTGACAGCCGTGAGCGATAATAGCAATATCGCTAAGTGTGAAGAATTGGGACAAACGCATCTTTGTTGAATACGTGGCATCCTGGATATAAATCTATCGTAAATGTACATACACATTTAATAATGGTAAATTATCATATAATTTAAGTTTATTGTAGTGCGAATTCCCTTTCAACCCATTGTACGTCACGTTCGTCTTCATTCAATAAAAGGAGGCAGAGTGCCTGACATTACTAGTTTTATTTCAACAGGACTGAACATTTGCAATGGAATCTAGCCCCATCAAGCTAACAATAAAGAGAAGACGTCTCTCAATTAACTTCTCAAAATGCGTCATTTGTCAGGAATTTTTGAACAATTTAAAACTATCAAAAACAACATGTACTGGGCAGAAATCACTGTTGGATGCAGCGGAAACAAGGAGAGATGGCCCATATCACCGTCTAATATATGCACTGCCTAGCCTTGAAGATATGCCACAGATACTATACCACAGGAGTTGCTTCAAAACGTACACAAGCAAGTCAAATTTGGATCACACTAGGCTATTGTCCTAGTGTGGCAACGAGAAAGGCACTGGTTCGACAGATTGGTCTGTCTGTATTGTGTGTTCAAAGAATTCACGCAGGAAAGACAAAAAAGTTGCATAAAATTGAAACATCTGAACGGGCAACCAACCTTAAGAAGGCTGCATATCAAAGAGGAGGCGAGAAAATGATACGCGCAGTATCGGAGGACTTGATAACTGAGGATGCCGTGTACCACTCAACATGTTTTTCAACCTACCTGAGTAAAACAAATCTTAAAGCAAAGACACCGTCGTCAACTGTTACAAAACAGTGTCATTATGACACTGCATTCTACAGTTTGATTCAAGAGATAGTTTCAATGGGATCTGGAGCGACATGGGCATAGGGAAAACAGTCATCAGCGATGCAAAGGGAAGCAGTGGTATAGTCGGACTGACTAGAAAGAAGCCAGCACTCATCAGGTGGACATTAACGAGGCACATCATGAGTGAATATGCTAAAGCAATACGAGAAAGGAGTGGTTTGTCTACATGTACTGAAAACAAGGATCATAAAGAAATACTGGCACCCACACTAAAGAGGGATGAAGAGCATGTGAGACCTCTGACCAAGCATGCTGTTAACAACATGACCAATCCGTTCGAGCCTGAATCTCACCCAGATGTACACATCAACTTATTTACGAGACAGCATGCAACACTGAATGTGCAACATTCGCTCCTCAACATCGTAGGTGCTTGGGAGGAGTAACTGGAGAGATTTGTGCATGGCGCACTTGAATCAGGTGAACCATGCAGCGTCTTCAGCCCCATCAGCAAGTCAGGCCTGAAAACATTTGTTAACATGGCGAAAAAGACCAAGTTCAAGTGTGGCAAGGGAGGTGTTGTAACAGCAGCTGTTAGTCCAGTGATTGTGTTCCGCAGAGCCCTGTCGTCGGCGAGGTGCAGAGATGATGTTTCTATGGCCACCGTTCTCGGCCACCCGATAGGGCCAGTGCCGATGGCCATTTTGCATGCTGATTGTAACAAAGCGGAACCGGGCCATCAACTAGAAGCTCAAGGCGAGAGAGTATCTGAACTACCACAAAACACCACTGTAACCACAGTGTATTTTAGGAATGCCATGGCTGTCATTCAAATGATGGCGGGGGACCAATTCAATTCATTTGATGCATTAGCGTAGCATACTTCAGGCAACTTCTGACAGGATTTCAGATAGCTGACACAGTTGTGGAAGTGTTTGATAGATATGATGACGATAACTCTGTGAAAACTGCTGAACGGGACCGCCGCGCAGGATCAACATCTGCTTGCAAGTAGTACCAGGTGACTGGTGGGCGTCCAGTACGTCCATGGAAAAGATTCTTCAATGTTCCATCCAACAAGCAATCACTAGTGATCTTTCTTTGTGAATATGTGGTCAGTCGTGCATCCCAGTGGCTGGAAGCACACACAACGTGTACACTCCTTATCAAAACAATGGCTGCTGTCATGGGACACCAGATGACAAACATGAAGGAACTGCTGCAGTGCAAAGATAAACAGATCAGTGCCCTAGAGGAAAGGGTGGACGTTCTGGAGGCAGAGGCGGACAAGCGAGAGCAGTACTCTCGTCGTCCCAACCTCCGCTTCCAGGGCCTTCCAGAGACGGATGGAGAAAGTACGAATGAACTCGTGCTGCAAACGATCAACGAGAAGATGGGGATGAAACTGACGGCAGCCCATCTGGAGCGTAGTCACCGCCTGGGCCCAAAGAAGGACACGAGCGGAAACATGAGGAAGCGCGCAATCATTGTGCGCTTCCGTAGCGAGGCAGTCCGAGATGAAGTTTATAAAGCTCGCACACAGCTGAAACGGCATAATGTCGACAACGATAAAGACAAGGCCATCTTTATAAACGAAGATTTGACATCGAACAGAGCAGGACTGGCCTACAAGACGAGGGTGCTGAAAAGGGAAAAGAAAATAACCGACTGCTGGACATACTCGGGTAGGGTACTGATGAAAACACTGAGTGGTGTAATTAAAGAGATTAGTGTTATCAAAGACCTGGACAGCTTTGCGAAGTAATATCATCGTCATTGTTTTTCTCAGGTATATTATGATGATATAGATTAGTTGCGATGTTTTTTCTCTTGCTAGCTGCAAGGCGATACATATTGTCTGCGATTTCTTTCTTTCTCTGTATCCCCAGCTACTGACGCAACATTTGCTTTTCTATAATTATGTTATGGTATAGCTTGCGTCCTGCAATTTTTTGTTTTTGTTTTTGTTTTTGTAGTTTATGGTCTCGTTGCTTTCCTTATAATGGAAACTAATTGTAATGTGTGTCTTTTCTCCAATTAATTAATACTTATTTCCACAAATGTATTGAATAATGCAATTTGTAAACTAATTGTAATGTGTGTCTTTTCTCCAATTAATTAATACTTATTTCCACAAATGTATTGAATAATGCAATTTGCAATTTGCTTCTCCGTATGACATGAATTATGCATAATTATTTACATACTTTGTATCCTTATACTACTGGCTTCCACGCATTGTTTACTTTTCACACTTACCTGCGTGTTAACATAATTTATAATACGATACAATTACTTGCAGTGGATTCCATTTAAATTCAATTAATTAGTTATCGCACACATAATGCAAATTCCAACTAGCTGGTCGCATTGTTTGTTTTTCGTCTTGCTAATTGTATTCTGATTACTATTGTCATTGTGTCATACCAACAGGAAGACCGGTCCGGATACGTTCGGTCACGACATATATCGTACATAATGTATTTTCTATACATTTCTTTTTTGTTTATTATTACTGTTGCACAGACATGTATTTCTTGCATGATGACAGATATGATGACATGCTACACAGCATTGAGTAAACTAACTTCGTATGACTATGGTAAAACAAGGCTTTTGGTTTACAGTGGACAGTCGGTTGTTACGCTATATGCTTCAAACTTAATTACTCATTTAAAGAATGCTAGCTAACGAATCATTCCCCTGGTGTCAAGGAGGTACTAATGTGAATTCTCTATTTAATGTACTGCAGCTAAATGAGGCTGCTGATGAAGATTTTCAACCAATACGTCATTCGACATATTATGATCTTGACAATTTTAAACTACTAGCAGAAACAAATCTCGAACGGTTTAGTATACTTAGCTCAAACATAGAATCTATTAATGCAAAATTCAGCGAAATTTAAGCCTTCTTAGAGGAACTTAACCAGATGAAATTTAAATTTAGTGTAATATGCTTTCAGGAATGCTGGCTCTCAGATAATGATGATCTATCACACCTACAAATCGATGGATATCATTGCATTACACAAGACAAAACATGTAGCACTAATTCAATATGAACCTTCTTAAAATTAACGAAAGAGAGTTTTTTTGTGATTTTTGTGATTTATTAATATCTTATAGCTTTTACCCCCATATTACACTCCCTACAAGATTTACAAATAATAATGGAACACTAATAGATAACTTGTTTTGTAAATTAACCGATCCTGCAATAACACCAAAATCAGGTATTTTAACGAAACAATTATCGGACCACCAACCATATTTTACCTTTCTAAACAAAGTTCCCCACAAAGAACCACCACCTAAATATATTAAAATTAGCATACAAAATCAAGAAGCAATTTCCAAATTCATAAATGAAATCACCTCATCAGATGTTTATAATAAACTTGATCAGTCACCTTTTGCTAATCCAAACATAAACTATAACATTTTACATGAATTAATCAAATGCGCAAAAAACAAGCATATGCCATATAAAACAGTTAAGTTCAAAAAATACAAGCACAAAAAATCAACATGGATTACATTTGGCCTGCTCAAATCAATACGATACAGAGACAAATTATATAAGAAACTCAAAATGACTCTGCCTGATTCACCTGAAAATTTAGCAATTCGGACTAACCTGATAACGTATAAGCATACTTAAAAAAAGTATACGAACAGCCAAACAACTGCATTATGAATCTTCTTTTAATAAATACAAAAATAATATTTAAAAAACTTGGGAAACTATAAGCGATATTCTGTCCAGAACACGAGAAAAGAAAACTTTCCCTAAATCGTTTATATATAATGACGAAATTATAACAAACAAAATGATTATTGCAAACACGTTTAATACATTCTTTACCACTATTGGCTCAAATTTGACTGAACAAATCGGCAATCCTACTAATAGAAATTACATATATTATCTGAATGAGCAGTACAGTAATTCATTTAATTTTGAAAGTATTGACGAAGAAACTATATCTAAAACAATAGCTAATACGCAACCAAAAACAAGTTGTGGGTATGACGGTATTTCGTCACGATTACTAAAATTAGCTAAACCAGCGGTGATAAAATCATTAACATTAATTACAAATCAAATATTAGCTACAGGTATCTTCCCTGATAAACTTAAAATCGCTAAAGTAATTCCAATCTTTAAAAAAGGTGACAATACCCAATTCAGCAATTACAGACCAATATCATTATTACCAGCTATATCAAAAGTAGTTGAAAAGATAATTTACAACCAACTAGATTCCTTTTTCAAAAGGCAAAATCTCTTGTTCGAAAACCAATATGGATTTAGAACGGAACATAGCACTGAATTTGCTGTTCTTGAATTAACTGACAGGATAATAACACACATGGATAGAAATGAAATTCCTATAAATATTTACCTGGATCTTTCAAAAGTTTTTGATACCCTGGATCATAAGATATTACTAAACAAATTAGAATACTATGGCGTAAAAGGAGTAGCATTAAGTTTAATTAGAAATTACTTAACAGACAGAAAACAGTATGTTGAAATAGAGGAAGTAAAATCAGAAATGCGTAATATTTCAACTGGCGTACCTCAAGGCTCAATTTTAGGCCCTCTGTTGTTTATTGTATACATTAATGACTTTGCCAAGGCCAGCCAAAAGTTTAACTTTATAATGTATGCTGATGATACCACCCTGTCAGGTACTCTTGACTCATTTCCAACATATGAACAAAATGGAAACGTAGACGTTGCTATAAATAGAGAACTGGGAAAAATTAGTGATTGGCTAAAACTTAACAAATTATCTCTAAACTTAAGCAAAACTAAGTATATGCTTTTCACAACAGCCAGAAGAAAAAATGTGACTTCTCCATTATTAATCATAGATAATACTACTATTAATAGAGTGGCTGAATTTAATTTTCTTGGAATAACTTTTAATGAACAACTTAACTGGAAAAATCACATTGACAAAATTTCAAATAGGGTTTCAAGGACGTTAGGTGTATTGAATAGACTAAAACAGTTATTACCTCTTAATATAAAGATTATATTGTACAATACACTGATATTGCCACACTTAAACTACGGCCTTACTGCTTGGGGTTACAAATGTGACAGAATACAGAAACTTCAAAAGAAACTTGTTCGAATTATTAGTGTAAGCAAATATAATGCTCACACTGAACCACTGTTTAAAAGTCTTAAATTGTTAAAAGTAGAACACATATTGAAATCACAAGAACTAAAACTATATTATAAATACGTACATAACAAACTTCCTGTTTACCTTCAAAATTTACCGCTTCATCAAAACAATAGCATTCACAATTTCAACACACGTGGGCAATATAATATACACACAATCAGGGTACAACACGAATTTGCGAAACAAAGCCTCAGATACACCTTGCCGCATACTATAAATAATGCACCTGATTTAATAAAAAATAAAGTTTACACTCACAGCTCACACGGGTTTGCAAGGTATGTTACACATTATCATTTGCAGACGTATCTATCTGCATGTACATTACAACATTGTTATATTTGCCATAATGAGTGAATAACAAACAGGAATACATATTTTATGTGTACCTCTTTGGATGAATAACCAGTCGTCCATTATCATGTATGGTGTCATGTTATAGGCCTTGCTTTGACTTAATCTGTTGACCGATTATTGCTACTTTTTATACACCAGGACTTGTCATTATTATGACTGGGTGGCTCCCATGAGAGCGGCTTTCTTGCCTTAGTGGGAATCTCCCTGACCCTCACGTAATAATTTATATACAATTCTGTGATCATTATGCTTTTACATACTCACGTATTGAGTTATATGTATATGGGTCAAAATAAAAACTACTGTCTGTCTGTCTGTCCTGGTTGTTGGAGGCATCACCAATGGTGAGGTAGTGAAATCCATCAGTAGTCGAGGTGTAGAAGAAGACAGACACTTTGCCGGTACACAAGAAGATGCCGACACCAGGATGGTTCTGCATGCTGGTTTTGCTAATGCAGACTTCGGAGGACGTGGTGTTCTAGGAACTATAATAATTGAGTCACCAGACACATATGTCTTAGTGCTTGCTGCATACTTCTTTACCACACGTGTACGATTGATATAATTAAGTGGAGGCCGTGTAATTATTACTTGCTCCGTATTTGATTGGTTGAAAAAGCGTTCTATTTCCGGTTCTCTACTATCTCATAGTTACGAGATACTATCTCGTAATTACAAGATAGGTATCTCGTAATTACGAGATAATAGGCTTCCGTACTACTGCAACGCACTCTTGTACGGCACGTCTGCAGTTAACATCGCGCGTCTGCAACGAATACACAACTCGGCTGCCAGACTGATCCTGCGTCGTCCACGTAGTGACAGTGCCACGACCCTGTTACGCTAACTTCTTTGGCTGCCTGTTGCACGCAGAGTGGATTACAAGATACTGGTACTCACGTACAAAGCCATGCACAATGACGCCCCCGTGTACCTGTGTGAACTCGTGCACCCATATCAACCGGCAAGAGCACTGCGCTCTGTGAGCAGTAACATGTTGGAAGTGAAGCGCACTCGTATCAAGGCTGGGGACAGCTCGTTCGCTGTAGCTGCTGCGTCCGTGATGAGTATCTTGTGAAAACTGGGCCCCCTTAGTTTTTTAGTATTAATTATTCTGGAAGTTTCTGTGTGAGAGAATATAGGAGGATCAGCGCCGCCTTGTGTCTATTCGACGTGGTGTGTGCGGGGGCTGGTCTAGGTAATAATAGGCCTGTGTAGTAGCGGAGTGAACGTTTTTTCCCGCAAAGCAGAAGCGTCGATCGTCGTTATTTTTTTCGGCTAGCGGCGGTCGTCGGCCTTGGCCGCGCTCGTGCCGAGCGACGTGTTGTTGTTTGGAGACGGCGGCGGTGCCTTTAACTGGTAGATCTGACCTGTCCGAATTGTCAATGGTATTCTTATGTTTCTGTGGTCGTGTGTGATGGGTTTCGGTCTATGTGACTCCGTGGTGTTATTATTCTGGCGATAAATCAGATAGACGAGTTTAACGAGACATGTGGTATATTTTAATGAGTGAAGTGGGTTGTTGGGGCGTTATAGAGAAGTGCATGGACGTTCGGCGTGTTTTTAAACGACTAGTGTAGAGTGTCGGTTTTGCGGTGTGGGAAAAAAACGGATAATGATAAGATAATTTAATGAAACAAGAAAATCCTTATTTTTCTGCTATTCGAATGTGCGCGAGGGCGCGCGTGGAAAAGTCCCCGCCACTATAGAATTGAAAAAACGATCGACGACGAATTAAAAAAAACGAAGCCGAAGACAAGGAGCTGAGCGAGGTGCACGTGCAACCGCTTGATGAGGTTTTCGAACACGTCCCGGTACGTCGGCTCCAACGCTCTGCGGGCCGCCGCACTTATCTCTTCCAGGGCTTCCCTCATACGCCTTGCGACCTCGTCCGAGTCCCTGGCTGGGACGAAGCACCGTGCCGATTCGTACCCGGGACGTTCGACGCCGGGCTCACGCTCAAAAGCGTTTCTCGCTGTTCGGCGGCAGTCCGTCGGTGTCGATGCAGCACTCAAAATCGAACGCCGCCCTGTATGGGTAGTAGCGCAAGGCTTGGGGCACGTCGATACCTTCGTCCTCGAGTTGTTGAAAGACGGACGGTTTCGGATGGTTGATACCGTCGGGAAAGATGTATCGGACGCCGCCGTCGCTCGTGCTCTCGTGTCTCCGGAGAGATCACGACGTCTTCCACAGCGAGTCGCCGCATTTGCAGCAGCGATACGACCGACATAACATCTTCACGTCTCGTATGTAAGAATAGTGAGCGTCGTACAGATTCGGTAGCGGTACGTCGATCGCCGGAACAATTCTACAGTCGTCTCCCCTTCGCCCGGTTCGACCAGTCGGTGCCCGACCATGTTCGTTTGGAAGACGATCTCCACCCGGTAGAGTTCCTCTAGCGTGATGCCGCAGAAGGAGCGCGCGTCTTACGTTTCGACAGTACCGCTCGTTGTAGTGGGCGTAGAGTGCCGCCGTCGCCGTCTCCAACCCGTGCACGTCGCACCCTCGACTCAAGTCCAGGCAGCGGAAGAGACACAGACGGTCGTTGTAGGGTCTGTCGGTGTTTTCGTCGTTCTCGAGACTTATGACCGCTCTGCTTGTGTTCATGTACCCGGGGAGTTTCACGCCCAAAATTGGGTCGCCAAGCCATTTTGAGTGGGTCGCTAAGAGTTCCCAGTGTCAAGTGATTGTCCGAACTTTCCTTTATTGACCGTGCCAGATGCGTGTGAGACGATTGACTAGGCTAGTTATGTCAAATTTTGCATGAATGTGAAATAATATAGTACAGCATTTCTCCTTTGCATCTGGTATGGGTTGGTCATATTTGTTTGATGCCGCCGCGTCATCCGCAAAGATCGGTGGCGTTTTCAATTCACCCCACTAGCACATTTGCATTTCTTCCGGGTGGTGTTTTCATAGACAAGTATCGCTTTAATCAGCATGTCCAAGCACATCATAGTGTCTACTGGATTGTTTGCTTTCTTACTGTCATCAGTAAAAGTAACTTAATTGAATATCCTTGAAACATTGTCGGAATAGGACGATTTTCCGAACTTCGTTCACAGTCTTTATTTTCAAGTTACAACGGATGTCCTTGTTTTCGTTGAGAGCCAACGAACGGGGCTGATTTGATAATTTATAGCTCTGCGTTCAGCAAGAACGTTTAATAAATGTATTTATTATTTTAATTCATATTATACATATAAATGTTATCATTTAAAAATTACACGTTAACTGTTGTAAGGCATGGGTCGCCAAGCATGTTCAGCGACCGGAATGTTGGTCGCAACCTTTTTTGGTTAAGAACCGCTGGAACAAAGTGTAACACGCTTAGAGCAGTCTGGATACTGCGCTATATAAAAACTTTTTATTTTTGATTTCGTTGTTTCTAATTCCGCGGCAGACTAGGGACTTTGTCACGGCACACCGGTGAGCGGTGACACGTCGGTTGAGAAGCACTGACTTATAGTTTATCAACCATTACTTTATAAGCTATCACGCTACCACATAAAAGCACAACAGGCTGCATTTATTTGACCCCAAAGCCAAATGGCCATAACACAATAAAATAAATAAACTGTATTGTAGAGGCCCTTGGGCAACAGCCATGTCTGCCTTGCCCTAAATCCGGTATTGTCGCAGGTAACTTTGTGTTGCCCCTTTCATACCATTTACCGGTGTATTTAGGTTACTTTCCAAGAAGTGTTTTTGCGACTACCGAGTGACCTCCTTGTAACGCATCTAGTTCACATTTCGCCGTATCTGTGACGGGCCGTATATGAACTTTGGACTAATATGCAGCGTTGAACGGTTGTAAACAACGTTATGCTTGCTAGATAGCTCCAGGCTCCGTATACAGTCCGTTGACCAGGTGGGGTTGATTTACGTAAATTTAATTCAGTGGTCGGGAATTCAATGGTCGGCATTTTCACAAACATCCTCTGTTTTCTATGTTTATTTTAGAAATATCAGAAGAATATTCCATTGACTATGTTATGTTTTATAGTTATAAAAAATAGTCCAGAAAATGTATACTATGTTTGACTATAAGATGCAACTGACTGGTGAAACAAAATGTGTGTATATGTGCGTGTGCGTGCGTGCGTGCGTGTGGTTCGGACTGGTTGCTTTAGGAGATGTACCTTTTTCATGTAGTGTTTCCTCGGAATCTAGATGCATTTTAAAAACGTTTCTGACCGATTTGCACACCCAAATGTCCAGCCCGCCGTCATAACGAAGCAACATCAACATGGACCGTATTGTCAGACGTCACGTAGTAAACAACATAGTTGTTTACTGCGTTGTTTGCTACTTGGCGTGATGTGGTCTTAAGACATTTTGCCAGTATACCACATAGATACAGATACAGATATTTTGAAACAAACCCATGTGTCACGTGACTCGCTTTTTCCGGTACGCGTCATGTCGTAACTCCATTATATAAAGGGACCCTACACTGGTGTAATCAGCAGCGCCCCTGGCGCGCGAGGATGGCATTAGAGTTTTCTAGCTTTGTATAATAAATTAACCTATATTGGGAGCTCAGCCCCCCCGCCCGGCCAGCCCCTCCCCCCGGTTCCGACACCTTTGAAATTAATTGTTAACTCCTCGACATTGTACCGTCCTTCCGTTCATCTATCTATCTATCTATATATATATATATATATATATATAGATGAACGGAAGGACGGTACAATGTCGAGGAGTTAACAATTAATTTCATAGGTGTCGGAACCAACCTGTCCCAACCATAATTATATATATATATATATATATATATAATTATGGTTGGGACAGGCTGCTTTAGGAGATGCAGCTTTTGAACGACCCAAATATCATAATTATTTTGAATAAAACTACATCAATATATATATATATATATAGGGCCTACATAATATCCTAAAGTTAAACTTAGCAACAAAGCAATTATGGAAATGTTATTACAAAGAGAAAGAAATGACAACAATCCCCTAGACTTCCCTAATACGCTAGCTCGATTAAAGTTAAATTAATTAGTTATTAGATTTGCGCTTGTTCTAGAATTTTATTACATAAATGCAAAGGTAATTGTTGTTCCACATTGCACCTATTTGTTTTGTGTTGTTAAGATAACAGTTTGACAACATTTACAATTAATGGATTGACTGTCCTAATCAGTATATGTCAAAATAAAACATAATCTAGTATAATCTAAATAATATAATCTGGATGAACGTACGTATACGTAGGGCCCTGGCTACATGTTCGTAAAATTAGTCTGTGCACTAAAACTAGACTTAACATTGGAAAACGTGCTTTCTTTGTAGCTGCACCCTAAATATTGAATCAACTCCCTGTGACTTTAAAATCATCTGAAACGATAGCTAAAAAAAACTCATGACATGTTTGTTTGAAATCGCATTCCCACCCTAAACTTTCGGCGGTTCCTTGTTCTAATGATGATTCTTGCGCGTCCCCGTTCACGATTTGGCCTGATGATTATTTTATGTTGCGCTTCTGAGCTCAGATTCCTGAGGATACAGGCGCCATAGAAGTTTACTATTATTATTATTTCTGCAGACATGCTCAGCAAAGTTACGATACGTGTGCTTCACAATAATACTAATAATAATAACTGTATGTATACACTAAATCCAAACTAAAAGTCTGTTTGGCAGTATTTACAAAAAAAAAACAAGTTAATACATTAAAGCATAAGTATAATAATACTAATAATACAAATACTGTATATAACAATACGTGATACAACATCCCACATACGAATTTGTAAAGAAATATAAAGTACCACTGGTAGTTAAATAACTAACTAAATAAATATATGTATTGGGACTTGCATTGAAGGGAGAGCGTCTGTTCATCTACCTGTAATTAGCCAGCGTAGTAATTTGTAACACGACGTCTGCCGTGTTTAACTTGGGAAAATGGGAAATTGTTGACCATCATTGGGCGTTGCGGTTAACTCAACCTGCCTCGCCATTATTGCCAATAAAGCTTGTTTTGAAACTGCATACTTTGTTTACTATTTTAACATGGTCCGGGCGTATCTTCCAAATTAGGGACGTTGTCCGGGCTTACTAAACACAATTTGGCGGCCAGTATACCTTCAACATAGTTATTAAGAACATTATATTAATTAGTAAATGAAGAACTAGAAAGAGACAACCTTAGTTTAAAATAAGAATGAATATAAAATACTAAAAATAGATAATCAATAGCCTTAAACTATAAATTAGACAATAATTATAATAATACATTATTAATTGTCATATTAAAATGAATAAAATATATTGCGATTTTAGGAGACTCAAATTACACCTCCATGTGCTAATTCAACATATGTTTTTCTAAGCTTTGGAGTAACAGTACTTGTGCGCTTGAACTCTTTGTTATGATCTATTTTGAAATAAAACCAGGCTCATTTTGTAACACGTACCCATGTTATAAGAACTTTAGGCATATGTGGCAATAAATCGTTGTATACATTGTGTAATAACTTCACGCCCAAACCGTCAGAATGTACATACTTTATGTCTTGTGTCGGGCTATTACTATAATTAATTAGTATACTGCAGGTAAAGTCATAATGGCCGCAGCTAGTTTGATGTATACGATAACAGAAACAGTATGCAAGTTGTAAATGGGCAATATTTACTGCCTATGATCAGATGTCATGGAATAAACAACGGTGAGGGGTACTAACCGTCAAAGGCACTGCTACTGGGTAGCCCCCCCCCAAGGTTTTAGTTATAATAATTGTCATAAAACATTGTATCGAGGTTTGTTATAGTCCTAGTGCCAAACCAGGATCAACAACTTACCAAGCGGATACGTGGGATCGACGGGGTCTGCAGCCATGCAGGCCCGATACTGTAGTCCGCTGAGTACTAGGATCGCGAAACAAAACACAAGCATGTTTCCGTACTGTTGTGCTACGACAGTGCCAGCTCTAGGCGTACGTTATGACACAACTCGCATGTGCGCCGCAGCGACCAGCGCTCTTTATACCTGTTAAATTTTGGGGTTACTCCAATGTGCATAAAACGCTTGTTCGCCCGTAGCGGCGACTCAGTTCGCCTCTTTGTATTAACCTGTTATGCGTAACCAACGTTGGGTCCGCGGTGAACGCATCTGTAGGCTATTTTTACTTATTAATGGAGATTGTACTTTGGTGGAATTCTATGTAGTAGGCACAAAGGCAAAAGTGGTTCGGCGCTATCGTTTGATGAGTGGTTGGCACAGAAAGAGGCAATAAAGGCGGCCAGACGGGAGGTGAAACGACTGATCAAAGAGAAGAAGGCACCAAAAGAAGAGGACAGCTAGGCTGCAATGGATGTTTAAAAACACGTCTGCATGTAGTATGCGTAATACTAGACTGCCATATCATATGTACATTCATCGCCGTTTTTTACTTATTATGTCGTGCGATCCCGCTCACGCGTAGTTAGTAGGTGGTAGGAATCACGTACCACATCCAGTAAATTAGACGGTAAGAGCTGCTAGTAGGTGATAGGAGTCACGTACCAGATCCAGTAGATTACAAAATAAGAGCTGCTAGTAGGTGGTAGGAGTCACGTACCAGATCCAGTAGATTACAAAATAAGAGCAGCTAGTAGGTGGTAGGAGTCACGTACTAGATCCAGTAGATTAGAAGGTACGAGCTGCTAGTAGGTGGTAGGAGTCACGTACCGGATCCAGTAGATTAGAAGGTAAGAGCTGCAGGCATATTTTAATAGAAAAAAATAGTGGACCGTGGTCGCAAAGTCGAAGACAAGGTACACCCCGTTTTGGTAATGTGAATTAAGTTTTGGAGAGATGACAATTTTAGCATCTGGACCGTTGTAAAACATAAATTATTATTATTTACGTTTCACGGTTCCACACGCACCACTTCCAGGGGAGACAAATGATTTGTTTACTTTTCATCACATATAAATAAAATGTATATTACCGCTTTCCGTTAGAAACACATACTTTTAGTGTGTGCGTGCGTGCGAGTATATGTGTGTGTGCATGCGTGCGTGCGTGCGTGCGTGTGCGCGTGCGTGTACATATTGAGCGCATTGCCAAGGAGTGTTGTGTGTTGGTGTATCACTCGTGCGTTGCGCGGATGTTTGCAGCAAGCGCCAGAAGGAGATACAGGACAAGTCGTACGAGCTGTGGGTGGCGTCGAAGGAGGCGTATTGTCACACGTGCCTTACGATGGACAACGCCGATATCTATCGACGTCTAAAGTCGGCCGGTTCGGGCCCGGACCCCGGACCCTTTAAAGGCGCTGCAGGCTCGGCGAAGGCGTCCAGTCTGACCAGTTCCATGCGCTGTATATATACATGATGCAGTAAATGCAGCGGGACGGAATGCTTTTTCTGAGAAAGTATATTTACCTCTACGCCGTTGATGAGGAATTTATCCTGAAGGAACAGGTCCACGTGAAGACGACCCATCATGTCGACCACGCGACTCCGAACCATATAGTCTCGTTTAGTCACGAACTCCGCGTTGGCTGTTTCTCCGGCGGCTATTTCGAAGGCTTCCATGCGATTGCCCGTGTCCTTGTGCCACATCTGACTCGTTAGTTACGTCTCCTTGGCACCTTCCCCGTAACTCAGCAGCGTCTCTATGTAGGCACGGTAAGGGTACGTTTTAGTCGAGGGGGTCACGTGCGTTCCGTTCAGATAGACGTCGACCTGACTGAACAGCGAATGGAGCCAGTTATTCACAGGACCCACAGGCGGCGTCGATGTCGGCTCCGTCGGCACGGGTCACCTTCGCTTGAACGTGTAGCATCGAACTGGCGAGATCCAGGTAATCGTCTCCCAATCCGGGTATGACGAATTCTATCGGTCTACCCGAGTCGAGCGAGGACAAGGGTTGATGTTGTACCATGTGACTATCGATGATGGTGGTCTGAGTCGGAGGCACGGTAAACATATCGAGCTCGCTCTTGACACCCTCACACGATTGTTAATGCACGAAAGCCATCGTCGAGTATGTGGGGCTCACGTTTCCGCGACGTGCGTGTCTTCTTCTCTCTCCCATCTGTACTGATTCGTTTCGTGGCGGGCGCGCATCTTATACGCTTACGCGGTTGCGCGCTTGGGGTCAAGAGGTCGCTCAACATGTCAATATGTATATAAAATTATTCAGTGATACAAATGATTAGATCAATAGCTATTGTTGTTACATGCGTACATCACAAAAGTGATACACATAATGAAAATATCTGGATGACTTGAGAAAACGCAAAATAAAAAAACAAGGTTAGGCCTATTAATTACACTAACGGAAGAAGTTGCACAACGACGGCTGCCAGTGAAAAGAGAAAAAAGTACATACACATTTAGCATTAAACATTTTGTAAAGCATTCACCGTAGTTATATTTATAATAGTAAAACAACAGAAAACATATATATAGCCTGCTGATGCTTAATGGCAGAACCCTTTTGCTATATAAATTACACAAGAGTAATTGTTGGTAAAGGTCATTTAATAATTGTATGCTAGCAACAAATAAAATATAATCTTTGGAACATAAACCAATTTACCATAATATTATGATATTATAATCATTTAAAGGTGATGATGAAAGAGTCTTCAGGTGATACCACTGGATACTTTCCAGAGAAGTCGAGATGGTGTTCGACTGAACAGATCTGCCAGGGAATAAATTGTAAAGCGCTCAGAGCAGTCCTTAGGACTGGATACTGCGCTAGATAAAAACTTACCTTTTAGTTTTTTACTGACTCTGTCAGCGGGGTAACAAGGCCTAGGGTTAGAGCAGGAAAACATCACCACAACCAAGTACCAGTGGTCCAGTGGAAACAAAACCTCAACACGATGAAACAACCATGATTTGTTACTTTTATCAATCATAACATTTACAAGTAGAGTCTTGTTGTTTTACATCTACTCCTCTATATTCAAGAATAAAAGTTAAGATATACCTCAGAATGGACCATTTTTTAAGCTATTTTTAAAAATATAAGGGGAGAATGTCCCCGGACCGCTAGCGAATGTGGTCGGGAAAGCGTCTGTCGTTATCTCGAGTAGTTTGTCTTTGGGTACGATAGCGCGAACGATGGCCTCTGTGTGCGGGTCCAGGACGAGTAGGCGAGCGATCTGCAGGGCCTCCATCAAAAGTCGTTGATGACGATGCGACTCTTGGCGATCTCCAGCAAGGTCTCGAACTCGGCGTAGGCGACGACGTTCACGGTGGTCATCAGCGCATCACGGAAATGAATCTCGATGCGTAGCTTGCCCATTTGTACGAGATGGAAGCAGGCGTCGTCGCACTCGTCGGGGTGAGATCCAAGCCGAAGAAGGAATTTGACTGGAAAGGTTTGGAGGGTATATGTCGTCCGTCCACGTACATGGCGATGACGTTGATGTGGTTGTTCTTGGCGTGGAACGGATTTTTGTTGTAGGTGGTCCCGTTGTAGACGTCTTTATCGATGCAGCACAGCACGAGACGTTTTGGAAGAGTGCCAAGAAACCTTTGGGAATGCAGTCGACGGGACGCATCGGATACGTGGCCTTGGCTTTTTCGAGGGCTTTGACGTGTGCCATCTGCACGCTCGGATTCAATGTCGTCTTCTTGTCAAAACTGTGTGGCGTTGACGATCTTTATCTTGTATTCGGGGTTAGCTCCGCCGGCCATCAGCTCGAACGCATCCTTCCTGCGCACCAGACGTATATTGATCTCTACGCCATTCATGAGGAATTTATCCTGGAGGAACAGGTCCAGGTGGAGACGACCCATCATGTCGATCACGCGACTCCGAATCATATTGTCTCGTCTAGTCACGAAATCCGCGTTGGCTGCGTCCTTGTGTCACATCTGACTCGTTAGTTACGTCTCCTTGTCATCGTCCCCGTAACTCAGCAGCGTCTTTATGTAGGCACGGTACGGGTACGTTTTGGTCAAGGGGGTCACGAGCGTTCCGTTCAGATAGATGTCGACCTGATTGAACAGCTAATGGAACCAATTATTCACAGGACCCACAGGCGGCGTCGAGATCGGCTCCGTCGGCACGGGTCACCTTCGCTTGAACGTGTAGCATCGAACTGGCGAGATCCAGGTAATCGTTTCCCAATACGGGTATGACGAATTCTATCGGTCTACCCGAGTCGAGCGAGGACAAGGGTTGATGGTGTACCATGTGACTATCGATGATGGTGGTCTGAGTCGGAGGCACGGTAAACATATCGAGCTCGCTCTTGACACCCTCACACGTTTATGCACGAAAACCATCGTCGAATAGGTGGGGCTCACATTTCCGTGACGTGCGTGTCTTCTTCTGTCTCCCACCTGTACTGACTCGTTTCGTGGCGGGCGCGCATCTTATACGCTTACGGGGTCAGGACACTGCTGGACTTCCTGCTTGGTTAGGAAAAAGTGCAATATCTTTTTTAGAAATGATTTTTTTTACAAAATTCACCTGCTCTGACATAAGTGCATTTGAGTAGTCAGATTTCCCGGTGTTATTGTAGAAGCAGTTGACAATAAAATGGTGCATTGGTAGCTGATTTTACTAAGCGGAAGGGTATTTGGCAGCAATTTGGCTAGTTGACCGTTTAGCCGGATTACTGCCTGCATCCATTCGTAAATATTGACGGGTGTCACACATACAGGCATTTTACGAGAGCTAGAAATATTATATTTTGACTAAACTCCACCAGCATGTCAATGAGATGATAATAACAGCAGGTGAGAAATTTAAGAAATTTTATAGGTCACGTTTTCTTATAATCACACAAAACGTTAACATGGTCGGCAATGGGAAAACTAACAGTGTGCTGAGCCCTTACGCGGTTGAACGCGTGGGGTCAAGAGGACGCTCAACATGTCAATATGCATATAAAAGAGTAAATATATACCTCAGAATGGACCATTTTAAGCTAGTTTTCAAAACTATAAGGGGAGTATGCCCCCGGACTCCCTAGCAACGCTTCGCTCCTGCGGCGCTCACGTAGCTAGCCCACCCCTACCATCTCGCCCATCATTTTACCCACGGGAAACACTGATTGTCCACTCCAGCGGAATTGGGATGCAGTCAGAATTGCTTCAATACTTGACATGTTCGCCCGTCTCAACACGTCTACATTTGAAATGCGGTCTTTCCATCAGATCCGAAGGATTTGTCGCAGATGCCGGAGATGCACTTGGGACAATTTTCTGATGTGGCGACGGTTCAGTGTATTATGTCTCAGCTGAGTACAGTACTATTGGAAGTACAATTGCCTCATTCACCTTGCACTTTGTCGGTAGGTGCGAAAGAAAGTGTTAAGAGGAAGCAGGCGGGGAATTGCATAAAGTGGGCTGGATACGGAGCGAATGGAAGAAGAACGGTTGCCCAAGAATGCCAGGACAGTGAAGGATGTTGAGTAACTGGGAGAGGAGTGGAGAAGGAGAGATAGAGGGGAGAGGCGAAGACGGTCGGTGGTGAAAGCAGTGGTAGAACGGTGATGGGTAGGGGAGGAAAGGAACAAATAAACAAGAAATCGAAGACCAGTGTCGATGCTAGCCTCACCTTGGACATACAGGGAACGAAGAGGAGGAAAACATTTTTAAAACTCTTGCACTGCATCTAGTTCTGAGACCCTACGTTATGCGTTGAATGTCAAGTGGACAACGCCGTTTTATATATCAACATTGTATGCACCGAGCATCTGATAGCACATACCATCGATGCGATTAGTCATAATCTGTTGTAAAGCGAGTATTTTGTGTTGCGTGTGATTAAATTACATGTGGTTAGAAGTTGTTTGTGAGCAGCGATTCAGTGAAGCACAGAACCAGCGAGCCGAGGCGATGCCCATAGCACCGATGCGATTATTCATAGAGTCGCTTATACGGCGAGCATTGTGGGCTTCGTGTAACTAAATGTTGTTTGTAAGCAGCTGTTCCTTGAAGCAATGAACCAGCGAGGCGAACAATGCATGTTTATCTTTGCCAGACGTTCGTGGTAAATCAGGTATAAATAACGCGAGATGGCTGCCGGCGATAACGTACGCAACGCCGGTCGCTTACTCCTGTCTATTATAAAAACAAATTGAATGAGAGTCTGTCTGTCCGTTATTCTTTCCGTCCGACCGTCCGAACGTCCGTCCGTCCGTTCATATGTCCGTCTGCTCTTCTCTGTCAGAA
This sequence comes from Paraescarpia echinospica, assembly GCA_020002185.1. NCBI lineage: Eukaryota > Metazoa > Annelida > Polychaeta > Sabellida > Siboglinidae > Paraescarpia > Paraescarpia echinospica. The sequence continues at coordinate 16,329,884 of CM034535.1, read as the reverse complement.
TCTCTGTCTACCCGTCTCTCATTCTACCTGTCTGCCTCTCTGTCTCTCTCTGTCTCTCTCTGTCTCTCTCTGTCTCTCTCTGTCTCTCTCTGTCTCTCTGTCTGTCTGTCTGTCTGTCTGTCTGTCTCTCTCTCTCTCTCTCTCTCTCTCTCTCTCTCTCTCTCTCTCTCTCTCTCTCTCTCTCTCTCTCTCTCTCTCTCTCTCTCTCTCTCTCTCTCTCTCTAATTTCTGGGTCCTGTTACGCTGCTGCTGTAATTGTTTATCCTGTTTGTAAGAGGTCAAGCAAGTTGAATGTCTAGGAACAAAGAGTCTTGTATAACACAACGATTTATGGAGCCGATATATGCGTTGTTGATGGACATATTGACAATAAGACAATGCAGTTAATCTTGTGACATGGAAGACAGGAATTGGGTAGAAGATGAATCATTCGAAGCAGCATGATTTCATAGGAACTTTCAGCATATAGCCACTACACTGGATTTATGACCAGTTGTCTTGCATGAGTTTCACTCTCCAACGCCTTAATTGCTGTACTTGTGAGTTGTAACAGATTGAATACTGCTGGCTGGATCATTAGTTTTGGATTATTATTACTATTACATTTGTAGCAGTTACTACTACTATTACATTCTTCATCGGAACTATATAGTAAAATACACGGTATGCATATGTACCACAAAATAGAACTCGTATTTAGTATTATTTACTAACTACACTGCTTATGGATATAACATATGTTTCATGTTGCAATGTTGAATAATAAGCAGTGTAATTAAACCATACTGCACTACTGCTGTTTGGTAGACAGTTGATTATTAGCATAAGTACAAATACATCAAAATGTTTTTCACATCTCTGTTGTTTAGGCCTAGTAATGTGCTGACAACCACTAAAACCAAACCGGCTTGTGTGAAAAAGAATAGTTGGCATGAGAACCAACTTCAAAGAACTTTTAAATCCCTTTAGTCATGCAGCTGTCAGACTGTCCCAAAGTCTGCTAGTGCTATGTCAACTCTCATATCCTCCAGTGGGAAACGGACTGAGGGCCAGAGGGCCATGATTCACAGAGGAGCAATCATAAAACCTGGTGAAACTAGTGGAATATTCTTTTCCTTGTAAATAATTAAATAATCAAACAGCAAATAACCGCAACTCAAACTGAACTTTGAAATGTCCAATAGTAATATAAAAGTAATAGGTCAATTACTATGTGTTTTTATTCAACCTATTACTATTATTACTTCAATATTTGTATTAATTACTATTACATATTACTATTACCCCAGGCCTGTTTGTGACTTGTGCCCTTCTATTCACTGTATTATTAAATTTGATATTTATTTATTTCACCTTTTGTGGGTAAATCAGTTGTTCGAAACATAAAACGTAATGGGCGCGTAATACGTAACACGTAACGTAACAATCCCACGAACCACGCGCGCGCAACAAATACTTCGGGAAATCGGCCTCGGCGTCATGGACATGGCAACAAGAAGTAGACGCAGGCACAATAATGCTTATGTCTACCATCCTGCCAATAGCATAGCAATACGAATATTATTTGACAATTCTACACTATCAAGACTAGGGCGTGTCGATGGACGTGAACTTCACATTCTCTCCGACCATCGTCATTTTGAACAAACAACAAGTATCTACGAGCGTGTCATGGTGTTTATATAATGATGCAGAGTGTTTTCTAACATTTTGTAAATGTTACCATCACGACTGTCATTTACAAAGGCATCCCGTCAGGTGACGGGCATTCTTGCAAGTTATTATTCTTATTCAACCAGGCGACACAATTTCTTACGCTAACTGACGTTCATCATGCCTCGATGGTAACGTGCACCCGTTCACCTGGCTCACGATTATGAACCGTTGTTATGTTAACTCCTACGTTTTCCACGAACATTCGAAGTAAACAAAACACATCTCACAGAAACACGACAACGACGCGTACGTCTATGACGTTGTCTCTCGAGAAAAACGACAGCCACAGACTTTTAAAGAGTTTTATTATTATTACCAACATTTCTAAAGCGCCATATATCTGGGTCCAGCCCGTTCACAGGCGCGTTCACACATTATAAATCGTACATGGAATTATAAGAAATGTTTAAGAAATATATAATCCTGGTAAAAACAATATTATATTAAAATTTAAAAAGACTGAATATATTAAGTAATTGACATAGTGTCGAAAATATTAAGATAAATACAATAGTTATATGCTAAAATTAAGTAAAATATTATATAATAATAAATAAATTAATTAATTAATTAAACATATTCATAAAACGTGTCCTACAGCACTGTTCTTTAGTGGAAGTACGCCAGTTTAAATAGGTGAGTTTTAAGGAGACTCCTAAATCTGGTCAGACTCTGTTTCACGAACGTTGACTGGCAAAGCGTCGGCCCGGACACAGAGAAAGTCCGCCTACTGTCGCCCTCTAGGTTGTAGCACGGAACTATCAGCAGATCGGCAGATCGGGAAGCGGGTGGGCGAATATGGTGTTAAAAGAATATATGCTGGTGAAAGCCCATACAAGGCAGTAAATAATAGTACCAATAGTTTATGTTGAGGGAGAGGGAGGGACAGGCTGGTTTTGCGTCTGGCAGAGGTGAGGCGAGAAGCGTGGGACGGACCCTGAAATATCACATTGTCGCCCACGCCGAGGTTTTCGGTGGTCACGCACTGCTAGGTTCTGCACCTGCCGGATGCCGCACATACCGGTTGCAGCGCCTACATTGTCATAACTTAATAAATTGTCTCTTAACCTAAACAAAACTAAGTATATGCTTTTCAAAACAGCCAGACGAAAATGTGTGACCTCCCCAATACTAACCATAGATAACACCACCGTTGAAAGAGTGGCAGAATTTAATTTTCTTGGAATAACATATAATGAACAATTCTTCTTCTTTTTCTTCTTCCCCTTGCGGGGTGGGGTCCTTGTCATTTGGTAGCTTCTTCTACTGTTCTTATCAGTTCTTTCCACCTCTCTCTCTCATCCGCAACGGCCGTCCATTCTGTTCACGCCAGCCCTCCCCAGGTCTCTTTTTATGCTGTCGTTCCATCTCAGCCTTGGTCTTCCTCTCCTTCGTCTGCCACCCTCTTCTACTTTCCATGCTCTTTTCGCCAGTCAGTCCGCTGAGTACTAGGATCGCGAAACAAAACACAAGCATGTTTCCGTACTGTTGTGCTACGACAGTGCCAGCTCTAGGCGTACGTTATGACACAACTCGCATGTGCGCCGCAGCGACCAGCGCTCTTTATACCTGTTAAATTTTGGGGTTACTCCAATGTGTATAAAAAGCTTGTTCTCCCGTAGCAGCGACTCAGTTCGCCTCTTTGTATTAACCTGTTATTCGTAACCAACGTTGGGTCCGCGGTGAACGCATCTGTAGGCTATTTTTACTTATTAATGGAGATTGTACTTTGGTGGAATTCTATGTAGTAGGCACAAAGGCAAAAGTGGTTCGGCGCTATCGTTTGATGAGTGGTTGGCACAGAAAGAGGCAATAAAGGCGGCCAGACGGGAGGTGAAACGACTGATCAAAGAGAAGAAGGCACCAAAAGAAGAGGACAGGTAGGCTGCAATGGATGTTTAAAAACACGTCTGCATGTAGTATGCGTAATACTAGACTGCCATATCATCTGTACATTCATCGCCGTTTTTTACTTATTATGTCGTGCGATCCCGCTCACGCGTAGTTAGTAGGTGGTAGGAATCACGTACCACATCCAGTAAATTAGACGGTAAGAGCTGCTAGTAGGTGATAGGAGTCACGTACCAGATCCAGTAGATTACAAAATAAGAGCTGCTAGTAGGTGGTAGGAGTCACGTACCAGATCCAGTAGATTACAAAATAAGAGCAGCTAGTAGGTGGTAGGAGTCACGTACCAGATCCAGTAGATTAGAAGGTACGAGCTGCTAGTAGGTGGTAGGAGTCACGTACCGGATCCAGTAGATTAGAAGGTAAGAGCTGCAGGCATATTTTAATAGAAAAAAATAGTGGACCGTGGTCGCAAAGTCGAAGACAAGGTACACCCCGTTTTGGTAATGTGAATTAAGTTTTGGAGAGATGACAATTTTAGCATCTGGACCGTTGTAAAACATAAATTATTATTATTTACGTTTCACGGTTCCACACGCACCACTTCCAGGGGAGACAGAGGATTTGTTTACTTTTCATCACATATAAATAAAATGTACATTACCGCTTTCCGTTAGAAACACATACTTTTAGTGTGTGCGTGCGTGCGAGTATATGTGTGTGTGCATGCGTGCGTGCGTGCGTGCGTGCGTGCGTGCGTGCGTGCGTGTACATATTGAGCGCATTGCCAAGGAGTGTTGTGTGTTGGTGTATCACTCGTGCGTTGCGCGGATGTTTGCAGCAAGCGCCAGAAGGAGATACAGGACAAATCGTACGAGCAGTGGGTGGCGTCGAAGGAGGCGTATTGTCACACGTGCCTTACGATGGACAACGCCGATATCTATCGACGTCTAAAGTCGGCCGGTTCGGGCCCGGACCCCGGACCCTTTAAAGGCGCTGCAGGCTCGGCGAAGGCGTCCAGTCAGACCAGTTCCATGCGCTGTATCTATACATGATGCAGTAAATGCAGCGGGACGGAATGCTTTTTCTGAGAAAGTATATTTACCTCTACGCCGTTGATGAGGAATTTATCCTGAAGGAACAGGTCCACGTGAAGACGACCCATCATGTCGACCACGCGACTCCGAACCATATAGTCTCGTTTAGTCACGAACTCCGCGTTGGCTGTTTCTCCGGCGGCTATTTCGAAGGCTTCCATGCGATTGCCCGTGTCCTTGTGCCACATCTGACTCGTTAGTTACGTCTCCTTGGCACCTTCCCTCGTAACTCAGCAGCGTCTCTATGTAGGCACGGTACGGGTACGTTTTAGTCGAGGGGGTCACGTGCGTTCCGTTCAGATAGACGTCGACCTGACTGAACAGCGAATGGAGCCAGTTATTCACAGGACCCACAGGCGGCGTCGATGTCGGCTCCGTCGGCACGGGTCACCTTCGCTTGAACGTGTAGCATCGAACTGGCGAGATCCAGGTAATCGTCTCCCAATCCGGGTATGACGAATTCTATCGGTCTACCCGAGTCGAGCGAGGACAGGGTTGATGTTGTACCATGTGACTATCGATGATGGTGGTCTGAGTCGGAGGCACGGTAAACATATCGAGCTCGCTCTTGACACCCTCACACGATTGTTAATGCACGAAAGCCATCGTCGAGTATGTGGGGCTCACGTTTCCGCGACGTGCGTGTCTTCTTCTCTCTCCCATCTGTACTGATTCGTTTCGTGGCGGGCGCGCATCTTATACGCTTACGCGGTTGCGCGCTTGGGGTCAAGAGGTCGCTCAACATGTCAATATGTATATAAAATTATTCAGTGATACAAATGATTAGATCAATAGCTATTGTTGTTCCATGCGTACATCACAAAAGTGATACACATAATGAAAATATCTGGATGACTTGAGAAAACGCAAAATAAAAAAACAAGGTTAGGCCTATTAATTACACTAACGGTAGAAGTTGCGCAACGACGGCTGCCAGTGAAAAGAGAAAAAAGTACATACACATTTAGCATTAAACATTTTGTAAAAGCATTTACCGTAGTTATATTTATAATAGTAAAACAACAGAAAACATATATATAGCCTGCTGATGCTTAATGGCAGAACCCTTTTGCTATATAAATTACACAAGAGTAATTGTTGGTAAAGGTCATTTAATAATTGTATGCTAGCAACAAATAAAATATAATCTTTGGAACATAAACCAATTTACCATAATATTATGATATTATAATCATTTAAAGGTGATGATGAAAGAGTCTTCAGGTGATACCACTGGATACTTTCCAGAGAAGTCGAGATGGTGTTCGACTGAACAGATCTGCCAGGGAATAAATTGTAAAGCGCTCTGAGCAGTCCTTAGGACTGGATACTGCGCTAGATAAAAACTTATCTTTTAGTTTTTTACTGACTCTGTCAGCGGGGTAACAAGGCCTAGGGTTAGAGCAGGAAAACATCACCACAACCAAGTACCAGTGGTCCAGTGGAAACAAAACCTCAACACGATGAAACAACCATGATTTCTTACTTTTATCAATCATAACATTTACAAGTAGAGTCTTGTTGTTTTACATCTACTCCTCTATATTCAAGAATAAAAGTTAAGATATACCTCAGAATGGACCATTTTTTAAGCTATTTTAAAAAATATAAGGGGAGTATGTCCCCGGACCGCTAGCGAATGTGGTCGGGAAAGCGTCTGTCGTTATCTCGAGTAGTTTGTCTTTGGGTACGATAGCGCGAACGATGGCCTCTGTGTGCGGGTCCAGGACGAGTAGGCGAGCGATCTGCAGGGCCTCCATCAAAAGTCGTAGATGACGATGCGACTCTTGGCGATCTCCAGCAAGGTCTCGAACTCGGCGTAGGCGACGACGTTCACGGTGGTCATCAGCGCATCACGGAAATGAATCTCGATGCGTAGCTTGCCCATTTGTACGAGATGGAAGCAGGCGTCGTCGCACTCGTCGGGGGTGAGATCCAAGCCGAAGAAGGTGTAGCCGTGTCGGAAGTCCACGCGAGACAACCCGTTCCCTTCGTCCTGCCACAACTTACCGGTCGAAGTGAACAGGTTGTGGTAGCACGTGACGTCTTCGTCGAAATTTGGCTGGAAAGGTTTGGAGTGTATCTGTCGTCCGTCCACGTACATGGCGATGACGTTGATGTGGTTGTTCTTGGCGTGGAACGGATTTTTGTTGTAGGTGGTCCCGTTGTAAACGTCTTTATCGATGCAGCACAGCACGAGACGTTTTGGAAGAGTGCCAAGAAACCTTTGGGAATGCAGTCGACGGGACGCATCGGATACGTGGCCGTGGCTTTTTCGAGGGCTTTGACGTGTGCCATCTGCACGCTCGGATTCAATGTCGTCTTCTTGTCAAAACTGTGTGGCGTTGACGATCTTTATCTTGTATTCGGGGTTAGCTCCGCCGGCCATGAGCTCGAACGCATCCTTCCTGCGCACCAGACGTATATTGATCTCTACGCCATTCATGAGGAATTTATCCTGGAGGAACAGGTCCAGGTGGAGACGACCCATCATGTCGATCACGCGACTCCGAATCATATTGTCTCGTCTAGTCACGAAATCCGCGTTGGCTGCTTATCCGGCAGCTATTTCGACGGCTTCCATGCGATTGCCCGCTTCCTTGTGCCACATCTGACTCGTTAGTTACGTCTCCTTGGCACCTTCCCCGTAACTCAGCAGCGTCTTTATGTAGGCACGGTACGGGTACGTTTTAGTCGAGGGGGTCACGAGCGTTCCGTTCAGATAGACGTCGACCTGACTGAACAGCTAATGGAACCAATTATTCACAGGACCCACAGGCGGCGTCGAGATCGGCTCCGTCGGCACGGGTCACCTTCGCTTGAACGTGTAGCATCGAACTGGCGAGATCCAGGTAATCGTTTCCCAATCCGGGTATGACGAATTCTATCGGTCCGCCCGAGTCGAGCGAGGACAAGGGTTGATGTTGTACCATGTGACTATCGATGGTGCTGGTCTGAGTCGGAGGCACGGTAAACATATCGAGCTCGCTCTTGACACCCTCACACGTTTATGCATGAAAACCATCGTCGAATACGTGGGGCTCACGTTTCCGTGACGTGCGTGTCTTCTTATGTCTCCCACCTTACTGACTCGTTTCGTGGCGGGCGCGCATCTTATACGCTTACGGCGTCAGGACACTGCTGGACTTCCTGCTTGGTTAGGAAAAAGTTTTTTACAAAATTCACCTGCTCTGACATAAGTGCATTTGAGTAGTCAGATTTCCCGGTGTTATTGTAGAAGCTGTTGACAGTAAAATGGTGCATTGGTAGCTGATTTTACTAAGCGGAAGGGTATTTGGCAGCAATTTGGCTAGTTGACCGTTTAGCCGGATTACTGCCTGCATCCATTCGTAAATATTGACGGGTGTCACACATACAGGCATTTTACGAGAGCTAGAAATATTAGATTTTGACTAAACTCCACCAGCATGTCAATGAGATGATAATAACAGCAGGTGAGAAATTTAAGAAATTTTATAGGTCACGTTTTCTTAATATCACACAAAACGTTAACATGGTCGGCAATGGGAAAACTAACAGTGTGCTGAGCCCTTACGCGGTTGAACGCGTGGGGTCAAGAGGACGCTCAACATGTCAATATGCATATAAAAGAGTAAATATATACCTCAGAATGGACCATTTTAAGCTAGTTTTCAAAACTATAAGGGGAGTATGCCCCCGGACTCACTAGCAACGCTTCGTTCCTGCGGCGCTCACGTAGCTAGCCCACCCCTACCATCTCGCCCATCATTTTACCCACGGGAAACACTGATTGTCCACTCCAGCGGAATTGGGATGCAGTCAGAATTGCTTCAATACTTGACATGTTCGCCCGTCTCAACACGTCTACATTTGAAATGCGGTCTTTCCATCATATCCGAAGGATATGTCGCAGATGCCGGAGATGCACTTGGGACAATTTTCTGATGTGGTGACGGTTCAGTGTATTATGTCTCAGCTGAGTACAGTACTATTGGAAGTACAATTGCCTCATTCACCTTGCACTTTGTCGGTAGGTGCGAAAGAAAGTGTTAAGAGGAAGCAGGCGGGGAATTGCATAAAGTGGGCTGGATACGGAGCGAATGGAAGAAGAACGGTTGCCCAAGAATGCCAGGACAGTGAAGGATGTTGAGGAACTGGGAGAGGAGTGGAGAAGGAGAGATAGAGGGGAGAGGCGAAGACGGTCGGTGGTGAAAGCAGTGGTAGAACGGTGATGGGTAGGGGAGGAAAGGAACAAATAAACAAGAAATCGAAGACCAGTATCGATGCTAGCCTCACCTTGGACATACAGGGAACGAAGAGGAGGAAAACATTTTTAAAACTCTTGCACTGCATCTAGTTCAGAGACACTACGTTGTGCGTTGAATGTCAAGTGGACAACGCCGTTTTATATATCAACATTGTATGCACCGAGCATCTGATAGCACATACCATCGATGCGATTAGTCATAATCTGTTGTAAAGCGAGTATTTTGTGTGATTAAATTACATGTGGTTAGAATTTGTTTGTGAGCAGCGATTCAGTGAAGCACAGAACCAGCGAGCCGAGGCGATGCGCATAGCACCGATGCGATTACTCATAGAGTCGCTTATACGGCGAGCATTGTGGGCTTCGTGTAACTAAATGTTGTTTTTAAGCAGCTGTTCCTTGAAGCAATGAACCAGCGAGGCGAACAATGCATGTTTATCTTTGCCAGACGTTCGTGGTAAATCAGGTATAAATAACGCGAGATGGCTGCCGGCGATAACGTACGCAACGCCGGTCGCTTACTCCTGTCTATTATAAAAACAAATTGAATGAGAGTCTGTCTGTCCGTTATTCCTTCCGTCCGACCGTCCGAACGTCCCTCCGTCCGTTCATATGTCCGTCTGCTCTTCTCTGTCAGAATCTCTGTCTACCCGTCTCTCATTCTACCTGTCTGCCTCTCTGTCTCTCTCTGTCTCTCTCTGTCTCTCTCTGTCTCTCTCTGTCTCTCTCTCTCTCTCTCTCTCTCTCTCTCTCTCTCTCTCTCTCTCTCTCTCTCTCTCTCTCTCTCTCTCTCTCTGTCTGTCTCTCTCTCTCTCTCTCTCTCTCTCTCTCTCTCTCTCTCTCTCTCTCTCTCTCTCTCTCTCTCTCTCTCTCTCTCTGTCTCTCTCTCTCTCTCTCTCTCTAATTTCTGGGTATTGTTACGCTGCTGCTGTATTTGTTTATCCTGTTTGTGTAAGAGGTCAAGCAAGTTGAATGTCTAGGAACAAAGAGTCTTGTATAACACAACGATTTATGGAGCAGATATATGCGTTGTTGATGGAAATATTGACAATAAGACAATGCAGTTAATCTTATGACATGGAAGACAGGAATTGGGTAGAAGATGAATCATTCGAAGCAGCATGATTTCATAGGAACTTTCAGCATATAGCCACTACACTGGATTTATGACCAGTTGTCTTGCATGAGTTTCACTCTCCAACGCCTTAACTGCTGTACTTGTGAGTTGTGACAGATTGAATACTGCTGGCTGGATCACTAGTTTTGGATTATTATTACTATTACATTTGTAGCAGTTACTACTACTATTATAGTAAAATATAGTATATAGGAACTATATAGTAAAATACACGGTATGCATATGTACCACAAAATAGAACTCGTATTTAGTATTATCTACTAACTACACTGCTTATGGATATAACATATGTTTCATGTTGCAATGTCGCTATCGCTAACTTGTTGAATAATAAGCAGTGTAATTAAACCATACTGCACTACTGCTGTTTGGTAGACAGTTGATTATTAGCATAAGTACTAATACATCAGAATGTTTTTCACATCTCTGTTGTTTAGGCCTAGTAATGTGCTGACAACCACTAAAACCAAACCGGCTTGTGTTAAAAAGAATAGTTGGCATGAGAACCAACTTCAAAGAACTTTTAAATCCCTTTAGTCATGCAGCTGTCAGACTGTCCCAAAGTCTGCTAGTGCTATGTCAACTCTCATATCCTCCAGTGTGAAACGGACTGAGGGCCAGAGGGCCATGATTCACAGAGGAGCAATCATAAAACCTGGTGAAACTAGTGGAATATTCTTTTCCTTGTAAATAATTAAATAATCAAACAGCAAATAACCGCAACTCAAACTGAACTTTGAAATGTCCAATAGTAATATAAAAGTAATAGGTCAATTACTATGTGTTTTTATTCAACCTATTACTATTATTACTTCAATATTTGTATTAATTACTATTACATATTACTATTACCCCAGGCCTGTTTGTGACTTGTGCCCTTCTATTCACTGTATTATTAAATTTGATATTTATTTATTTCACCTTTTGTGGGGTAAATCAGTTGTTCGAAACATGAAACGTAATGGGCGCGTAATACGTAACACGTAACGTAACAATCCCACGAACCACGCGCGCGCAACAAATACTTCGGGAAATCGGCCTCGGCGTCATGGACATGGCAACAAGAAGTAGGCGCAGGCACAATAAAGCTTATGTCTACTATCCTGCCAATAGCATAGCAATACGAATATTATTTGACAATTCCACACTATCAAGACTAGGGCGTGTCGATGGACGTGAACTTCACATTCTCTCCGACCATCGTCATTTTGTACAAACAACGAGTATCTACGAGCGTGTCATGGTGTTTATATAATGATGCAGAGTGTTTTCTAACATTTTGTAAATGTTACCATCACGACTGTCATTTACAAAGGCATCCCGTCAGGTGACGGGCATTCTTGCAAGTTATTATTCTTATTCAACCAGGCGACACAATTTCTTACGCTAACTGACGTTCATCATGCCTCGATGGTAACGTGCACCCGTTCACCTGGCTCACGATTATGAACTGTTGTTATGTTAACTCCTACGTTTTCCACGAACATTCGAAGTAAACAAAACACATCTCACAGAAACACGACAACGACGCGTACGTCTATGACGTTGTCTCTCGAGAAAAACGACAGCCACAGACTTTTAAAGAGTTTTATTATTATTATCAACATTTCTAAAGCGCCATATATCTGGGTCCAGCCCGTTCAAAGGCGCGTTCACACATTATAAATCGTACATGGAATTATAAGAAATGTTTAAGAAATATATAATCCTGGTAAAAACAATATTATATTAAAATTTAAAAAGACTGAATATATTAAGTAATTGACATAGTGTCGAAAATATTAAGATAAATACAATAGTTATATGCTAAAATTAAGTAAAATATTATATAATAATAAATTAATTAATTAATTAATAAAACGTATTCATAAAACGTGTCCTACAGCACTGTTCTTTAGTGGAAGTACGCCAGTTTAAATAGGTGAGTTTTAAGGAGACTCCTAAATCTGGTCAGACTCTGTTTCACGAACGTTGACTGGCAAAGCGTCGGCCCGGACACAGAGAAAGTCCGCCTACTGTCGCCCTCTAGGTTGTAGCACGGAACTATCAGCAGATCGGCAGATTGGAGGAAGCGGGTGGGCGAATATGGTGTTAAAAGAATATATGCTGGTGAAAGCCCATACAAGGCAGTAAATAATAGTACCAATAGTTTATGTTGAGGGAGAGGGAGGGACAGGCTGGTTTTGCGTCTGGCAGAGGTGAGGCGAGAAGCGTGGGACGGACCCTGAAATATCACATTGTCGCCCACGCCGAGGTTTTCGGTGGTCACGCACTGCTAGGTTCTGCACCTGCCGGATGCCGCACATACCGGTTGCCGCGCCTACATTGTCATAACTTAATAAATTGTCTCTTAACCTAAACAAAACTAAGTATATGCTTTTCAAAACAGCCAGACGAAAATGTGTGACCTCCCCAATACTAACCATAGATAACACCACCGTTGAAAGAGTGGCAGAATTTAATTTTCTTGGAATAACATATAATGAACAATTCTTCTTCTTTTTCTTCTTCCCCTTGCGGGGTGGGGTCCTCGTCATTTGGTAGCTTCTTCTACTGTTCTTATCAGTTGTTTCCACCTCTCTCTCTCATCCGCAATGGCCGTCCATTCTGTTCACGCCAGCCCTCCCCAGGTCTCTTTTTATGCTGTCGTTCCATCTCAGCCTTGGTCTTCCTCTCCTTCGTCTGCCACCCTCTTCTACTTTCCATGCTCTTTTCGCCAGTCTGTCTTCACCCATTCAATGTAATGTCCCGCCCATCTCATTCTGTTATCGGTTACTTTCCTCTTTATGTGTTTTTTCATTCCAATCTCCTCTCTCAATTCCTTCATCTTCCTTCTATCCTCTCGCGTTACTCTACATAATCTTCTGACCCAGTTGTTTTCTGCCACCTGTAGTTTCTCCTCCTGTCTCTCTGTCAGTGGCAGTGTTCCCAACCCATATATACAGGCTGGTACAACGCAGGCTTCCAACACTTTCAGTTGTTTCTTCAGTTTTCTGTCCCACATAATGCCTTCTACCCTCTTCCATGCTGCTGCTCCTGCTTGCACCCTCCTCTGTATTTCTTTACTACTCCTTCCATCCTCACATACTGTACCGCCCAGGTATACAAAGCTGTTCACTTGTTTAATGGTCTTTCCGTCAACAACTACATGCAGATCTACCTCCTGTTCACCTATCCACATTACTTCAGTCTTCTCCAGATTCATTCGGAGGCCGTGTATTCTGAAAGTGTCACTCCATTCTTGCAATGCTTTCTGTAGTTCCTCTTTGTTATAAGCCACCACTGCTAGGTCGTCTGCATGCAGTATCTTTTTAAGTTCTTCCTGTTCCGATATCTTCCCACTGATCAAGTTCAACACCATAATGAAAAGCAGGGGACTCAAGGCACTTCCCTGTCTGAGTCCTACTTCCACTCCAAATTGTTCCGATGTTTCTCCTTCGACTCTCACTACCGCTGTTGTCTCCTTGTACATTTCCTCCACCATTCTGGCTTCTGCTTCTCCAACCTCCATCCATCTCATGACTGCAAATGCGAGTTCTCTCGGCACGGTGTCAAATGTTTTTTCCAGATCTACAAAACAGAATGCTACATCCTTTTTAAATTCTCTCTTCTTCTCGACACTTTGTCTGATGGCAAACAATCCATTATCTGTTCCTCTACCTTTCCTAAATCCCAGCTGATTCTCTCCGATTTTGCTCTCCACTGTAAGCCTCACCCTATCATCTAGTATCCTTTCCAACAGTTTCAGGGCTTGGCTCAGTAATGTGATGCCTCTGTATCTCCCTGGTTCATGGATGTCCCCTTTCCCCTTCCATATCGGCACAATCACTGCTCTTCGACACTCTGCTGGTATCTCTCCTGCTGTGAAGCACACATTAAACAGCCTCGTCAGCCACTTGATTCTAACTAGTCTGTTTGCTTTCACCATTTCCACTGAGAGTTCATCCACTCCTACAGCCTTTCCTGTTTTCATCTGCTTTACTGCTTTCTCCACCTCTTCTTCTGTTATTGTCCTCACCTCTAGCTCTCTCCTTACAGTATGAGGTATTTCTATATCATATTCTTCCTCCGGATTTAGTAGTTTCTTGAAGTACTCCCAAACATCCAGCACTTGTTTTGCTCCAGTGTCCTGTCGCTTCTCTTCATTGCTTTTGTTCTTACAGTATATTTGCTGTCTCTGTCTCTGTCTCTATCCCTGGCATGTTTGAAGATCAGTTTTTCCCTTCATCTTCTTCAATCCTATCACGTAATTCCTGCTGTTTTTCATATCTTGCTATAGCAACTGCCTTATTTGCTGCCGTCTTCTTCTCTCGGTACTTCTGCTTCAACCTTGTCTTTTCTTCATCACCCGCTTCTTCCAAACACTTCAGTGCCTCCTTTTTTCTCGTATTGCTTGTTCAACTTCCTGGTTCCACCACCACTGTTCTTTCTTCTTTCGACTTTGTGTCGGCTTTCCTGATGTTCGGCCACATATCTCCTCAGCTGTTCTAACAAAGTCTTCCTTAAGTGCTTTCCACTCTGATTCCACATCCTCCCTTTGTTCTTGGAGTAGCATGAACTTCCTTTCTACTTCAGTTTTGTATTGGGCCATCACCTCTCCTTCACATTTCCACCATTTGATTACCTGTCTCTGTTTCCCCCTTCTCTGTTTGCCTCTTCCTATCCACATTTCGTAAACTAATGGTTTATGTTGGCTCATTATGTGCTCTCCTGCCAGAACTTTGCAGTCCCTAACCTTGTTCAACTGGCTGCTTCTAACAATCAGCAGATCTATCTCTGTTCTGTTGTTTCCACTTCTGTATGTGATCTTGTGTGATTCCTTCTTCTGAAAGAAGGAGTTTACCACCACTAGCTGATTTCTCCCTAGCATCTCGACCAGATCTTGTCCCTCTCTGTTTTTTGTTCCGTATCCGTTTTTTCTAAGGTCTCCTCACTGTCCTGTCTCTTTTCTACGTGTGCATTTAGATCACCTGCCATAACCAACATTGTCTCTGACTCCACACGCCCAATAACTTCTTTCACCAATTTGTTTCGGAATGCATCCTTGACTTCTTGAATTCTCCCTGACTGTGGTGCGTAGCCCGATAATATGCACATCATTTCTCCTCCAACTAACATCCAAACTGCAATTATCCTGCCTTCCCATCGTTCCACCTGATGACTTCCTTACTGTATTCCTCCTTCATAATCACTCCCACCCCATTCGTCCTTCCATCTCCCCCTGCATGCAGCATCTTAAACCCTTCTCCCAGATCCACTGCCCGGTCCCCTTTCCACTTGGTTTCTTGTACCCCCATCACCGACAGTTGCCGCCTCTTCATTAGCTCCACCACCTCCACTCGTGTTCCCGTCATTGTTCCCACATTGAGGGTGGCAAACCGGACTTTGCATGAGAGTCGATGCCGGCTGTTCGACCCTCCAGGTCTTCGCAAATTTCTCGCTGGTGCCTGGGTCCCAGCGCGACGGTTCCCCCGCACGCGGTAGCCAATCTCGTAATTACTAAGTGACATAGTATATAATTGAGGTCATTTATTCGAGCCACATGGCGCTGCCCATGCTGACCCATGTGGTGGGTTTGTCTTCCAGGTTTCCCTTCCCGTAGATCAATGTCTTCCATGACCAGTGGACTTGATCTGCCCATGGTTTGAATTCAGAGTTTTCCTTCTCCTGAACAATATAACAGGAAAAGTCACATTGACAACATTTCAAATAATTTGTCAAAGACTTTAGGTGTCTTAAATAGACTAAAACATATATTACCTCTTAATATAAAGATCATATTGTATAACACGCTTATATTACCACACGTACACTATGGCGTAACCGAATATAACTGCGACAGAATTCTGAAACTTCAATAGAAACTTGTCCGAATCATTAATCTAAGCAAATATAATGCTCACACTGAACCACTGTTTAAAAGTCTTCAGTTATTAAAAATAGAATACATATTGAAAGCACAAGAACTAAAACTGTATTAAAAATTCGTACATAACAAACTTCCCGTCTACCTTCAGAATTTACCGCTTCATCAAAATAACAGCAGTCATAATTTCAACACACGCGGACAATATCCACACAATCAGTACAACACAAATTTACAAAACGAAATTTCAGTTATACCTTGCCGCATATCATCAATAACGCAACTGTTTAATAAAAAGTAAAATCTACACTCACAGCTTACACTGGTTTGCATTGTATATTAAACATCATTATTGGCAGACTTATTTACCTATATGTACGAAATTGTTACTTTTGTCATCATGAATGAACAACGTTTAATAAGTATTTACCTCGATCCCTGGAGGTATAACCATTCAATAATCATGTAAACTGTCAGGTTATAAGCCTTACCTGTCTTATACGGTAATACGGTTTGCCGATCTATGCTACTATTTCTGTAGAACTATAGATTTGTCATAAATGTTTAATAGGTGACTCCAATGAGAGCGGCTTTCTAGCCTTAGTGGGAGTCTCCCTGACCCACGCGATCCACGCTACAGTATATATGTATATATATATATATATATATATATATATATATACATATATATATATATATATATATATATATGTATATATATATATATATATATATATATATATATATGTATATATATATATATATATATATATATATACATATATATATATATATATATATATATATATATATATATATATATATATACCTATGTATATATATATATATAATATATATGTATACGCACTATATATATACACTGTAGTGTGGTGCATATATATATATATATATATATATTGTATATAAATTGTGAAACATGAAATAATAAAGCAAAAAATAAACAAAGGTACTGAATAGCTAGATATACTGAATGACAGATACTAAAAACAAAGACACAATACGTTAAGTACTTAGATATACTGAATGAATACTGCTTTCGTTTTCTATATGAAAAAGAACAGAAACATTCAATACAAATATACGTACACATTAAAGACTAAGTCAAATTAACTTTTGTTATTCCCAATCTGAATTAAATACACTCTAAAACATAGTGTCCTGGTATACAAATAATTGTTAAACCATCTTCGTCACAATTTTCTAGGCGCCTTTTGGTTGCGATTTTCTATACAATTTTTGCACAGTTTGTTTCGACACCTAGCGACCGTTGGTGAATTCACCCGAGGAAGCACCGCGGAGCGCGCCATATCCTGTACAATGGTATGCGGTTAATTGCGTTGCGCTGGTTGGTGTTTCAGGCTGAAATTGTAATCGCGGATGTTTTATGCCGCCGCATCATCTGCAAAAATCAGTGGCGTTTTTTATTCACCCCATTAGCACATTTGCATTTCCTCCGGGTGGCGTTTTCAAAGACAAATGTCGCTTTAAGCAGCATGTCCAGCCACATCATAGGCCTATTGGATTGTTTGCTTTCTTACTATCATCAGTAAAAGTTAGTTAACTGAATATAATTGAAACATTGTCGGAATAGGACGATTTTTCCGAACTTCATCCACAATCTTTGTTTTCAAGTTGCAGCGGATGTCCGTTCGTTGAGAGCCAACGAACGGGGTTAATTGCATGATTTATAGTTCTGAGTTCAGCAAGAACGTTTAATAAATGTATTGATTATTTTAATTTATGTTATACATGTAAATGCTATTATTTAAAAATCACATGTTAACTGTTGGACGGCATGGGTCGCCAGATATGTTCAGGGACCGGAATTTTGGCCGCAGCCAAAAAAGCTAAGAACCGCTGGAGTATAGTGTAAAGCGCTTTGAGCAGTCTGGATACTGCGCTATATAAAAACTGTTTACCTTTTACTTCGTTTCTAATTCCGCGGCACACTAGAGGCTTTGTCACGGCACACACGCCACACTACCACACAGAGGAACAATAGGCTATTAATCACCTGCATTTATTTGACCCCAAAGCCATACGGCCATGAAACGATAAACTAAATAAACTGTATCGTGGAAGCCCTTGGCCAACGGCGATGTCCGGCCTGCCATAAATCCGGAAATCTGGTTAATAACATAACATATTTAGTTGACAAAGATTTTAGGCATTATTTTGATAAACACATTAACTGCAAATTTGTGCTTAACAACGTTGACGAACTAATTGTACAAAACACAATAGACATCCTTCCGTCTGATTTCATTTCAACCAATTTGCTAAAAACAAATCGCACCTAAGATAATAAAATCTTTAACTTCTACTTATAAATTACGTTTTAATACAGGAATAGTCCCTGAAAAACTAAAGGGGGCCAAAGTAATTCCGTTATTTAAAAACGGTGACCCATCAATAATCAACAACTATAAAGCAAGTTCTCTTCTGACAGTTATATCTAAAGTATTGGAACAATTTATCTTCCTATTTTAAAAGTAACAAACTGTTTTCAAAATCTCAGTATGGCTTCCGTTCTGGTCACTCGACGGAATATGCTGCATTAGATCTAGTAGACCGAATAACAGCCTACATGGATAATAATGAGGTACCTTTTAGCATATTTCTTGATTTTTCTAAAGCATTTGACATTTTAGACCACAATACATTACTTTATAAATTAAAACATTACGGCATTGAAGGGCTGTCTCTGAAACTTTATGAAATCAAATAGAACACAATAGGTAGAAATTAATGATGTAAAATCTGATATCTTATCTATAGAAAACGGAGTACCCCAAGGCTCAATTCTTCGACCAATTCTGTTTATTATTTATATTAATGACTTTTCTCAAGCGAGCCAAATGTTCAATTTTATATCCTATGCAGACAACACTACTTTGTTAAGTACAATGAGTAATTTCACAATCTCACACCGATGATGCTGAAACATTGATTAATGGCGAACTCCACAAAATTAATTAATGGCTAGAAATAAATAAACTTTCTGTTAACGTAACTAGATCTAAATTCATGGTTTTCCACTAACCCAAAAAACATTTAACACAATTAGTCCTAAAATCAATTCCTAAAATCAATAATAGTATAATTACAAAAGTTGACAGTTTTAATTTCCTGTGATTAACATTGGATTCACATATAAACTGGAAAAAACACTCTGAAAATGTATGAAACAAATGTTCCAGAATAATCGGTATACTAAATAGACTTAAACAAATTCTCCCAAATAAAAATAATATTATATAATACTATAATACATTATTAGTACCACACATAACTTACTTTTTAACAACATGGGGGTACCATTCTCAAAGAATTAATCAACTTCAGAAAACGACTGTACGCGTAATAACTTTGAGTCATTTTTATGCACATGCCTCATGCTTTATGCCCTTCAAGAATTAAAATTTTACTATAAATGTATAAATGACAAATTACCTGTTCAACTTCTACATTGGAAAATAGCTACAAATACCATGATTTATTATCACAATATACGCAACCAACACAAAATTCACATTTACGATATAAATCATTCATTTGCAAAACTATGTCTTAAATACAGTTTATCAAACACAATTAACAACACTTCCCTTAGTGCAGTAGCTAAACTGTATACACACAGTTTACATGTGTTTTAAACTACGCTAAGGACCATTTCATTCAAAATTACAACAACACGTGAGTAGTGAGAGAGGCCATCTCGATGAGCAGCCGGGAGGGGTGGCAGTGATCACATGGATATATTCTAAGATGGCGCATGTCACGTGACCTACCTCCTAGCAGAAAGAAGTAGAAGTAGTGCCACCTGGCGGAATCTAGTGTAGGTAGTGCCTCCTGCGGAAGGTGGGGTATGAGGGGATAATTAGGGTTAATGAGGTATTCACTTAGAGAGATGTGTATGCATGCGCGTGTATAAAAGAACTAACGATATGGAGGTAGTGCCTCCTGCGGGAAGGTGGGATATGAGGTATTCACTTAGAGAGATGTGTATGAATGCGCGTGTATGAAAGAACTAACGAAACACAAGAGTATACGAGTGCACACGAATTTTATTGAAAGATACAAGCGTAATGAGCATACGTGTGTCATGCATGAAACCGTGTTTTAATAACTGAAGACAAGTGGACGATGTGACATGACTTGCGGGTGACTAAACACCACGTCAGCGGTCGTGAGCTTACGGGTCATTACGACCACGCCAGTGGCTCGTATGGTGGTACGACTTACGGGTGACTGAACACCGCGGCAGAGGTCGTGAGCTTACGGGTGTCTGACCACCGCGCCATATGCTCGAACGATAATGATGATGATACCTGCCTGTTAATGAAACACGGTACAAGCACGGATCACGCCGGTCCTATCATGACCTAGATATCGATAGCGCCGAAACACACATCTTATTGCAATTGTTTATGCCAATCAAATACACGGCAATCGTTTGCTACCAGATTAGTTCCGAAACCGTTCACGAATTCCTTCATAGGAAGTCCATGACAGCGAAACATGAGATAAGCAACACAGTATTGTCCGCAAACGTTAGACACGGGACACTGAAGTCTCTTGGGATTATGAGTCCATTCTACACAATGTTTATTCATGAATCGGCGAAACTCGATGTGCCGTGGTGGTAAGCCGTATCAGCAGAAGTATTCACCGTGACCTTTGCCGTCCAGGTACTGCGCTATCCAATGTTCGCCTGGTTTCTTGCTGTTGTGCGTGTTGCACGTGCTTACCCGAAGGCAAACGGGTAAGCGTCTATCGTCATCGCGAGTAATCTGTCTTTGGCTACGATTGCACGAACGATGGCCTCGGCGTGTGGATCCAGGGCGAGTAGGCGGGCAATCTGCAGGGTCTCCATCAGAAGTCGTAGATGACGTTGCGATTCTTGTCGATCTCCAACACGGTCTCGAACTCGGCGTAGGCGACGACGTTCACAGTGGTCGTCACCGCGTCGCGGAAATGAATCTCGATGCGCATGTTGCCCTTTTGTACCAGGTGGAAGCAGCAGTCGTCGCACGAGTCGGGGTGAGATCCAAGCCGAAGAAGGTGTAGCCGTGTCGGAAGTCGGCGCGGGACAAGCCGTTCCCTTCGTCCTGCCACACCTTACCCGTCGAGGTGAACAGGTTGTGGTAGCACGTGACGAAGAGGTCGTCGTCGAAATTGGGTTGGAAAGGTTAGGAGGGTATTTGTCGTTCGTCCACGTACACGGCGAGGAAGTTGATGTGGTTGTTTTTAGCGTGGAACGGATTTTTAGATTAGGTTCAGTTGTAGGCGTCGTTGTCGATGCAGGACAGCACGAGACGTTTCAGAAGCGTGCCGAGAAAGAGGTTCTCCTGTGTGTGCGAGCGGGTTCCCGTAGGAGTGGAGTAGACCTTGCAGTCGACGGGACGCATCGGATACTTGGCTGTGGCTTTTTCGAGGGTTTTGATGTGTGCCATCTGCACGCTCGGATTCAATGTGGCCTTCTTGACGAACAGCGTGGCGTTGACGATCTTTATCGTGTAGTCGGGGTAGGCTCCGCCGGCCATAAGCGCGAAGGCGTCCTTGCTGCGCACCAGGCGTATCTTGACCTCGACGCCGTTGACGAGGAACTTATCCTGGAGGAACAGGTCCACGTGGAGACGACCCATCATGTCGACCACGCGACTCCGGGCCATCTTGGCGCGTCGCGTCATGAACCCCGCGTTGGCTGCATCTCCGGCGGCTATTTCGACGGCTTCCCTGCGATTGCCCGTGTCCTTGTGCCACATCTGACTCGTCAGTTGCGTCTCCTTGGCGTCGTCCCCGCAACTAAGCAGCGTCTCTATGTAGGCGCGGTACGGGTACGCGTTGGTCGTGGGGGTGACGAGCGTTCCGTTCAGGTAGACGTCGACCTGGTTGAACAGCGAATGGAGCCAGTTATTCATTGGTCCCACGGGAGCGGCGGCGTCGAGGTCGGCTCCGTCGGCAAGTGTAGCATCGTGCTGGTGAGATCCAGGTAATCGTCTCCAGAACCGGGTATAACGAATTATATCGGTCCACCCGAGTCGAGCGATGACATGGGTTGATGTTGCACCGTGTGACTATCGATGATGCTGGTCTGAGTCGGAGGCACGGTGAAGATATCGAGTTCGCTCTTGACCCCCCTCACACGATTGTTTATACACGAACGCCATCGTCGAAAATGTCGGGCTCACGTGTCCGGCGTGTCTTCTTCGTCGTCCGTCTCCCGCCTGCACTGACTCGTTTCGTGGCGGGCGCGCGTCTTATACGCTTACGCGGTTGCACGCCAGGGGTCAAGAGTTAGCGCAACATGTCTCTACCGGCAGCCGTAACGCGACGTTTGGCGGCCGTTTTGATGTTCTGCCCCGACAGGACGTCGTCGGCTATACGCGCGCCGGTCGACAACGCTATCTTTCCCAACGCCACGGCGCCTCTCCTGACGAGCGGCATGACGCTACGCAGTAGACCTCCAAATAGACTTCCTAGACCGTGTCCTCGTTGGTAGCGGGCACCTACGAAATAGGAAAGCGCACCTCCCGCTTGACGAGCGTAGTAGTCGTTGTGATTCGTCTCTAGAACAGTGCCGTCCGTCGTCGTGGGAAATGAAATGTCACCGTCAGTTTACCGATTTCGAATGGCAGGCGCCGGCCGGTATCGTCCCTTATATCGATCTCGATCGTCCCGAACTCTTTGCACAGGACGGGTACGTGCTAGATCTTCTGGAAGGTCTTCGACACGGTGTCACCTTGTCTACCACTCAGCGGAAAGATACGTAGCAGCGGAACGAGGCTGTCACCAACGACTCGAGGTTCAACGACGTTCGTGTAGATATAGAGCGACTCGAAACCCCGCGACTTGTCAACCACGGCCTCGACTTCTTTGAGACCTCCCCCTTCTTATCCGATCCAACCAGCATGTTGTCGCGAAAGCCTAGAATGGTGGTTTTCATATCCCCGAGGAATACGGCGTTCGACAGCATCGTCACCGTTATCTTGTGCGTGGTGACGCTGTAGTATAGGCGCACAACATTATCCGGCAGCACACGTAGTAGAGCTTTCTTTATCGCTTTGACGAGATTCTGCGGTCCTTGATAATACCCGGCCTCGATCCTGGTTCTCGTCGTAGTGATCTCCTTGGTGTCACCCGTATTTCTTAGCCCTATACGGAACCACGAATCTTCCTCTCTCACGTTGTACCAACTATGCGGGTAGATTATCTCCCACTGACCCGAAAGACAACTGTTTCCCTGACGGGTTGTGACGGTGGAGATATTCCAGTTCTGGGCCGGTGTATTGGGAAAGTGTCCCATAAAGGGAAATTATAAATATGTCATTTGTTGTGGTACCTTGTAAGAAGCCAGCAATCCTAGGGTTTGACATCTGTGAGCGACAAGGTCTTGTGAAAAGAGTCTATGTAGTAAATGATGAAACAGTTGAGGTAGATTACTCAGACTTGTTAGATGAATACAAGGACGTGTTTCATGGGTTAGGGTGTCTTGAAGGAGAATACTCTATTACGGTCGATGAAAATGTCACACCAGCAAAAAAAGTACCATTTGCTCAAAAAGGTAAACTTAGGGATGAACTTGAACGCATGGAAAAGCTGGAGGTTATTGAAAATGTCTACCGATTGGGTTAGTTCATTAGTGTTGGGTGAACAGAAAAAAACGGTGATCTCAGGGTACGTCACGACCCACATGACCTAAATCGAGCAATTAGGCGTGAACATTACAAGTTACCAACACGTGATGAGACAATGGCTCAGTTTAGCGATGCCAAATACTTCAGTAAGGTAGACGCGTCTAGTGGGTTTTGGCAAATGAAACTTGATGAAGACAGTACAAAACTGTGTGTCTTTAACACTCCATTTGGTAGGTTTCTCAGGCTTCCGTTTGGAATCTCATCAGCTCCAGAAGTGTATCACAAGAAAGTCCACATGCTGTTTGAGCATATTGATGGCGTCGATACTACGATGGATGACATCATAGTGCGGAGTAGTGCAAAGGCGGAGCATGATGAGCGACTGCGTGATGTGTTGGAAACCACGAGAAAGGCCAACTTATGGTTCAACCGAAGCAAGTGTGAGTTAGGTGTGAAGAAGCTTGTGTTCACTGGTGATTTCTTGACGGAACGTGGGGTCCAACCAGAGGGGCGAAAGGTTTCTGCCATAATGAACAGGCCAAGTAGCAAGGTAGAAGTGCAGAGATTTCAAGGAATGGACAATTACCTTGGAAAGTTCGTCTACAACCTGTCGACGAAGACTGAGAAACTCCTAATTCTGCTTGATAAGACTGTTGAGTGGCAATGGGGACGAGGGCAAGAGCAGGCACGGCAAGATCTCACAACGTTGTTATCCACTCATCCTCTGCTGAAATTCTACGATCCATCGAATACTGTGAAAATCTCATCAGATGCTTCTCAGGGTGGTCATGGTGCAGTGATTCTGCAAAAGCATGATGGCGAATGGCAGCCAGCAGCCTATGCGTCCAGAACGATGAAAAATGCTGAAACAAGATACGCGCAAATTGAGAAGGAACTTATCTGCATCATATTTGCGCGTGAACGATTCCATCAGTTCATATATGGACAAGCAGTGATTGTTGAAACCGATCATAAACCACTTGTGAATTTATTTCACAAGTCCCTGAATGATTGCCCACTGAAAATACAGAGACTTATGATCAGACTCCAGAAATACACACTGAAGATATCGTACACACCAGGAAAATTCATGCACACAGCTGATGCATTGCCCAGGGCGGCAGATCCCAATGAGGTTCAGTCTTATACAGAAGAAGATGTACAAGTTTATGTCAATATGATGACATCAAACATGCCAGTCTCTAGTGACAGAATGGACCAAATCAGATGTGAGACAAAAAAGAGTATGAAGCCTCTTATCGAGATGATCCACAAAGGATAGCCTCCAACTAAAGACGCATATGACAATGAAGTCCGTGAGTTCTGGAATTTCAGAGAAGTCAGTGATCGACGGTGTCATTTTAAAGGGAAGTAAGATTGTGATTCCCACAAGCATGAGGAAGCTCGTGCTTGAGAAGATACACCAAGGACATTTGGGAATGGAAAAATGTAAGAAACGTGCACGTGAAGTTGCGTATTGGCCACGCATGAATGCAGACATCACACATGTGGTGAATCAGTGCAGAACTTGCCTGAAATACAAACCTCAGCACCAGACAGAACCTCTACTTCCACATGAATCGCCAAATAGAGCGTGGCAAAAGCTGGGAAGCGATTTGTTCACATGGGACGGCAAGAACTGCATTGTAGTGACGGACTACTTCTCAAACTACTTTGAGGTTCAATGTTTGACTACAGTGAACAGCCGGTCAATCATAGCTTGTCTGAAAGACATATTTGCACGACATGGGATTCCTGATGTTTTGTTTAGTGATAATGGGCCACAGTATGCAAGCGCAGAATTCGCAGAATTTGCAAAGAACTGGGAATTTGTGCACAATACCACAAGCCCGCACTACCCAAAGTCAAATGGTTTAGCTGAAAGTTCTGTGAAAATTGTCAAAGATCTCATGAAGAAATCACAGGATAACAGAGAGGATTTCATGAAGAACTTACTGATATATCGGACGACACCTCTACAGATTGGCAAGTCTCCAGCGGAATTGTTGATGAACCGAAACATTCGGTCAAACTGGCCAGTAAACAGAGACTTGTTGACACCACACAACTCGGAGGAGGTGGTACAAAAGAAGCAGAGACAAAAGGAAACACAAAGCAAGTACTACAACAAAGGAACTCGCACATTGCCACCACTCAAGACAGGCGACAGAGTGAGACTCCGCAATTATAACGATGTACTGTGGTCCCAGGATGGAACGGTGAAACAAGAAGTTGCACCGCGGTCTTACCAGGTTAGTAGATAGTAAGACCTGTACGATCTCAAAAGCCTACTTATAAAAAAGAATTTAATGACCACTAAACGATTCGAGCACATAGCTGAGTCAGCAATAATGCGAGACTAATCCTATGTATAAAAAAAGATCAACGGCTTTGTGTTTGACACTAATGAGTTTGGGAAACCTACTTATAAAAAACGTGATTGATGAGCGATGTAATTTGATACTAATTGGATGATTGACAGTACACTAGAGAGATGCCACCTAGCGGTGAGTGCAGAGAGTATTTTAGTCCTAGCGATCAACGCCGTACCTAGAGCGCGCTGACGTAGGCAATAATGCGTTTAATAATAAAGTATATAAGTTTAGTTTCGTACTTGATAACCACGCTAAAGTATATAAGTTTAGTTTCGTACTTTATAACCACGCTAAAGTGAAGTGGACCACCTATAACTGGGGTAGGAGTTGTGCTGACGTAAGCAATACGCTGGGGTAGGAGTTGTGCTGACGTAAGCAATACGCTAACCACGCTAAAACCATTGTATATTAAAACCATTGTATAAACGTTGAGATGTCCCCGTATGTGATGTTGACAGCAAGAGCGACGACGACTGCTGCAGCGATAAGGGCTGCTGCCCTACTGGTCTTTGACCCCTGGATGACAGCATAGCTGGCTAACGGCGTTGTTCTGGTGGACGGATTAAAACGAAAGCAATGCGTTTAAATACATCTAGTCGTGGGATTATCAAATGCATAAATACACTAACATTCAGTAGGGTGTTTATGCATTGAAAATAGACGCGTGAAAACGTGAGTAGTGACTGGAATATTTTATTGCGTGTAATACTGTAGTATTCGACCACGACCGACGGGTTGCCGCCTGTCGGTCTCCGGCGGGGAGCCGATCTCCGGCGGAAGACCGAAGCCTTCCCGCCGATAGAGTTCGAGAGGCGTTATCGTCCTCCATAGGCCGTTCGGCTGCCGGACGAGAAAGATCCGAGCCATATCGGGGACGATCTCGTCATCATCATCGTCACTGTAGTGCGTGACATTGGGCGGCGTAACAGGTGGCGAAGGCGCACGGACGGACGGCGCGACCGCGCATGTTGCTTGAGTCGACGTCGTCGATGCGTCGGGGGGGAGCACAATTGGCCTACGTGGCGTGTATGTCTCCCTTGTAGGCAGTTGGATCGGTCTATGAAATAAACAAAGGATGAATAAAATGAGTGAGATAGTATGCATTGTTTAAACGTTAAATTGAAATAAAATGCTGTCTTGGTAAAATACATTGTTTAAATAAAATGTACTTATAAATAAAATGCATGCATGTTTAAACGGTAAAACTAGTAAAACATGCATTAAATAAAATGCATTACAACAATAAAAACATGCATTTAAACGATACTAGTAAAAAACAATTTAAATATACAACAATAAAAACGTGCATTTAAATAAAATGCATGCATGTTTAAAATACATCTGTTTACTACAACAATAAAAACGTGCATTTAAATAAAATGCATGCATGTACTTATAAATAAAATGCATGCATGTTTAAACGGTAAAACTAGTAAAAACATGCATTACAACAATAAAAACGTGCATACTAGTAAAAACATTTAAATAATACAACAATAAAAACGTGCATTTAAATAAAATGCATGCATGCATGCATGCTATAGTAAGCACTGTTTAAATATCTTACAACAATAAAAGCACTGTCTTACCGTGGTGTTGTTGTGGACATGTTGTTGTTAGAGCGATGTGGTGGAGACGTCGTGTGTTCGTGTTTGTAAAAGCGTGTATGAAATGTGCGCGTCGTCAAACAGCGGTG
Source organism: Paraescarpia echinospica (assembly GCA_020002185.1). NCBI lineage: Eukaryota > Metazoa > Annelida > Polychaeta > Sabellida > Siboglinidae > Paraescarpia > Paraescarpia echinospica. The sequence continues at coordinate 16,302,238 of CM034535.1, read as the reverse complement.
GCGGCGGCGCATGACACTACGACTGATTTTGATTGACATGTGAACGGAGAACAAAGGGATTTTTACAAACGTTAAACGAAACGTTAAAAGTACGAAATTAAACGTTATATACGATCACTGGGGGGTCAGGAAACACGAGATGCGTATATATTAGAGAAATTCGCGGTAAAAGTCACATTTGACAATGAATGCACTGACGTGAACGTTAGCTTTTTTCCTAAAACAAATTCCTCGGAGAGTAAACGGAATGCGTTAAGCGCACATGTGTGACATCTGTTGCGCGTGACTTAACGAGTTGGAATGTGAACGGAGAACAATGGATTTTTACAAACGTTAAAAGCGCGAAATAAAACGTTGTATAAGATCGCTGGGGGATCAGGACACACGAGATGCATAGATATTACAGAAATTCGCGGTAAAAGTCACATTTGACAATGAATGCACTGACGTGAACGGTAACTTTTTTCCGAAAACAAAATGCCTGGGTTGGATGAAGTATGCACGACGATAATTGAAAAAGATAAGGATATGAGTGTGAAGTGCGCATGCGCGTTATAGTGTAGACAATGACATTTCAAAAACAATAAACGAAACGTTAAAAGCACGAAACTAAACGTTGTATAGATTCTCTGTGGAGTCAGGACACGCGAGGTGCATCGATATTAGAGAAAATCGATGTAAGGAGAGATTTAACGGCGAATGTACCGACGTGACCGGATACTTTTTTTCGAAAACAAAATGTCTGAAATGTACGAGGCAAGCACGCTGATAATTGAGTAAGATGACGTATTAGGGTGAAGTGCGCATGCGTGTTATTTGGAAAAGGTATAAAACGGGTGAGAAAAATGTTATATTGTATGACGCCGAACTTCTAACCGTGTATTCTTTCTACAGAGCAGCAAGCAGCAGACGTTCTTCCGCAACATGGCGGATGAAAGTCAACAACCAAAAAAGTCGAAGGCGCCGCGTAAGCAGTCGATGAAGGCGGCGGCCAGCAGCAGCGGCAGTCAACCTTCGGCACTGATTGCAGCCTTGTCAATGGGGGTGCCACCACCCGTTAAGCGCCCCGTTACGCTGATCGCGGCCCCGTTGACGGTCGGCCGAAAACGGAGCGCCGAAGAGGCGCGCTTGGAACAGCCCGACGAGACGGCCGAGCAGCCCCCGGTCCTGTCGCGGAGCGGTTCTATGGAGCGTGAATCGGCGGCGTCGACACGCGCCACAGCGGTGAGTCTGAGACATCTGAAGTGCGCCGTCAACGGCGTATATAAAATCCTGTCGCCCGTTACGATCGAGGCCGTCTCGTACAAAGCCGAGCCCGGCACCACCTATTTGGGATGTTCCCGTTGTCGCCGGAAATTACAGACAAACAAAGACGGGGCCCTGATATGTCGAACGCACGGTGAAGTGTTTGTACCGAAATATTTCTTCGCGTTGCGTGTGATGGTGAAGGACGGCGAGGAGGAAGAAGATGAGCTTTGGCTTACGTTGTTCGATAGCCAAATGTCTAATCTCGTCGAGTTCACGGTCGAGTACCTGACGGAATTGAACGAGGAGGATCTCCGCGATACCGTGCTCGAGTTAACCGGTACTAAAGTGGAGATTAGTGTGCGGAAGTCCGCACACTAAAAAGATACGTCGACGACGATGACTAATGTTGTCTTGTGTTGTTTGTAGGAAGAGGAGGAAAATTGGCCGCTACTGGTAGATTTATTGAAGCACGCCAACGAACGACAACGAATGAGAGATCGTCAGGGGCTGGAACTAAGCAAGCAGAGCTTTGAACTATTAGCCGAGTCGGCCGAACAATATATCAGAGCGTTCTGGTTGGCCTATGAAGCAAGCCTATTTCGTAGTAGTTTGATGTACTAACAGTTGTGCTTTATATGCTTTAGGAAGTGCGCTGCGTACTCCAAAAAATGCTTGCAAACAACGAAAGGATCCGCGCTCAGTACGACGAGGTTGCGACGTTCGTAAGAACGTTGTTGGAACGGGGTGTGCCGGCGGGGTCAGTAAAGATGGAGGAGATGGAGGAGGAGGAGGAAAAGAAGGAGGACTAATCATAATAATGTGTTTGTAGGACGCTCTGATGCAACACACCAGACGTGAGTGTATGAGCGACTTCCTACACGCGTTGCTGACGGTGATATCACGTAAAGAGTAGAACTGCTTTGTGCTGTAGGGTAGTGGCGGAGGAGTACGTGACGCTCACGTATTGGAGGCGATAATCGAGGAGGCGCTGGGCTCGCCCCGAACGCGCCCCCCTCCACCGACGTATAACGACAGCCTTGGGACGATGGGACCGTACTGGAGCGTATCGGAGGAGCTGGGGACGTGCCAACGGCAACTCATCGTGCCGAGCCGGAGTCAGTTGATCGTACGTTACGAACGACTGGCTATGGATCTCGTCGCCGAGACTATCGGCGAAATGGTTCTGGAAAAGGCGCGGGATCATTGCGGGATATTCGAACCGAATGAAGGCTGCCCCTACGTTCACATGTCCGGCTATCGCGCGGGACGGCCGAATCGCGTCTACATGCAACGTTTCGTTAAGCCGGGCTGTATTGTGGCGCGGTATTTCAACGAGGTCATGGAAACGTTCCTACGTCGATCGCTCATTCCGTGTTTTACGAGACTAGTGCATATACTAAGCGAGACTACGGTGTCGATTTCTTCCGGTGATCAGCAGCCGCAAACGGGCCGTGCAGGAAAATTGTATTTGGTGCAGTTTGTGTCGAACTGGTTGTTGGGAACGAATTGGCGCGATTATATGAATCGCGTGCAACTCGAGTCGGCCGTGCACACGTACGTGCAACGCCGTAGCGGACTGGAATGAACGAACACTAGAAAAATAGAGAACATTTGCTTGCTATTGAAACGAAGGCTTCACGCTGCTGTGTTTGAATGTTGTAAAAGAGTACCGAATAAAACGTTGAAAATGTTCTTTCCGTTTCCGAGTTAGAAAAATTACCGCTAGTTAGAAACAACCACCACCACCACCGCTTACCGCTAGGGTTAGAAACCACACAGTTAGAAACACCGCATTCCACCGCTAGGGTTAGAAACACTAGTTAGAAAAACCACCACCACCGCTAGGACCACCAAAAACCGCATTCCACCGCTAGGGTTAGAAACACTAGTTAGAAAAACCACCACCACCACCCCTAGGATCACCACACAGTTAGAAAAACCGCATTCCACCGCTAGGGTTAGAAAAATCTTCCCGCTAGGGTGTACTTACCACCACCACCGCCACCGTCGCCGTTATAAATAGCGACGCTCGAAAAATATCATTAGAGAGAATGCCACCATCACCACCTACTAGATGGCAATGTCCGAAATGTGGGCGCTATTTCGCGACGCAGTCGACGTTAGAACGACACGTAAAGAGTTCGAAAATATGCGGCGACGAAGCGCTATGCGTAAAAGGTCGAGAGTGTCCAAAATGTGGAAAGCTATACACCACGCGTTACGTTATGCTACGACATCTGAGGCTGCAGTGTGGCCGTTCGCCACCTAGTGAATCAGTGGAGGAAGAGGCCGCCGCTAGGGCGCCGCCGCCGTCGCCCGACGATCTACAGCGTGTCGTAGACGAGCACCGGCGTAGCATAGAGACGTCGGTGGCGCGCCGCGTCATACAGTCGCGTTACAACTATCGTATGACCGCCTGTACGAGTACGCGCGTACTCGATCCGCGTCTGAGGGAAATGTTACTCGCTCAAAAGAACGCGTTTAAAATTAACGTCAGTTATGGTTTTGTATTACGCCACAAGGTGTCGGGTCGGTACCGATATTTTCATTCTTCGTGTAACTGTTGCGGTCGCCTCCTCGAAACACCCGCCCTAGTTACCGATAGCCGTTCATTCGAACGATTCCTCGACGCCGTGCGTACTACCGACGTACTGCAGTACGCCATCGCGCAGCGTCCCGACTCGGGGTGGATCGTCGAGCTCGTAACTAACGCCACCTACTTCGTGAACGTCATCATCAATCATCCTATCGGCTGCGTTGGCGCGACGACGCTTCCCGCCTACGTGCGCCTCAACAGGTCCATCGTGTCGTTGACGAACGATGTTCGAGGCGCGCCCTACGACGACCATCTGTGTCTCTTCCGATGCATCGCCCTTCACCTGCAAGGTCACCGACGAGGCGAAAGTATCCGCCATACGAACCGTTTAACGAAAGACGCTAAACGTCTGCACGCGCGGTATCGTCGCGACACGGCGACGACCTCGAACGGCGGCGGCGTACGCCTGAACGAACTGGATCGCGTGGAGACGGTTTTCGGCATCAACGTCGTCGTCTATCGTCGACCGAACTAGTCCGTCGATCGCGCGAAGCGCACCCCACGACGCTGAACGTCAACCTGTACGAGTCGCACTTCTCGTACATAAGCGATCGGCGCGCGAACACGAAAACGTACAAGTGCGGGAAATGCGGCAGCGTCCTCTGGCGGAACGCGCGCGATTTACGACGTCACGAAGCGACGTGCGAAGGCGGCGTTCGTTACGTGTTCCCCGGCGGCGTCTACCGACCGACGGCGTCCGTATTCGAGCGGCTCGACGACGAAGGTATCGACGTCGGCGACGACGACCTGCGCTACTACCCGTACCGCGCGACGTTCGATTTCGAGTGCTATTTCGCCGATAACGATCTGCCGACGGATAGCGACAAATGCCGCTGGATCGCGCGACACGAACTGCTCAGCGTGAGCGTCGCGTCGAACGTGCCCGGTCACGAAGCGGAGCGCTGTTACGTCACGACCGGCGATTCGTCGGAACTCGCGCGTCGCCTCATCGACGACCTGGAAGCGGTGAGCGCGGCGGCGTGCGAGATTCTACGTCCCCGCTACGACGCGACCTTCGAGGCGCTCGACGCCCTCGACGCCGACTGGCGGCGACGATGCAACGACGACGACGACGCCGCCGACGCGTCACCGTACGCCACTCTCGCCGACCGGCTGTGGACGTACCTTCGTCAAATGCCCGTATTGGGGTTCAATTCGGATAAGTACGACCTGAACGTCGTCAAAAAGTACTTGACCCCCCTGCTCATAACCGACGACGCGCAGCACACGTCGTCGGCGTTTACCATTAAACGTCAGAACAATTACATGTGCCTGTCGACGACGACGTTGAAGTTCCTGGATATAACGAATTACCTCGCGCCCGGCGTTTATCTACGATCGCTTTCTGAAAGCGTACGGTTGCTCGGCAACGAAGGGCTACTTCCCGTACGAGCACATCGACGCGTTGTCGCGTCTGGACGAAACCGCCCTGCCGTCGCGCGAAGCTTTCTACAGCCAGCTGAAACGCGAGGGAATCTCCGCGGAGGCGTACGAGATTTGCGCGACGGCGTGGCGCGACGAGGGCATGACGTCGATGCGCGATTTTCTTGTGTGGTATAACAATCGTGACGTGGCGCCGTTTCTCGAGGCCGTCGATCGCCAGTTCGCTTTCTATCGGCGCCGACGTATCGACATGTTCAAGGACGCCATCAGCGTACCGGGGTTGACGTTGTTGTACCTGTTCAACGACCTGCCGAAATCGATCCATTTCTCGCTCTTCAACGAGCCGAACAAAGATCTGCACCGTCTGCTGCAGGCGCAGATCGTCGGCGGCCCGTCGATCATCTTCGCGCGCCACCACGAGGCCGACGTGACGTCGATTCGTGGCGACGGCGGCGCGCCGTGCCGATCGATAGTAGGCTTCGACGCAAACGGCCTCTATCTATGGGCGATAATGCAGGAGATGCCGACGGGCTGGTATACGCGCCGACGCGCTGAGAACGCCTTTCGAGCGGAACGCGTGCACCGCTACGGCCGTATGGCCGTGGAGTGGTTGACGCGCGTGGAGGCGGAAACCGGCGCGCGTATACGTCACCAGTTGAACGGACGCGAGAAGCGCATCGGAAAGCACCGAGTCGACGGCTGGTGCGCCGCCACGCGAACGGCGTATCAATTCCACGGCTGCTATTTTCACGGCTGCCCGACGTGTCAGGCGCACGTGACGACGAACGCCGTCAACGGTCAACCGATGACGACGCTGTACGCCGCGACGATCGCCGTGACCGCCTACCTGCACCGTTTCGTCGACGAAGTCGTCGAAATGTGGGAGTGCCAGTGGCACGCCGAGCAATCGCCGGCGACGCCGACGCCGCCCGACGCGTCACGATGGCAACCGCCGCCGACCGCCATTACGCTCTCGACGATACTGGAGGCGGTGCGCGACGGCTCTCTGTTCGGCCTCGTGCAGTGCGATATCGCCGTACCGGAAGCGCTGCGCGACAAGTTCGCCGAGATGCAGCCGGTATTCAAGAACGTCGATATCGTGCGCGACGATCTCAGACCGTTCATGCGCGACTACGCCGAGTCGCACGATCTCCTCACGCGACCTCAACGCTCGCTCGTCGGAAGCTACTTCGGCGCGGCGATCGTGCTCGCGACGCCGCTCCTACGCTGGTATCTGGCGCACGGACTCGTCGTCGAGCGCGTCTACCAGATCGTCGAGTACGCGCCGATAGCGTGCTTTCGCCGCTTCGGCGACGCGGTTTCGACGGCGCGTCGCGAGGGCGATATCGATCCCGACAAATCGATCATCGCCGATACATTTAAACTTCTCGGGAACAGTTCCTACGGGAAAACGATTACGCGCGTCGATCGGCACCGGGAAATCAAGTAAGCGACGCCGGTCGGCGCGTCGATGCTCGTCAACAATCGGCGCTTCCGGCAACTGGACGTCGTCGTCGACGACGCGCTGTACGAGGTGGCGCTGAATAAGCGTAAAATTGTCTACGGCCTGTCGATACATATCGGCTATTTCGTATTGCAGTACGCAAAATTGAGAATTCTGGAATTTTATTACGATTTCGTCGACGCCTACATTCCCCGTCCGCTCTTCCAGTACTGCGCTATGGACACCGACTCGGCGTACATAGCCCTAGCCGGACGTGACGTCGACGCGCTCGTACTGGAAGAACGTCGCGAACACTACTTCCGGTATCGTTCGCTCTGGTTTCCGGCCGATTGCTGCGACGCGCACGTGGACGCCTACGTACGACGGCGCGTCGCCGGACTAGCGTGGGAAGAGGCGGCCTGCTGCGCGCGCCGACGCCTGTTCGATCGTCGAACGCCGGGTCTCTTCAAAGAAGAGTGGCGCGGCGAGGGCATCGTGGCGCTGTGCAGCAAAACCTACTACTGCTTCGGCGGCGTCGCCGGTCCGAAGTACAGCACGAAGGGACTGAGCAAGCGACAGAACGCCGACATCGACGAGCACACCTTCCTCGCCGTACTGCGCCACCGTCGCAACGGCGTCGGCTGGAACCGCGGTTTCCAAGTGAAAGACTCGTCCGTGTTGACTTACGTTCAAGAGCGCGCGGCGTTCAGCTACTTCTACGCTAAACGCCGCGACCTCGACGACGGCGTCACTACGGCGCCGATACTCGTCTAACTCGTAAACTCGTCTAACTCGTAAACACTCGTCTAACTCGTCTACTACTAACCTAACCCCCACCACCCCCCCCTAGGGGTAGTTTCTGTATGTATGTATGTATGTATGTGTGGGTAATAATAAACACCAACCATTGTATACATCATTTGTTCGTTTTTATTTCTTCTACTACAAGCGGTTAATGAGGTTTTAATAAATCGTGTACGAGACAGTCATTGTTCACCCTATCGGTGCCGAATAGGCTCTGGAACGTCGTCAACGGCATCCCGCGACATCGGAGGAGAAGGTAGGCGACGCAATATTGTCCGCACACGTAAGAGATGACGCTCTGCAGGCTCTTGTCGTTGTACGTCCACGCGTCGCCGCAGTGGCGGCGCAGGAAGGCGCGGAAGTCGGCGTGCAGCGGCGGCAGACCGTACGAATCGAAGTACTCACCTCGTCGGTCGGCGCCGACGTAGACGGCCACCCAGTGCTGTCCCGGTTCGCCGCCGTCGTCGGTGTTGCACACGAAGGCCGTCGGGTAGGTGGTGGCGCCGATGGCGGCGGTAAGTAGCGCTTCTTTAGGCACGACGCCGACGACGATACGTTTAGCGTACATATCGAGTTCCAGACGACGCATCAGTTGAAACGTATCCATAGTTACTACCAGTCGTAAATGACGTTCCGGTTCCGGTCGATTTCCATCACCGTCTCGAATTCCGCGTACACGACGACGTTCACCGGAAGCGGTAACGGCGTCTCGAAATGCATATCGACGCCCACGCACCCCTGACGCACGACGTTGAAATGATCGCCGTCGCAACAGTCGGGGGTCAGGTCGAAACCGAAGATGCTGTAGCCGGCGCCGAAGTCCGTGCGCGATACGTCGTTCCCCTCGTCCTCGAACGCCTTTCCGGTCGCCTCAAAGAGATTCATGTAGCTGCGCACGTACCGGTTGTGCGGGAAGTCCGGCTGCAGCGACTTGCTCGGCACCTGACGTCCGTCGACGACGAGCGTCGGGAAGTTTATGTCGTTGTGACGCGCGTCGAACGGATTTCTAGTGTAGTCGCCGTTGTAGGCGACGTTATCGATCATCATCAGGAAGAGGCGTTTCGGAATCGCGCCCATGTACAGGTTCTCGTGCGTGTGCGATAGCGCACCCGCCGTTATCGAGAACGATTTGCAGTCGACGTGACGCATCGGAAACTTAGCCGTTCCCAACGCCCACGCTTTGATATGTCCCATCTGGACGGCCGGGTTCAACTTCACTTTTCGCACGTGCAGTCGAATCGCCTGCAGCACGACGCGCCTCCCCGGTACGGCTTGCGCGCCCATCAGCGAGAAGGCGTCCTTCGAGCGCACTATGCGCACTTTCGTGTCGACGCCGTTCGGTAGGTGTTTGTTTAGCATAAACGCGTCGACGTGCAGCCGTCCCATCATCTCCACCTCGTTGCTATCGGCCGTCGCGACGCGTCGCGCCTCGAAACCGAGGTTGCCGTTGCCGAGCGTGTCCATCCGTCCGGCGGTGTCTTTGTACCACAACGACGCCGTGAGATGCGAACGTTTCGCGTCGCTACCGTAACATAGCAACGTCTCGAGGTAGGCCCGGTACGCGTACGTATTGGTCGACGGCGTCACGAGGGTGTTGTTCAGCGACACGTCGATTTGACTGATCATCGAATGCAGAAAATTGTTGACCGGCGCCACCGCGGCCGCGGCCGCCAGATCGGTACCGTCCCCCCGCGTCACTTTGAAGCGCACGTACAGTTGAATGCTCGCCAGGTCCGTATAGTCTTCGCCCGAACCCGGCACGAGGAACTCGATAGGGCCGCCGGCGTCGAGAGTCGTCAGCGGCTGGTAGACGGTCCAATGACTACTCTCGATGCTCGTCAGCGTCACCGGTCCGCTGAACAGCTCCAGTTCGGCCTTCACGCCCTCGCACGTCGAGCCGTTCACGAACGCCATCGTTGTCGTCCGTTCGACGTCTTCCGCCTACTGACGACCGTCGCCGCTAGGCGTGTTCTCTTTATGCCGCCGCCGCCGCCGCCGCGGCGGTGCGTTTTTTTTTCTCCGTCGAGTTGACTAAATATCGTATGCAGGATGACCGACGCCACCGCGGCCGTCGGATCTCCTCCGCGCGGCGTCACCACTATGAAGCACTGACTGACCGTTCTCGAGTGCGCGCTCCATCGTCGTCGTTACTCGTCGAATATGTCCGTTCGACGCGCTCTTTTCCGCCTACTGACGGTCGTCGCCGCTAAGCGCGCTCTCTTTACGCCGTGTGAACGGCGCTGCTGCTGCGTTTGTTTCTTTTTCTTCTTCTTCTTTGGTGGCGCCGCCTGCGGATTCAATAGGCCGTCGAGAAGATCGGCGCCGGCCTCCTTCGCGCGCCTTTTTAGCGACTGTTTCAGATTGCCGCCGGCAACGACGTCGCGCGCCACGTGCATGCCATCGCGCCCCTCTTGATAAGCGGCATGGCGCTTCGAAACAGACTCCCGAAGAGATTACCCAGACCGTGACCTCGTTGACCCCGAGCGCCGACGAAGACCGGCAGCTGTCCGCCGACCTGACGAACGTAGTAGTCCACGTACGGGTTCTTCGACATGTTAAAACAATTTCGATTTACAACGTCTGAAGTGAAGCGTCGTCACCACCTTCCCCTGCTCGAATGGTATCGGTTGGCCGTGATCGTCTCTTATATCGACTTCGACCTCGTCGAATTGATTCCGCATCAGCTTAACGTATTGCACGCGAACGAACGATTCCGAAACGACGTCACCGTTCTCGCCGCGGACGGCGATGTTTCGAAGGAGCGGCGCGAACACGTCACCGACGACGCGCGGTTCCATGAGATCCGTGTACACGTACAGACTCTCGATACCCGCCGACATGGTCACCCTATTGCGACCTTCGTACTCGAACGTGTACGCGGCGGGCGACGTGCTGATGACGGGCCTCGTCGCCGGCGCGGGACCGTACGCGGACAAACTCATGATCGTGTTGCTATGGAAACCGAGCACGTGCCTCAGACGGCTCGAATGAGGTATGATAAATTCGACACCCGCCGACATACGTAGCGTAAAGCGGTTAGAGACGGCGCAGTATTCTAGCACGGCCTTGACCTTCCTGGTGTGTAATTTCTCTAGCGCCTCGTTGATCCTGTTGCACAACGTATAAACGTTGTTGTAGAAACCGTGAGGAATCGTCGTCTGACGATATATCAGCACGGTCGCGCCGCTTTCGTCTATCTGCGTGTAAACACCCGGTTCGCCCGCCGCGCAAGTCAGATAGAAGAAGGCGTCCTTCTTTCTCACGTTGTACCACGTGTGCGGATACTGTACCGACACGGCGCCGCATTCCCACTCCCCCGACAGGTCGAAACGTCGCGGCAACGTCGTGACGTAGTGCGTCAACGTATTTTCGGTGTGACGCTTCATAGACGCGTTGCTCGGCAGCGTCAGGTAAAAGTCAGACGAGACCGCCATCGCGTTGACGTTCGCCGCCGCCGCCGACACTCATAGACGGACTCGGGAGCAGGTAACCGAGACAGCTGCTCAACAGCGCCGTCCACAGGTTGGAGTCACCTTGACCTTTCGTCAGATTGTATATATTAACGGCGATGACGAAGTACAGGACGACGACGACCTGACAGAGGAACACGATTTCGGCCTTAGGGCATTCGTTGCCGCAGATTCGCCATGGAACGGGTTCGGCGGCGGTTGTTGTTGTAGCGTCGATGGAGTCCGCGTTGCGCTCGTCGTCGACGACGGACGATTCGTCGGCGTTCGTTCGACGCTCGCCACTCGAGGTAGTTTCGTCGTCGTCGCACATCGTCGCGCCACTGCGCGCTGTCGATGCAGCAGGGGCCTTTATACGGTAAGAACGAAGATCCGTTGCATAATCCCGCCTCGTGCAGTCGCCAGCAGCCGGTGTGACGCGTCCAACGATTCATCATCATCATAGGTCCACGAGCGACTCGGCGTCGATCCAGCTGTTGAATGAGGCCGGATATCCGCTCCATTTTACGAGCGCCTCCGAACCGCCGCCACGACGCCGACGACGCCGAAGAACCGCCTCCACGCGATATAGTTTGTCTTTCGGAACGACTACGCGTTGTAGTTCCGGTTCGTAGAAGGTGCCCTCTATCGGCGTCTCGGCGTCGTCCTTGAGGCGATAAACGGGCGGTTCGGACGGGTGCACCTCTACGACGGTGAACAGCTCCTCGCTCCAGTTAGCCATGTATCCTTTTTTGAAATGACCCCTCGTCTTGCTGATACGTACGCGATCTCCCACGCGTAGTTTCGGTTTTCGTCGTCGTTCGTCGCCACCCCCGTACAGTCGTTGCCATACGGCCTCCTGATTCGTCGCGTCGACACTCGCCGGCGTCCTACCGATGCTTCGGTGGTAGGCGTTGTTGTACGATCGCACGAAATCCGGTAACGCCTCTACGTAGCGCAGCGTTTCGTGTTTCGTAAAATAGCGCCACATACGCGTCTTCAAAGTTCGATTAAACCGTTCCACGACGCTCGCTTTGGTCTCCTCGTTATGCGTCACGAAATGATGAACGCCGCGACTCTTTAGCAACGTTTGCAGGGGTCGGTTCAAAAACTCGCTCCCCTTATCGGTCTGCAGCGTGTGCGGCGTCTCGTCGTCGTCGTCGTCGTCGTCGTTTAGCAGGCGCTCGAAGGCCGCGACGAGCGACGCTCCGGACTTATTCTTCAACGGAACGCACCACGCCCGCTTCGAAAACACATCGATCACCGTCAATAGGAATGTTATACCGTCGTTGTGCGTTTTCAGTCTAGTCAAGTCGACCAGATCGGCTTGCCACTGCTGGTTTCGACCGCCCACGATGACGCGACGTCGTTTGAAATGACGTCTAACCGGTTTGTGTAGGGTATAGGCGTCCTGCGACGCTAGCCACCTCTCGACGGCCGGACGTCGGAGCTTCGACGCCCGGTGCAACGCGTCGACGCCTCCGTAACTCCCCACCCGTTTCGGATCGAAGTACGCGTTATTCAGCTCGTCGTCGTCGTCCTCGTCGTCGACGTTTCGTTGCTGTCGAGGCTTTCGTTTTGGACGACGACGACGACTCCACCCGGACACCATGACGACGACGACGACGACGATGATACGATGATACAGAACGCGATAAACGCGATGATGAAACCGACGACGACGACGATGATGATCGCGCGTCGTGACGTCATCACGACAACGTATCCCACGCCGTGTCGCCCAACGAAGCGGATCTGCTGCGTTTAGGTTCGCCTCGCATCCGAATACGACGTCTCCGCTCAGTCGGCGCTGCTGATGAACTAGACGTCGACGGCATCGTCATCCTCTCTTCTAGTAGCTGCTTCCGTCGTCGGTCCACGTACGAACGATAGCGCGGGTTGCCTACGAATTCCATAGGGATATTCATATCCTTCATGCGCAATCCGAACTCCCGCCATCTTACGGGCGCCGTCGTCTTCGATCTCGTTCGCATGAGATCGTTTACTAGATCGAGCATATTACTCCCCGCGATCGCTTTACCGTCGTACACGAATTCACCGCGATCGTTCCATCGAGTCAACGGATCGGCTTTCATTTTTTCGATCAGCAGTCTCGTCTTCTCTTTCAACGTTTTCGGCATACTGGCTACGATTTCGCGCTCTATCGTCTCCGACGATGGTGGCGCCGCCGCCGCCGCCGCTGCTGGCGCCACCGGTACCGCGGGTGTCTCGCCGCTGTTCACCACCGACACGCGTACCGGTTGCGCCGCTCGAGCCGCCTCTATCGTATTGTACCGACTCAGCAGTTGATTGTACGACGCTACCTTTTCTCGTTCCGATAAATCCGAACGTTCTAGAATGTCCTTCATGTCGCTGTCAAGGCTACTCAGCACACGTGATCGAGGCGTGCTCGACGACTGATCGACTTTCAGAATGTTGTACGCGCAATCGCACAGACTACAAATGAGACCGGTGGGCGAGTAGCGCTTTTCGCAGAGCGATGTTCCGCCTATGTCTCTCCAACAGCTGCAGGGCGACGATGTGTCTCTTTATTTGATTCGTCGGTCCCGCCACCTTCGGCCGTCTCTTCGCTCCCGTCACGCGCGCCTTCATAGCGACTAATAAACGTACGCCCCGTCGTCTCTCTCTTCTTATAGTCCGCCGACGCCACCACCACCGCCGCCGCCACCCTTCCGTACGTACACGTACTGAAGGCGATCGTCCGGAAATATGCACGTACGCAGACGCATGTCCTCTTCCGTTTCCTGTTTCAGATCCACGAATAGATACCCGTACGCCGACGACGTCGCGTCTTTGAAAGCCTCTATCATGTAGTTGACCTTTCCCGGGTACATCTGTTTCGCTAGGTGACCTACTTGACCCGCGTCACGTGGACTCTTGAATAGCACTATGTATTGAGCGTTCAGGCTGATTGTACGGTTTTCTTTCCCTTTCGGAAACATGTTCTGACGCAATTGTACGACCGACGTATTACAATGATGACTTTTTTTAGTAAATAGTACCGTCACCCGGCTATCGGTCTCCTCCATGAGGTCGTCGAGTACTAGAAGCGTTCTCGCTTTACCGTCTAAACGTTTCGGATCCGGCAGGCCGTCTACGAACTCTATTTTCGAAGACATAGACGCGTAGCCGCTCTGCCACTGTCCGTAACACCACAGGATTTTCTCCGGCGGCGGATCGATCATAGTGTCGTAACGTATCAAACGCTCGACGAACGTCGTCTTACCGCATCCCGTAGGACCGGCTACTATACACGTAAAAGGATGCTTCAACGACGGTCCGTTCATTTTTCACGACTGAACGACGAACACTTTTTTACGCGTTTTTATACTCATCGCGCAACTCCATCAACATTTTACCGAGCGTGTTCTTCCCCGGATCGCCCGCGATTCCGCTACCCCAGAAACCCTCCTTACTCGCTATCCATTCCACCAATTCGGCGTCCCCGGTCGCCAACAGTGCAGCCTTCAAATCGCTCGATCCGTCAAACTTCCTCCTCAACAACATCTTCATACATTTCACCCTAATGTCGGTCCATTTGTTTCTCATTCTCTTTAGTCGAATGTCGTAACTGCGTCGTTTCGCTGCGTAAGAAGTTAGCGAACTTTTGATTATTTCGGCGCATTCCACGTCCTCGTAGAATATCGCTTTCCTATACTGATAGGCGTGCTCGACGGATCGAAAGCCCCGACCGAACGCCGACAGTCGACGCATATACATATTCGACAAGAACGACCGCGATCCACCAAACCTTATAGGCGACGACATCGTACCGACTACCGATCACCCGCTACCGTCACCGCTTATATACCACCAACACTAATAAAAAGTTGCGACTAGGGTTCAAACCCGGAACCTTTCGATCCCTAGGCGAACACTCTCCTAAGAGAGCTATACCGTCGCCAACGATTATGCAGGGTTTTGCCCCGGTTATATCTCACCGCTAGGTGGCATTTTACCCCGCTAGGTGGCCTCTCGAATCTACAAACGTATTACGTCAGCGTTGAGGACTACGTTAAAAGTACGAAACGTTGCATGGTTTTAGCGTGGTTAGCGCGATAAACGCATTATTGCTTACGTCAGCGCGCTCTAGGTACGGCGTTGATCGCTAGGACTAAAATACTCTCTGCACTCACCGCTAGGTGGCATCTCTCTAGTGTACTGTCAATCATCCAATTAGTATCAAATTACATCGCTCATCAATCACGTTTTTATAAGTAGGTTTCCCAAACTCATTAGTGTCAAACACAAAGCCTTTGATCTTTTTTTATACATAGGATTAGTCTCGCATTATTGCTGACTCAGCTATGTGCTCGAATCGTTTAGTGGTCATTAAATTCTTTTTTATAAGTAGGCTTTTGAGATCGTACAGGTCTTACTATCTACTCAGGTTGAAACAGATTCAGTGGTCATGCTGAGAAGAAATCGCAGTGACTTACGGGTGAAATACACCAACCGTCCAGTTCAAGCAGACTTAAACACAGCAACAGATGCCTTGGTTGAAAGTAGAGTGCAAGTGAAGAGTTGCAACGAAGGTCAGGCACCACCCGAGCCCATGATAAACGTGCAGTAATTCGAAGGGTCTCAAAACGTGCTAGGAAACCCCCATCAAGATACATCCAGAAAATATAAAGTTATGACGGGTGGTGTTTGGGACCACAAGTATGCATATGTTAGGCAGTAGCTCATTAAAACAATACGAACTTGATGAAGTTATAATTGTCAACTTTGGAAATGTGTAACCAACAATAACTTGTTTATATGGAAAGGCCGGAAGATGTGGTAATCTAGCGAAGTAGTGGCGCCACCTTCTTGATCCTAAATAAGAACACATAGTGTTGGTGAATGCGACCAGAGGTCGGGCGGAGCACATGGCACACGGTCACGATGTACATCGTACATAGATGTTTGAATAAACATTCTACATTACTTATATACATTGTTTGTAAGTAATATCACAAGTTCCATCTTCTATGTCTTAGATGTAAAAAAAGAACAATTAAAATCAAACAATTCTGTTGTAGGCACTGTGTGCATTATATATGGATTTGTAAATTATTTTGATTGTAAGATATTTTGTTTGTATCAAACATAACTATACTGATTGGGGTGAACAATAGATACCTTTCTGTGCACCGTCTTTCCATCAACTCTACTGTTTATTATTTTGTTTACATGATAGAAATTGTGTTGTGTTATGTAATGGTGGAATTTGTGCAGTTTGTTATTGGAAATAAATTACTGATTGATTGAATTAATAATTACATAATATAGAACTTGTCGTCATTTTGTATATTAATAGTGCGTTAAACCAAGAGTGTCTTCTCTGTTGCCTGTAAGGAATGACACCCGATTAATTGGGGTGGCTTATTGCGATGATTCCCTTTGCAAAGTACCCACCCTTGGACACCAACACGATTACAAATATCCCAGTTAAGGCAATTGAAGTCAAATACAAGGAACACTTACATAGGGGAAGGTGGGAACACATGAGCGATGTTTTGACGTTTTCAGCAATAAACCAAAAAAATATAGTTTTTAACTTAAAAATTGCACTATCGTGTAAATATGTATGTTCCGTTGAATGAAGCTGTTTGTATACATATTATAATTCATTAGACAAACCATTTGACTTAATGTGAGATCCAAGGCGTTTTCCTACAATGTTTTCAAGTATCTTGGAAATGAAACTGAGATTAAAAACTGGTTTATAATTCTTGAAGTTATCTATAGGAAGGGAGGTCTTCTTGAGGAAGGGTTTACATAAGCATGTTTAAAATCATATCAAGCTCACAGGACTTAATTGGAGATGCCATAATTATTTGTTTCACTTCATCAACTGTTGCAGGTGTGAAAGAAGGAAGCAGAGAATTTATTTTTGGAATTCCAGCGTTAACATGATTCAAAGAATGGTTTGGAAATGAACAACTAATAAGGCTAATTTTATCCTTAAAATAATTAGAAAACATATCACACAGAGGTATTAGTGAATCGTGTTTCGGTAGTGACGGAACAGGCTGTCTGTGAAGAAGTGTATTTATACAACTCCATAACTGACAATAATTTCCCGAATTATTGGATACCATATTTGTAAAAATAATTTTATTTTGCTTTTGCCATTTGTCTATTACAATAGTGACATTGTTTCAAATAACGTGACCTATCCGATGGAGAACGAAATTTACGCCAAATACGTTTAACGTAACGACGGCGTCTTTTAGACTGTAACATTTCAGGTGTCATCCACGGGGAAGTTACTTTCTGTGAAACAAATTTACAGGCAATGGGAGCATTTTTCTCAAGTAAAGCTTTAAGCACAGAACAATATTGTCCATACAAGTCATCATTTGTCGGATTTCTAAACAGATCTGATTCCAGAATATCGTTATTAAAAGTAGTAATATCAATTTTATGTATAGATCTATACGAAATCTTCTTTTTGGATATGGATGGAGTTGTAGAAATGTTAACATCAACAATTACAGTAAGATGATCGGATAAACCACCAGAAACTGAAAGTTTCTTAATAGTTTTGCAAGATAAACAATATATAAAAAGATCAAGCCAATGGCCATGAATGTGTGTAGAAAAAGAAACATGCTTTTTAAATAAAATAAGGTCTGTATATCACATAAAGAGTGGTTATTGCTGTAGGTGCATCCAAATGGAGTTTAAAATCACCATATATTTATAAGTATGAATGCAGTGCGTCCTGGTGGACGATAAAGGCAGATGAAATAGGCTGAAAAAGAAGAAATGTCAACACACATTGACTCAAAGCTAGAGTATGAAGGGACCAAATGTAGATGGGTGCCTGATCACAACTTTACATCGAAAACAAGTTTTATCGAAAATTAGAATAGCATATGTCAACAACTATTTCAGGTTTTGACAAAACACGTATCCCTGTCATCCCTATTGTCAACTTGCCATTACCAACAACGTTGCATTAATTGTGGTAGTTGTATAGAGAAAAACAAAATATTTTATTGTTAAAAACGCATACAATCGTAATTTAGCGCGCCTGTTACAAACGGTAATGTAATAATCGACCGGTAATGTAATAATAATAATAATAATAATACATTAATTCGTACTAAAAAATGTACAATTCGACTAAATCAATGTATATAAGTTACTGTGTACATAAAACAGTAAGCAATGAGCGGAGCTCGTCAATGGCTAAAAAAGAAGAGCTACCCGCATTATCTACATTATGTAATACATCTTTTGCAAATGAGACTCTACATACTAGTTCATCATCCAGCCCCTCCTGGTAGTGGTCTTGAATCATACCATAAAACTGATTAGACTTCATTCGAAAAAATGTCATGGCATCAAGTTTGTATTTGGACATGATATAGTTAAAACCTTTAGACATGTATGACCCACTACCTTGAAGGGCTAGATGAGAGAGCATTTTCAAACTGGAGTTACTGCATTTCAAGCAACTCTGCATAAATCGTACCATTCGATTCATAATTTGAATTTGAATCGGTAAACAGTCTGCTAAAAGTGGCACCATATTACAATGCGTGCAAACTGGTAGATTAAACAGTTTTCTGATACCTTTGCGCCACGTAGTATAAAACATATAAAGATGTTTGTTTTGTAAGTTCCACAGACATACACCATAGAAAGATGTACAGTACGACATGTATAATTGACGTTTTATGTTTATATTACAAAACCCAAAATTAGCAGATAATGCATTTACACGCCATATAAAATCATGACACATCTCTTTTACCATAGCCTGGTGAGTGTCAGGACCAATAATGTGGCCTAAATGCAACCCTTTTTTTACTATGTTTCACTTTTAAACCATCAAAGTAAAATGGGCAGTCGGTACCATTGCCATATTTAATAAGTTGACATTTTGCCGGGTTGAATTGTAAATCATATTCATTTGCAAATTTTAGACATATATCACACATTTTGTTCAATGCATATATCGATGGAGCTACCAAAGATATATCATCAGCATAGCCACCAGCACCATAGTACTTATGACCAATCATACAGCCAAAACCAGACATGTAGAGTCTTGTTAACATTTCATCAATGTAGATTGAAAATAAAATGGGGGACAACACCCCACCCTGCTTCACACCATTGGTAGTGGAGAAATGCAATGACATGGAATCGTTCCATGATACATTTAAATGTTCATTAGTGTATATATAAAGTAAACATCTGATTAAAAGGGGATTCATTCCTCTTTCCATCAGTAAGTTAAACAGTTTAACATAATTTACGTTATCAAATGCTTTAGTCGCATCTAGTAACAACACGTAAACATCTGATTTATTCTGCTGGAAATAGCTCACAGTCTCCATTAACGCAAATGTACATTTAGCTGTAGAGCTTTGAGGCTTGAAACCAAACTGTAGATCACTTGTTTTAAGAGCATCAGAACTGTTTATCATTATAACTCAATCAAATATTTTCGATAGTGGGCTGCTAAGGGCAATGGCTCGATAGTTATCAGAATTATTTGCTGATTTCCTCTTGTTTTTTACCAGAGGTTGAATTGTTGAAATATTAAAACCATCCGGGGTATACCCGTGATATATCATTGCTGTGAATAGCAAAGAAAGAAAAACATGTAATTTGTTAGGTGCATGAATAAAGTGGTCGGTGTATATAACGCCATATCCATCACATTTGTTACTCTTAACATGATTAATGCCATTCAAAACATCATCCACCGTAATAGTATTTTCACCTTCGTTACAATGTGCATCTACTTTACTATGTATGTTTTGTAGCAATGAAGTAATATCCTCTTCATTATAGGCTACTGAATTATATAAGTCCTCATTCTTAGTAGCAAAGTGTTTAGAAATATTTTCGTCTCCTGTCACTTCATCAACCATGTTAGGTAACATATTATTGTTCTTTGTAATGTAATGATCGACTGGTACTGTAATAAATCGACCGGTAATGCAATGATCGACTGGTAATGTAATAATCGACTGGTAATGTAATAAATCGACCGGTAATGTAATAAATCTACCGGTAATGTAATAACTCGACCGGTAATGTAATAAAAATGACTACGTTTTTTTATGATGACGATGATAATGAAGGTGATGATGATAACGTTAGTAATGATGACGAAGACGGTGATGACGAGGATGATACATGATTACGATGACGAGGAAAACGATGACAATTAAGGGGTCACCTTAGTAATGATGATGAATATAACGATGGTAATTAATATTATTATTATCATGACTACGATGATAATATAATATAATATATGTATATTTACATAGCGCCATTCTCAACCTACACTGTTCAAAGGCGCTTAACAAATTCACTATGCATACAAATACATATTTTAAAAACCTCAAAACATAAAAACTAGTATATATATATATATAAAAACTATGGAAAATTTAACCTAGAGGTCTAGGATATATAAATAAGTAAATAAAGTATATATAAATAAAATAACTCTACAATCAACACATACAGAACTAGCTATGGACAATACAGGAGTGCTATACAAAATGTCAGAAGTAATTAAAACTGTTCTAAAAAGCTTTGAGAAAGAAGTACGACTTTAACTGTCTTTTGAATACATCCATCGATGGAGTCTGGCGAATGGATAGGGGTATGTTGTTCCACAGTGTGGGTGCAGCCACAGAGAAGGCTCTGTCCCCCAGTTGCGTCTGTGACATGGGCTCAGCCAGCAGCAGCCTGCTCTCAGACCGAGGTGATCTTCTTGGATTGTGTTGCACCAGCATGTCTTTGAAGTAGGATGGGCCTTCGTCGTGGATTGCTTTGTAGGTCAGTGTGAGCAATTTGATTTGCACACGATACCTCACAGGCAGCCAATGTAGCGCGCGAAGGACTGACGTCATGTGAGATCGTCTAGGGACACGGGAAACAATGCGCGCAGCTGTGTGTGCACTCGTTGTAACTTGGCCAGTTGTCACGCGGGAAGGCCATGCAGTAATCCATTCAAGTAGTCCAGTTTTGACGTGACCAGGGCGTGGGTGGCTATCTGGGCCTTATTCACATCCATATAGTTTGGAGCATTGAGCATGGCCTTCCCGATGCTCCGGAGATGGTAGTAAGTTGACCGACACGCCATGTTGACAGTGCCTGCAGTCCATAGTTTGAGTCAATAATTGCACCAATATTCCTCGCTTTCAATATTGCCGTGATAATGCTCTCCCCAATGGAGATGCCTGCCACGGCTGCTTTGGCGAGGTGCCCGTTAGATCCAACCACAACAAACTCCGTTTTGTTGTCGATCAGTTTTAAGAACTTCCAAGCCATCCAGATCTTGCTCTCGGCGATGTACCTCTCCTTAGCGCCAAGCGCTGACTGGTAAGATGCGGGGTTACAGATGAGCAGCAATTGGCTGTCATCTGCGTACAGGTGAAACTCAATGTTGTGTCTACACCCAGCGGTAGGGTGTAGACACAAAACATTATAGGCCCCAGCACAGAGCCCTTGAGCTTTTTTGCGCGTTAGTTATGCATAAAATGCAAGTAATAAGCTGCACAGAACGTATTTATTGGAAATTATCACGTTTTGATACTGTTTATCTTGAATGTATATTATCTTACAGAGAATTGCTTTAATGGTACTGCAGGCGGCGAAGAAGAAACGGCCTCGTGGCATCTACGTGAACGAGGACTATTCGCAGAGGGTCATGGCGAGGCGGAATGAACTGCTACCAAAAATGATGAAGGCCAGGGAAGAGGGCAAAATCGCGTATTTGTCATTTGGTAAACTGGTGGTAAAAGAGCGACATGATGTCGCAAACCGTGGTTAGACAACCAAGTACATGCTGACTATCCTGACAAACGTTGTTGTGATCACTTAACCATGGCGTCAACTATACAACAAAATGACGGGTTAACGCCTCCATATGATACACCGTTTGATTATAATGAACACTGTTACGAACAAGATATTGATACTGATTGTTTGTTGTATAACGATTTGCCCACGCAATGTAAATACTACACCCCAGCACAATTTTCAACCAACTTTAGCAGTGTTGGCAAAAAACAGCCAATCAAACAGAGTATGATACCCTTTAATGCCCGGAGTTTAAAAGCTAACTTACCCAAGATTAAAGATACTATCCAAAGCATGGAGTATAAATTGCATATAACTGCTATATCAGTAACGTGGCTTAAAGAAAACAGTTGGGACGGAAATGAAGTAAACTGTAACGATGTAGTATTTTCGGGTTACATACTGTACTGTAATTCAAGAAAAAACAAACAAGGTGGTGGCGTTGCCATATATGTGTGTGAATCTGTATTTAACAATTGCGAGTCTTCCGACATTTGTTTAAGGAACATATCGTATGCTGTTGATGACTGTTTTGAAAGCATCTTTATTGAGATACAAATTAGTAAACACGAAAAAATAAATGTGGGTTGTATGTATAGAGCACCGAATACCAGTAGCTGCAAATTTAATTACAATCTCTCATTCATACTGGGAAATCTCGCCAGCAAAATTGTTTATATATGTGGTGTTTACAATATAGATATATTGCACTGCGAAGAGCAAGCTGAATCAAAATACTGTTCAGCTCTTATATCGCTTGATCAACAAGCCCACACAAATAACAGGCACGACTACTAGTATAATAGATAACATTTTCTGTGCGGCATTGTTTTAAGCGATGCTACGGATCATACGCCAATTTTCGTCCTGTGTGACAACAGCACTCATGCGGTTATTAACGATGATTCAACATATTAATATAACATAACGTTAGATGAGGACTCATTAAACAAATTTAAGAACGATTTAAATTATGCAAACTGGGTCACTGTAATGAACGAGTCAAACCTTGATTTAGCGTTCTCGCGCTTTATGTAAATACTAAGTAACACTTATAACGATGCCTCTCCTGTTAAAATAACAACGTATACAGGAAAGACAAAATAGAATGATAAACCTTGGTTATCAAGAGAGCTAAAAAACGCTTGCATAAAGAAGAATAACATGTACTTAGCGTTTCTAAAAAAAATAGGACAGAATTAACAGAAAGCCGCTACAAAAATTACAAAAATAAGTTAGCAACATTATTACGTCTAGAAAAGATAAACTATTACAGATAAAAACTCGACAATTGTTAGACTAATATAAAATAAACTTGGAAAACTCTTAACAGCATAATAGGTAAAAGAAAATCTGAGACGACATATTTAAACAAGTTTCATGTTGGTGAAAACATAGTAGTATTAGAAAATAAAGAAATAGCTAATCATTTTAACAATTTCTTCGTCGACATACGTACCAAATTATCCAACCTCACAGAACCCCGCCCGGGAACAAAGCCAACCGACTTTGTAAAACGTACTGTATCACAATCAATGTATATGTCCCCCGATACTGAACAAAAAGTACTGTTTTGTTTCTGGGTGCAAAAGTAAAACTTCATACGGACACAATGAAATCAGCATGAAAACAGTTAAGCATGTAATAAAGCAAATTGTACAACCGCTAACCAACATTTTTAACAGATCTTTAATTAGCGAATCATTTCCAAATGATATGAAATTAGCAAAAGTCATTCCTATATTTAAGTCGGGAGATCGTTTTCAATTTTCTAATTATAGACCTATATATCTCTTATCTCAATTTTCAAAAATACTTGAAAAAATATTCAACAAAAGTCCAACGCATATTGACAGATGGGGAGTATGGCTTCAGAAGTAATCACTCAACTTCACAAGCTTTAACAGAATTTGTCATAAAGGTTACTTCCGCAATGGATAAATGCCAAAGCACGATTGGTGTCTCTATCGACCTAAAAAGCCTTTGTCACTGTTGACCACAACATCCTGCTAAGTAAATTGCATTGCTACGGAATTAGGGGTCTGGCTCTGGACTGGATAAAAAGCTACTTAACCAACTGTAGACAATATGTATGTTATAACAACAGTAACTCAGAACAAAAGGAAATCAAGAGAGGAGTCCCGCAAGGTTCAATCCTTGGCCCTTTATTATTTATTCTGTACATACATGACATGTGTGAAGTCTCAAAATTGCTTGATATTATTTGGTTGCTGATGATACAAACATTTTTTATTCCGCTAGTAACACAGATGATGTAAGCAGTGTTGTTAACAACTAAAAAAAACTAGACCAGTGGTTCCGCTTAGTTTGAACAAAACATATTTTATAATGTTTAACAATAAAAAACAACATAGAACAGATGTGAATATAGTTTTGAATGGGATCAATATTGAGCAGGTATCATATGCAAAATTCCTTGGAGTAACCATTGATGAAAACTTAACATGGCGAGAACACATAAAATGGTACAATCTAGACTCAGAAAACTATCTATGTTACAGAAAAAAGCTATACGGATTATTTATAACCTTAATTACCATGATCATACATCTGTATTTTTCCATCTCTCAAACATGCTTAAATTTCATGATTTAGTTAAATACAAGACTATGATTATACTTTATAAAGCAAACAACCATTCTTTAAATTGTCGTGTTGAAGCATTATTTGAACCAACCGCAGCTATACACATACATGACAGTGAGGTGACCCCTTTAATATTTGTTTTTTGAGAAGACTATTTGGTTTTGTGAGATGACCTCGTCATGTGTTGAGATGATTAGCTATTTCATTATAAAATGAACTCTTAAACGATTTTTTATATATATAATCCCTTAATATCAAGCATATTTAATAGACGTTAGGTGCTCGTTATTCGTTTACATGAAGTCCAATGAGATTTAAATATTTGAGATATAATTCCTTAATATTACAATTAGGCATATTTTAAAATACATTAGATGCCCGTTATTCGTTTATGCGAACTTTTAAATTGATAGACAGTACACTTAACTTTATTTTTTAAAGATTACTCCTTTATCTGTTTAAGCTGGTCTTCGTTATTATTATTATTATTTTACCCTTAACTTTCAAATAATTTTATAAGATCACTCCTTAACATTATATTTTGAGCTTTCCCCTAAGTCGTTTGAGAAAACCCCGTTATTGATAGATGACTACTTATTTGTTGAGATGATCCCTTAATGCGATGATCAGCCAAATATTTTAACAACATTTCTTTTTTGAGATCCCTTAGCCTTTTGGAGAAAACCCCTGTATTTTATGAGATGACCATTTAATGTTATGATGGTCTTCTAAAATTATTGGGCGGATCAGTTGATTGTTTTTTTTAATAAACATTTACTTTTTTGTGAAACGACACCATAACGTTTTTAAGAAGTCCCTAATACTTTATTAGAGGACCCCGTAATGTTTTGCGATGATCCCTGAATGAGTTGACATGATCAGCCAGTTAATTTTAGTAAATATTGTTATGTTTTGAAGTGGTCCCTTAACTTACTTTATTTGTGAGAAGACCCCTTATTATGCTAAGATGATCTCTTATTTCATTGAGACGATCAGCTTATTCGTTTTATTGAACATTTATATTGTTGATATGACTTTTTTGAGACAACTCCTTAATTGAGAGATGACCATTACAGTTTTGATATGACCCCTTAACGTGTTGAGATGATCAGCCGATTATTGTTAATCAACGCGTCTATTTTAGAAATGATCCATTAAGTTTTTTTAGAGGACCCCTTAATTGCTTTGAGATAATCATTTAATTTGTTGAGATTATCAGCTCGTTAATGTTTAATGAATTCAAACATATTTTGTAACGATACATTTTTTTAGAAGAACTATGCCTTGTTATAAGATGTCCCCCTAATTTAGCTATTTTTTTAGAAAACCATTTGATTTTATGAGATGTCCATATCGTGTGTTGAGATGAGCAGTTAGCATTATAAAATGACATCTTAATGACTCTTTTTTAAATTATTCTTTAAAATTGCTTTTTATATAATCCCTTAATGTTAGGCATAATTTAAAATACATTAGGTGCTCCTTAAGGCTTTGTTACACTGCTTGACGGCAACGGCAAACCGCGACGGCAAACGGCAAAATAAAAACCGCTCTATATTGAATTACCGTGACCCTAGCACACTGTTCGACGGCAAACCGCTCGTCGGCAAATCTGCTCGACGACAAAGGAGCGATTTTTCATAAAATTCCGCGCGGCAAATTTCTTTTGACCACTCAGCGTTGTGGTTTTGATATTTTACAGCATCTACAAGCTGTTCACGTGACAAATTTGCATATGCCGTCGAATAGTGCCGCGCTCTGTGTACTAGGCTCTGCTCGCGGTTTGTCGCTTTGCCGTCGAGGTTTTGCCGTTGCCGTCGAGCAGTGTAATAGGGCCTTTATTCGTTCATATGAAGGAAGTCTAGTGAAACAACACTTAACTTTAACTTAGTTTTTTTGATTACCCTTTAATTGTTTCAACTGCTCCATTTTATAATAATTATTATTATTTTGAGATTACCCATTAACCATATGTTTGTAATATTTTCTATATATCAATCATGAACATTGTATTTTGAAATTTCCTTTATATTGTTTGATATAACCCCTTAATTTGATCAACTGATGATCAGGTATTCCATTTGTAAGCATGCTTTAATGGTCCTTAAATATTTGTTTGAGATTATCCCTTAATTTTGAATAGATTATCCATTTGTTGAAGTGACCCTTTTAATCACCCCCCTCTTCCCTGCCACACTTTCTGATTCGGTCCTATTGTTTGCTGACATGTCGTTACTGCGTTACCTGGGAGGTTATATGAACGGCATTCCGTGTGTTCTCCCAGAAAACGGCTGACTTGTTCAGAGAATCCTTGTTAAGTGTACTTTAGTGAAGATCAACTGGATGTCAGCACGGCTAGCCGTTATGAGGGTGCACGTGAGAATGACGATGAGGTCGAGGAGAATGGTGAGGTAGAGGATGTCTTTGTCGTCGTCCTCGTGATCGTAATAATAATGACCCTCAACGTCTTCATCTTCGTCATCATAATCACCATCTCATCATAGTCATAGTCATCACCATCTTCATCGCTAAGACAACGTCTTCATCGTCCTCGTCTTCATCATCATTATCATTTATCCCACTCATCACCACTGTCGTTATTAGCATTATTAGCATTATTATAATGATTATCATCATCATCACCGTCATCATAATCATCATCGTTACAATCATCATAATTACTAAGATGACCCCTTAATTGTTTTCATTTTCCTCGTCATCGTCATCGTAATCATTTATCATCCTCGTCATCACTGTCTTCGTTATCATTACTAACATCATCATCATCACCTTCATTATCATCGTCATCATAATCAACTTAGTCGTTTTTATTACATTACCGGTCAATGTATTACATTACCGGTCGATTATTACATTACCGGTCAATTATTACATTACCGGTCGATTATTACATTACCGGTCGATTATTACATTACCGGTCAATTATTACATTACCGGTTGTAACACGCGCCGTTAGTCGTCTGTAATGAGTCAAACGACCATGACGTTTACGTACCATGTACTGCTTCTACAGAATCCGAAAAATCAAACGTCTCACAAGAATTAACAAAGTTACAGGGGGTGGCTCAAAGCACCCCTATGACCACGTGTTCCAACCTTCGTCTATGTTTCCGTACGGTTGATAGAAATTGCGTAGCTTTGAACCCCTCTAGGTACTGATTTAAAACAAATAGGTGACTTCGAATATCTGGGCGGGGAACGCCTCCTCGGAGACTGGAATTTGCAAGAGAATAACAACGGGGGCGAACACATGGAGGAAAGTGGAAGAGGCGACAGTCACATACCTCGTCAGCTCAAAGACGGATTGCGGGAGTGGAGAGAATGGACAATCGAGGAATGGAGGAGCTGGAGGAGGAGGAGCTGGAGGAGGAGGAGCTGGAGGAGGAGGAGCTGGAGGAGGAGGAGCTGGAAGAGGAGGAGCTGGAAGAGGAGGAGCTGGAGGAGGAGGAGCTGGAAGAGGAGGAGCTGGAGGAGCTGGAGGAGGAGGAGCTGGAAGAGGAGGAGCTGGAAGAGGAGGAGCTGGAAGAGGAGGAGCTGGAAGAGGAGGAGCTGGAAGAGGAGGAGCTGGAAGAGGAGGAGCTGGAGGAGGAGGAGCTGGTGGAGGAGGAGCTGGAAGAGGGGGAGCTGGAAGAGGAGGAGCTGGAGGAGGAGGAGCTGGAAGAGGAGGGGCTGGAGGAGGAGGAGGAGCTGGAGGAGGAGGAGCTGGAGGAGGATGAGCTGGAGGAGGAGGAGGAGGAGCTGGAGGAGGAGGAGCTGGAGGAGGAGGAGGAGGAGCTGGAGGAGGAGGAGCTGGAGGAGGACAAAATAAACTAGAAATCATGTAACTGTAACCAGGACAGTTTCACCTTTGACATGCGGTGAAATAAGAGAAACAAATATTAACCTGCATCTAGTACTGAGACCCTACGCTATTCTTACGTCTTTGATCGTCAAGTTGATAACGCCGTTTTACATAAAAACAGTTTTTATGCACCGAACATCTGATAACAACACATTCCACCGATGCGATTAGTCATAGAGTTGCTTGTAAAGCGAGCATATTGTGTTGCGTGTGATTAGATAATATGTGATTATATATTGTTTGAATTCAGTGAAGCAGAGGACCAACGAGGCGAACAATGTATGTTTTCCTTTGCCAAACGGTCATGGTCACCCTTGAGCGTTGCTGGTAAATACCGCGAGATGGATGCTGGTCACAATCATGGAAGCAGCGCGGGTCATCGACTCCTATATATTATAAAATTTGAATACGAGTCTTTCAGTCCGTTATTCCGTCCGTCCGTCCGTCCGTCCGTCCGTCCGTCCGTCCGTGCTTTCGTCAGTTCGTTCGCTCGTTCGTATGTCTGCCCGTTATCAAGACGTCAATCCGTCTATCCGTCCGTTCATTCGTCAGTTCGTCCGTCCGTATATCTGCCCGTTAGCAAGACGTCCGTCCGTCCATCCGTCCGTTCAGTCGTCAGTTCGTCCGTCCGTATGTCTGCCCGTTAGCAAGACGTCCATCGGTCCTTCAGTCCATCCGTCCGGACGTCTGTCCGTCCGTCCATCCATCCATCAGTCCGTCCGTTCGTATGTCTGCCCGTCAGCAAGACATCCAACCACCCATCCTTCAGTCCGTCCGTCTGCCCGTCTGCAAGACGTCCATTCATATGTCTGTCCGTCTGTCTGTCTCTCTGGCAGTCTTTCTGTCTCCCCCGTTTTTAGGTCTACCTGTCAACCTGTTGTTCCGTCTCTCCGTCTCCCCGTCTCCCCGTCTCCCCGTCTCCCCGTCTCCTCGTCCTCCGTTTCTTCGTCTCTTCGTCTCTGTATCTCGCCTTCTCTCGGTCCCTTCGTCTCTTCGCCTCCTCGTCTCCTCGTCTCTCCGTCTCTTCCTTTTTGTTTCTCTCCGTCTCTCCTTTTGTCTGTCCCCCGGTCGGTCCGTGTCTCTGTATTTCCTTCTCTTTGTATCTCTGTGTCTCCGTCTGTCCGTCTCTGCGTCTCACCGTCTCACTTTCTCTCCGTTTCTCCACCACTACGTCTCTTCGACTCTCTTTGTCTCCGTCTCTCTGTCTCTCTAACTGTCTCTCCGTATATCTATATCTCTGTCTGTCTCTCCGTCTCTTTGTCTCTCCGTCTCTCCGTCTCTCCGTCGCTCTGTCTCTGCGTGTGTCTCTCGGTCACTCTTTCTGTTCACCTGTCTCTCGCTCTCTATCTCTCTCTCCCTCTCTCTCTCTCTCTCTCTCTCTCTCTCTCTCTC